>CM056719.1:145111176-145493946 GCA_029844215.1 Przewalskia tangutica
TATTACTATATTTATACTTATTTCGTGCAAAGTCAGAGCTAAAATTACTGTGCTCGGATGAATCCATAATTCTAACAATCCGCTCCTATTAGGACAAAATAAATCATCCAAACGTAGCTATTACTTCATCCATCTAAATTTATGATACTTTTCACTTTTCCGAGTTAATTTGATTAAACCTTGAAGTTAAATTGTGTTACAAATAACTCGATATTTTAAGATAAAAATTTAAATATTTGAAAACTACGTGAAAAGTACACTATAAGTTACTTACTATTTTTCTTATATCAATTTGGTGAAAAACATCTTACAACGCTTGTCAAAGTTCATATCGTGAATCTCAAGAGAAAAATATCACAAGACAGAGACATTAAATATAAATATGTCAAACAACGGATAGATAACATTCTTAGCAGTAGCAGCTTAGATTTTTGAACGAATAAAGTCACAAAGAATTTCTAGTTTTCAACAAGACATATTCTAAAATTGCACATATTGGCTCATCTGCACAAAAGAATCATTAACAAAAACAATACTATACCAGTATACACACTCTTATCGTAGCATCAATATCCTTGAAATTATTACATCAATATTTGGATGAATCACTAAGTAAATAATCGTGTATAATCATGTTCTTGAGGGTCAACCACTAATTAACCAAATGTGGTTGTTTATTCATAACATTAATAACATGAACTTCATTATAAATTGCCAAACCTAGGCGTAATCACACAAGCCATAAAAGCAGTATCCACCAGTCATGCACCTGTTGTTGCAGTATCCACAATGCCTCTTATCATAAGATAAATTCACACATTCACCTGCAACAAGTCTCAGTAAAAGGACACTTCTTCTTACACGCACCACAGTTCTTGTCATCATACTTTAAATCGATACACTTGTTGTTGCAGCATGTTGTGTTCGTGCCCTGATTTCAAGTGCCTGACAGATTTCATGGTCTTTGTGGCAGTGATCGGCTGCCCTAGGGTTCTTCGGTTTCTATTTGTTCCAGGAGAAAACGGCTCCTCTTCAACGGAGGCAAACTCTGAGTTGAGAGCGTTTTGTCTGCCTCCACGTTGACGGGTTTTTCAACCGTTTGAGTGGTGGTGATTATGACGATGGCGAAAGCCATGGCGATGGCGAGAGGGATCAAGATTTGCATCACCTTCATCTTTTGGAGAAGGTGAAATGTACGTTGAAGTTCTTATGGTTATTGTTGTTGAGGGCAGGAAAGAAGAATGACATGTTGAGATTGGTAATGAGGTTGGCAGACTTGAAGGGTTTTATATATATAGTCCCTCCCAACTCATTTTATATTGAAATATATATTTGACCGGAAGTCATGGAGTATAATTTTAAAGATAGATTCAAAATTTGAAGTTTATAAGTTTTTTATAATTTCAAATTAACATTAAATAGTAATAGTTAGGTTCACAATTAAATATTTAGTAAATATTTTAGTATATATTGGGCAGAATATATTGGTTCCCCACATAAGTTACACTTTGGATCCAACGATATGTCATTGGATCTTCCCAATGGTTCGTTTTATCATGATTTTTGTGACTATAATCGCATGTCATTAAGAGTACATGAAAAGATAAACGTTACATCGACATCGAATATAGAAAATGTAATTTTTATCACGATAGACTAAAATAAAAAAGTGACATATAAAATAAAAATGATTAACTTATCCTCTGCATAAAATAAATTTTATAATCTTAAAATTAAAACAAATTACATATTATAGCATCATACTAATAGATAAAGATGATCTGATAGTGTAAAAATTATTTATCTAATATTAGTCAAACTCATAAGTAAAACCGAAGGAGTATACTTTAATTTATCGTGAAATAAGTTGGGGGTTGACCTTTTAAAGAGCTGGCGGAATGTGAATAAGCAGCAATGCAAACTTAGGAAGGAATTGAAAAAATAATTCATGATTAATTAATCAATGAATAGTACCTTTGCTTGCTACAAAAATTGCCGACTTTAAACAGCTTATGTGCATGCATGTTTTTGCATATTTTAAAAATGAAATTAATTAAGTACAATTATAGAGTTATTATAGACAAATACAGGCATTGTTGTCTTTAATTTGAAGACTAGCCAGTTTACTTCTTAAAGTTGCTTGGATGGGCTCTAATTAAAGTGGTTTAAAGGAAAATTTACACGTCTAAATAAAGAGTGTACATTGTTTTTCTACTGTTGCAAAATTGATTATTACAGAGAAGTAAAACAAAGTCATGTTTTTTGCGGTTCTGATGCAATCCTAATTGCCTCAAGATCATCTATGTGGAGTTAAAATCACGAAATCCAAGTTTCACGAAGATTGCACAAGAGGATGGACGTTAGAAAGCATACTTTAGTGCAATCCCGAGGATTCCGAGTGTGAATGATTGCATGAGAAGGTAAAAAGGCCAAGAATATCAAGGATGACACCATCTGCGAACCACACATGAAGCCACATATGGAGGTTGTGAACCGCAAAACAAACACAGAATCTGACAATCCAAAGAGGCTGAAAAGCACCACTTGCGATTCGCAGATGGTGCCACAAATGTATCTGCGATCATGGTCTTCCACAGATCATGACAACTCAGTGTTTTGGGCTACTTTTGCAATCCAAATGTGTCACCTAACCCTTTGTGTAATAACTTAGCCTAATACTATAAATAGGAAGCTTAGATCATTTCATTAGCTAGATTATTTTGACTATCGATATTGTGATACTCAAGTTTGAGTGTTGAGGGCTTGTCACAATTGATTGTTCCTTTATTTGAGAGGATTGGTTTCTAGGGACAATAGTTCCCTATCGTCATCTTAAGAGATTTAGTTCATTTGTCTAATGGGTTTTGATAATCTAGAGCCTTAATTCTCAATTGTTGCCTTTCTTTGGTCAATCTGCTCATTCTTTACTTCCTTGTATTTCCTTTTCTTAATTTGGCATGTATCAATTGATATCGAGCTTGATCAAGGGTTGTTCCAACAATCCTTGTCTTGGATTTCATTAGTACAAATTTTTAACAAAAATTAAATTTGAAAATAAAAAATTATTTTGAATCCTTATTTGTTTGTTGTTTTGACACTAGATTTGCAGTTTCTGGTGTTATTTGAGTCTAGATCCAAAGTTTTAAGTTATTTGGAGTTGATTTGGGTCATCCACCATTATTGAGTCAAGAATTTGAAAATTTCAAGTTGGCTTCGTAGTTGTTCGAGCTTAAAAGTATTGGGGTTTGTTCTCTAGCTTGAGAGGAATCCACATACAAAATTTATGACCATTTCAAGTTGTTTTGGGCGGTCCACCATTGTTGAGCTCAAGGTTTGGAGAACTCAAGAACAAGTTGGTGGGTCTCGATATCGAGTTAAAATTGAAGGCTCAAACCTATTGGGCATTGTTTATCTAGTAATAGAGGCTCAAGATTCGAAGCCTGAAGGAAGACAATATTGAATTGAAAAATCTAGAAATTTGAAATTTCAAGGTGTTCTTGAGGATCTTTATATCTTCGTGAAGAAGAAGCAAAAGGTACAAGTTTGATCCAAAATCCTTGGTGAAAACTTGGCCAAAAGTGTTACAAGACCAAAAATAGAAGTTTCTGTGTTAAGTGGGCCAAAAGAAATCTCAAAATTCGTAAAAGTTGGACAAATTCGAAGAGGAATCAACACTTTTGAAAATTTGCAGAAACTTACTCATTTCCGCGCCTACCACTCCAAAAGGACCGCAAATGCTCTTATACATTTCGATGAGGCGCAATACTAAAGTCGAGGTTACGAATCGCAGTCACACGCGCACGACTTGCGAATCACATGTCTCGCGAACCGCATCAACAACAAATTGTGACAAAACTTTTCGAGATCACCAACATCATCTGTGATTAGCAGATTGAACAACAGGCACCGTTTTTGAATCTTAGATGCGTTGAAAACGGATTGCGCTTTGTGTTTTTCACCAAATCTCATTCTCGCTTCGATTTATTTTTATTTTTTATCCTCCAAACTATTTAACATCAAATAATTGACCTATTTGATTGTTAATTGGTTCTGTGTCCGTATTTTCACATGCTATTGCTTTTCATTCTTTTCTCGCTTACTTTGTAGCTAGCTTCGATTCAAGTTCGCTTGAGTTGAATCGCTCACATCGAGTCGAACAATAATCTATTCCACCAAGAGTAGAAACTAAATCTCTGTGACTAATCGTAATTAAACAAGGTACAATCATCGCCAAGACAATTTTCCGAGGCAATCAAACGTGTGTACAATCGAGTGATTGTAGATTTATTATCACTAACTTAATGTGTTTGCTTATTTTGTCGATTGTTCTAAATAGGTCACCATGGATTACAATTCATGTGATTTACGACTTTAGTGGTTGTAATAATGAGGAATATGGTTATAATGATAAGAGTTATGGCTACGATTAAGAGTGTGAAGCTTAATGAGGGTTGTTAATGTGATTATGGTCACTACAATGAAGAACATCAGAAAAGAGTACTCATGATCCCACGCGAGGCTAATGACTCCTAAGAGCCTTATGATGACCATCATGACTCAAGGTACTTCATCGCATGATCTTACACTTCTGTAATAAAAGTATCACGAAGGTATCGGGTCTTAAGTATGATGATAATGGTTTCAAGTTCTTATGACGGCGTGAATCTCAAGGTTAAGCAGGGATTTATTGTCACGCTATGGTTACCGATGGTGGTTTTACTTGTCCATCCTCGTGGTACCATAAACGATCTTATTATGAAGGCATGAGACCATACCTCACCAACAATCTCAAAGTGTCGCGGTAAGAGCTCAACCCAAGGTCAAGATGAGAATTGAACCTAACAAGAGATTACATCGCATGTCAGCGGAGTACGTGATGATCGAGGAGTTCATCTTGAAATTAATGAATATCGCCGTGTTTGCTATATCTTTTCAAGCCGCATCGCCGCCAGATTACAACGGACTAGGAAGAATATCTTTACATTGGCAAAAGGGATATGTGGTTGATATGGTGAATATATCCTTTTCTCACGGACTATCAAGAGGAAGTGTGGTGTATAGTACTTTCCATGGAACACGAACTCAGGTTTGAGATATTCTTGATTTGAAGCGGATTGCTTATGAGCGTGATTGGCATAGATATGTCGTAGATGAAAGGAAACCTTCTATTTCCATCTATACCTCCAAGATATTTCCGTGTGATAGTTAGAGAGCCCAATGTGAAATGACCTACGTTGCGTATTGCATCTAGCGACGAAAGATATGACAAATAAGAATTCATGATGGATATCATCATTGCTAACCACAACTACTCACAAGGAATGAATTTGGACTGTGCTCTTGGACCTTCAGCGAGGCTCAGATATCATTGGTTGGACTATATCACAAAGAGAGAAGATGACGGGAAGTCTAATTGATACTTGGGATACATTGAATAGGTGTTTGAGATACCATTATCCCGAACCACATGAAAAGAGGTATAAAACCAAAGACAAGTCCCAAAAGAAGAAGTCAAATGAGAGAAGCAAAATGTCCCTTGTAAGATTGGTCGGACCCTTCCATAAGAAGGGAAGATTACCGTACCATTCCATATGGTGAAGAATAAATAGAATCCTTATGGAACCATGAAATCTAATGATCTTGAGAGATAAAAGATTTAGAGGAGCAAAGGAGTGCAAAATAGCAACTCAATAGTGAAAAAATGAGAGAATGTGTGGAGTGATGTGAGGGAATTGCCACAAATTCATTCTAACCCTTCTACTTCTTCATCTTGTGGAGAAGATTCTTTTGTAGGTAACTCAAGGAAACGAATTGTTAAATGAATCTTCCCGTGAAGAACTCCCGTGCTTGAAAGAGGAAATAAAGGATAAGACCATCTCTTTGATTTGGCTGAGCTCTCCATTAAGAGCTCGTGGTAAAGATGATTCTTCATATGAACGCTAAGGTACAATGGCTAAACTTAATACTTTAAAGTCTTTATACGAGCAAGTTTGTGATGTGAGTATTAGTTTGTCTTTGTGTGAGCTTAATGATTCTCTCGCCATGTGATGATGATATCATTGTTGAGCGTAATCATACACTAGTCGATCCTATTGATAACCGAATCGATTCTTCTTGTAAGATCGATTTATGTCTATCTAGTATCGAACTTGTGATTTGAACGCTAGTACATTATCACGTGATACGATGATCTATTCGAGTATATTGATAATCCACCAATGAGGTATCTTGTGATATGCTTAATGAGCCTCTAATTAGTTATGATGTAAATGTAGTTGATTATTTGAACGAGTGTGACACCCAACCTTATTTGATAAATGTGAAAATGTATTCTTGGTCTTATTTTTATGTCGTGATGAGTCCCAAGATTCTCGTGGTGATGTGTGTCGATGGATAGTCATGTAGACCTTACATGTTTAAATTATTCATCATTGATTGATTATTTTATCATTAAAGACAATATATTATTTGATGATGACATGACTATCGATGAGGACGTGCGTAGTGGCGTGTGTTTGTAGGTTGAAAATATAGCTAATTTTGGGGCTACAAGATCTACAACTCACACTACGGAGATTGACACATTTTTCCTTATACGGAAGCTTTGTCTTGGGGGATTGTAATTCAATCGTAAGTGTTGGGTCCCGTGGGTTAATACTATGGATTAAATAAAATCAAACAACAAAGTAGAACTGAACGTATGCAGAAACAGTGTCAAATGTCAGCTAAAATGTCGTCTGGCATAAGTTATGACATTTGGATAAAAAACAGAAAACCCTTTGAAATAGTTAGAGTCAATGAAATAGATAAAGAACACGAAGGTTTAATTTTCATAGGTTATATATTAATATAACTCATGGTGGTCAATGGCCAAATGTATTTTATATATATATATACAATTGTATATATTCCTTCTCTTACAAGATTTACAAGATGATACAAAAGGAATAAAAAGGTTAAGTCGCAGATGACTTATGTCTGAAAAATCTATCTAAATAGAAGTGATCAACACCTCATTACAATTGCTTCAATGAAATAACAAATCTAGAATTTAAAGAGCAATTATAATGTCGGATGTAATATCGCTACAAACTCAGCAACACAAAGATCCACTTCTTTGATCGATATTTTTGAGAGCTCTCTATATCATTTTCACTCAAATTCGGATTTTGAATTTGAAGTGAACTCTATTTATAATAGAGAGTTTCCTTGAAAGACTCTCAACAAAGTGTGGAAGTTGAAATAAAAAGGGCACGTGAGGCAGTAGCTTAAGGCACGAAATTCTCCAACTGCTTGGACTATTTCTTCCTAATCTTGCTCCTTAAGTTATGCTCCTCTTGGACTTGGACTTGGTCTTCCTCGTTTGTAATCAGCTCCAAATACTCCTTGCCAAGTCAATTTGTCATGTGATAAAAAAGGTTACACTTTCCTGAAATCTGTCCGTGAAGATAAGCAAAACAGTTACCAGAATGTCATCCCAAATGTCAAGACATTTGGTCCAATATTTTCTGATTTTAACTTAGTTTTAAAAATGATCTGTTAGGAAATATGTCATGACATAAAACCTAACATTAACATTCTACCCCTTTTTGCCTTTTTTCACAAAACCTAATCGAATAAGTGCAAGTGACCTATATCGACGGCAAGTCCACATACATGCTCTCCCTCAACCTGTGATGGTATATAAAAATAAAGCATATATAATATACACAAAAACTGTTAGTGAAAAGTGGACATCCTTGGCAGTATTCACATAATCATCATGCATAGAACTTTACAACCCAAACATAAATGGTATCAAAGATTGTCTTAAAAAACATCCCAATGTTAAAACACAGCTGAATAGAACATTAGGCCTTAGCCATCATTCAACACCATGGTCAGCAGTAAAAATTTAGCTAGCAGTGTCTCGGCAGCAACACATCAACATCGCAGAATAGCCTGGGAGTCAACCAAAAGTAGTAGATTCCAGCCTCTTTCAACTTCACGACACTTATCGCCTAGCTCCTCGCACAGCATTGTGGCCACAAGAGTCGCGAATTTGCTAGTCTCGGCTTCCTCATCTTCTGTCTCCCCCTGCACAACATTCCTGCCCAACTGCATCTTCTGTCTCCCCCTGCACAACATCTTCTCCCCATTTTTGGGAAGAAAGCAATGAGAAAAGATGATATCTAGCTTGAACCAGAGCTTGTTTCATACTATCAACTTTAAATAGTTGTTCATTAATTTTGGCAATCTGTCGCACAATCCAATCAATAGACATAGGAGACTGGACTGATTCAGTGTTGTCAAAAATGTTAGGGACATTTTTGTTAACATTCATCTTTCTGTCTTCAAGCTTCCAGGGTAAGTCTATGATTCTGTCTTTGCTTTTCAGAATTGTCCTATTCACAATGTATATCTCTCGTGTTTTCCCAAATTTGTCTCGTCTTTGGTTTAAAACCTTGTTTGTAAGGACTTCAAGATTAAACAGGGAAAGAGTAGGATTAGATTGGATTCTTTTTTAGCTAAGTTGACTATTTGATTGAAGATTGTTTTGCCCAAGTCAACTTTTAAACCTTTTCCAAATCTATACAATAGGAAGGCTTGTTCTGAAGAAACAATAGACTCGTTCATCGAAGGAAGCCAATTATGAACAGCAGGCTTATGTAGGGTAGAAAATAAGGCAGTCAATTTTGAGGCAGGGCACTGAGAGGTCCATTTCGTGATTATACCTTGTTAGGCGATTTCCACACGCGCAAAACGCAAAGTTGCACGATTGCCTCAAGTAATATAGTCTGTAAGACTGAATATCGTCCACAAAGGCTGGTTTCTAAGTACCGAGCATCTATTTTGTGTTATCTAATATTGATTGGGGTTTTTATTTAACTACTGGAATGATGGCAAGAAATAAGTAAACTAATTAGGTTGTATTCAGATTATGAAGGAATTAGGGCTTTCAAAACCATCAACTATCCACTTTATTCAATCCTTAATGCGTTCTAGAATTATTTTTCTTCTATGTTAGATAGCAGTTAACTAGACTGTCTTATATTCCGGTTAGGATATATAATCACTCAACCCCAGTGCAGAACCCTTCTATATTTCTATGATAGGATTTACCACATAGGAGGATTAAGAACAAGAACTTATAAAGCTACACAAGTATCTGGCATCGGTCCACGATTTTAACCTATGTCTATTCAACTACAAATTATCCAAATCTCTCATCTCTTGTTGATTCAAAATCATATAGATTATGATAATTAGTGATCAATTAACTATCAAACATTCACATCAATTATTGAATAGATCTTAACAATCAAGAAGTAATCAAACTATCGTGATCAAATTATGAATAAAAGGTTCAAGTGAATCATAAGGAAAACCCTAATTAAGTGTTTAGTTCCTAGCCATAGACATGCTACGAACTAACACAACATCCAACATAAAACCAAATAAAAACTAAAGATAGAAAATTACGAAGATTAAAGTCTCCAATTGTCGCTCCAAGTGCCAGGTTGTTCTGTGTTCAAGAATGGACTCTCCTAAAAACTGATCCTGTGGCTTTAAATAGGTATCAATTTCGTGCCCTAGGGACCCTATTGCCCTTGGCCAATTCCAACTCGGAACTGAAAAATTCAGATCGACACCGCTTCTACAGTGTCAGATCACGCGCTGAAACTCCCGCAACTCTCAATAAATGGCATCGCGGTTCGTCTCAATGCACCCGGTCTTTGAAAGTCCCGCGGTTTCGTTGTTTTGCACCGATCCGCCTCGGCACCGCTGGGCCGTGATTTTTGAATCATCAATTTTCGATCTTTTCTGCCTCGACCTTTTTATGCCCACTTTTCGCCATTTTTGCCATTTTGCCTTTTGAACCGTTGTGACTCAAAATAAAGAAAACAACCCTAAAATTGTACTAGACGCGATTTAAAATGGGTAAAATACTAATCGAAAATGACTTAAAATAGGTATATGAAATATGCCTAACATACCTCCAGTGAGATACTCAATAACTTTATCTTTATTGTTCATTTCTGGGTCAGTCTTCTTATCATTCTCTATGACATGTAGATCCAAACATTGGTTGATTACATCAGGTGTGAATTGATACATCATATTATAGAAGTATACTTTCCTAAAATGTTTTGAGTTGGTATTTACAATAACAAGTTCTAAGTTGGCATAGAATAACCTGATTATTTCATTAATGTAGGACCATTTGTTTGTGACTGATCCAAGGAGATGTATGTGATTGAGGAACTCTACAAGGCCATATTATGAACATGAAGTAATGTCTAATGCTTTTTCAGACTTTACAACTCTATTTTTATACCAAGCCCAATTTTTGGAAGTAACACTTTAATGGAATTTCTCAGAGAAAAAGATTATCTCTTTATGAATCTGATTTTGTTCTACTAGAGGAGACTGGTGAGTGAGTTTGTTAAGGAGTTGACTAAAATGTTGTTTGTGATGTTGTGACATTTCGGGCAACGTCTGGTTCATCACTTGACTTTGGAGATTGTTGAACTCTTTTCGGACAGAATTTCTTCAATGGTGTTTCGTCCGGAATCTCACTATCTTCAGATATCACCACATTAGAAACAAGGGCTCGAATGAGATGGTGATCGGGTTTCGCTTGTTGTTCAAAGGCGCTTCTCGGCATTACTTCCAAAAGACCAATCAAAATCTGAATCATCCCAGTCATAACTAGGGCATGGAGGAACCGGAACCTCCTCCTCAATCTTCGATTTCTTTGTCGCTGATTGTGCTTCAACATCCCTTTCATAGATTCTTGTTGACCTCTTTGTTGGAAACTCGAGGTCCTTCACACTTGCCCAAACACTACATATCCGAGTTGCGTCGTGTCAATCGTTATCATTATCTCCAGGGTAACTGATTCCAAGAGGTTCTTGATGAACACTTAGTACAATGTCAGTGCACTGGGGAGGACTTGTGCTCATTGGGGTGCTTTCAGAAATGTTAGGAGACATTTTCTTTGACATTGTGGAAATATCCATGGGCGAAAATGGTGAAGAAAATGAAGGGGTTTTAGGGTTTTTGAGGGTTTTGGAAGACAAAGTGTTTGAGAAAGAATCCATCGATTTTGGTGTTTAAACCGAGATGATGTGATAATTTTCTCTCTTTTTTTATTTTTCGGGAAAAAAACTAGACAAGACAGAATACAAAATGAAGATGAAATTATATACTTGACAAAATATTTTTGTTTCCAGATTTTTAGAGTTTGTATTGTATTTCAATACTTGTTCCTAAATTTTGGAGTTTTAACAGATAGACATCAAGATTAGATCATTATCAACAAAAGCATTAAAATATGTTCAAAACCAACAACACATAGTAGGAAAAAGTATAACTGAATTTTCAAAAATCAGTTACACACTGCATCCTAACAAATATCGATTCAGAATGTCACAAGAATGTTAGCAACATTTTGAACAACACATGTATCATAATCTCTAAAGAACATTTACATTTCACAATAAATCAAGACACGTTTCATATATGATTTTATGAGTTCAATCTCCGACCAATGTAACATTTTCTCATCGAGTCCTATATCTAATCATAAAATACATACGAAATTTATTTTTCGTGTCAAAAAAATAAGAATACTTATGTAGCATCCTCATAATTTCTTTTTATTAAGCACTTTGATACTCCTATAAGATAGAACGATATCAATTTCCATGGCTTTGCCCAATCAATTGCCGAGATTTACAAACGCTTTTTATTTTGATACTCCATTTTTATGATATATAATATCATCGCAGAACGGTATCACATTAACCGGGGCTGGCCAAGCCGGGACGGCCCACCGGCCTGCTCATGGCTCCGGGCGGGCGGAGAAAGGCGGGCTGGTCGAGTCGGGCTCGAGTGGTCGGGCGGGACCATACCATGTCCGTCCCGATCCCGATCCCGGCCCCGCTGGGTGGGCCTGACGGGTCGGGCCTGACGGACGGTCGGTTTTTTTTTTTTTTTTTCCACTAAATTAAAAATAATAAATTACTAAGTACTAACAAAGTAACATTAATGTAATATACATATACTATAATATTATAGACTTATAGTATTATAATTTATAACTATAGTATTATAGTATTATACTCATATAGTCATATATATAATATATTTATAAAGTATAAAGTATAAACTATAAAGTATAAACTATAAAGTATAAAGTTATAAACTAAATAATTAAACAAAGACAAGAATAGTGTAAAAAAAACATCCCAAGGTCGTTTTTGTGCCTTTATATTATTAATTTCATTGAAATATGAAATATCAAATATACAAGATTCAAAATTACATTGTAGTGTATCGTTGTTGAAAAAATTGCAAAAGAGTGAAAGACATAGAAAAATTTAAAAATTGCAATGAAATAAATTACCAATTTGAAAATATTTTTCTAATTTCTTTATAATTTCTTGTGGTTCTTCTGCTGGAATTGGTATATTTTGATCAAATTGTTCCACGCCGCTACTCATGCCTTCGATAAAATGTCGTAGTTGTCGCCATCTTCTTCAAGCACTTCGTCGATCGACCTCCTTCGCCTCCGCCAGATCCAATCTCGAATAGCACCGCCATCTCCAAGCCGCTCCGCTAACGAGTGTCTGTGTTTCCTATTTGAAATCACAGAAAAGCGCTGTGTCGATCGATGACGCTGAATGTTCAAAATATCTCGCCATTATTGAAAGTGTCAAATGTCTTCTCATTCTCGCTCCAATATTTCAAATAAGTCTTCCTTTCCTTCTTCATTGATAATCGCTGTAAGGTAAATTACCTCGCAAAACAAAAACATCGAACTCACTAATTTGGTTAGCATCGCTACCACCGCACATTTTATTTCGAGGCTTTCAATAGAATTAATATTAGGCCTAGCCACGTAAACCGCTTGTCTTTTTTAGGTTGTGTTGAAGAAGAAGATGATACAAAAGTCGGTTGGTTACTAGCACTTTCTGTAATGCCGATATACTTTTTTGCATTCATCTTCTACGCTATTCAACACTTCTTCTAGCGTTAGTTCAATAGGTGGTTCAACATTTAAATTTTTGGGAGTCGAGGTGGTAGTACGTCCATACGATTATATATATTTTCAATAAGACTTTTACAACCCTCTACTTTAATAGCTCGGTTTAATACAAGACCAATAATATAAATAGGGAATAGGAATAAAATATTTTTTTAATTTCATAAACATTTTTTAATAGCCGCAAGATAAGGTGTTTTTCCATATATTCTTTAAGAAGTAAAAATATTATAGCTATATAAAACAACATAGTTGAAATAGTAGGATAATATAAAGTAGAAAATTCTTTGTTGCTCGTTGAAAATTTTCTAAAAATACAATAAGTTCTCTAATTTTCTCCCAATCAAGATCCACAATCATATCATTTGGATTTTGATTACGGGCGTTAAAAATAAAGTAATAGGTTTTCTATAGTCATAAGCAACAACTAGTTGGTCATATAAAGAATTCCACCTAGTTGGTACTTCTTCTGAATTTTTCAGAAGATAGTCCA
This sequence comes from Przewalskia tangutica, assembly GCA_029844215.1. Taxonomy (NCBI): domain Eukaryota; kingdom Viridiplantae; phylum Streptophyta; class Magnoliopsida; order Solanales; family Solanaceae; genus Przewalskia; species Przewalskia tangutica. The sequence goes on from CM056719.1 coordinate 145,124,700, forward strand.
CAATCGTGGCAAGTTTTTATATTCTTTTCTTTGTTGAATTCTATTATTTTTAAAAATAAAGTGTATAGCAAATTGTATTTTTCAAGAATATCTTGAAAAGTGAAAGACCATCCTTTACAACTAAGTTATAAATATGGCACGCATTTGATATGAAAATGTGTTGGAAAAGACTGAGTTAAAACATTTCTTAAAATACTAATAGCGTAATTGTTAGAAGATGCATTATCTAATGTAATACTCATAACTTTATCGCTATTCCAGAATAATCTACATCAATAAATATTTTCAAATAAACTCACCAAAGGTGCCTACTATCTATATATCTATATGCTAAAATACGCTTTTGCATAGACCATTTATAATCTATCCAATGACAAAGTTACCGTTAAATAATCATGGCGTTAGTACTACGACTATATCAAGTTAAAGCGACTTTGCAATTTAAATGATATAATGCATAACGTAAATATCATTGATATTCATGCAAATTTAAATACATCTCTTTAACAGTTGATCTAGGAAAACCTTTATACAGGATTATACATATCTCTAATATAATGAATAAAACCAGAGATTCAGAAATGAAAAAGGCAAACCCTCCACAAAGAACTAATTTTGCTAAGGCTTCCCTATCTTTATGTTTATCGTATTTAGGGCCTACAACTCCCCGCCATAGGGTTAATTTGACCAGATTTTCTCCAGACAAGAGTATCGCAGATGTGAACCTTGTCCCGATTGAGAGGACGACTTCTCACGCTCTTTTTCAAAAATGTATCGAGCATGCAAGACTTTGTGTTTTTGCACAGTGTCTTCCTAAACCCCGTCCCACCATGACCTTGTCCAGCTTTTAAAAGAATAAACATTTTACAAGTTTTACATACACTACTTGATTAGCTACGTCCTCACAAAATATTTCCATACACTGATTTTAATGGTCGCTTTCACGGACTCGCCTCATAAGAGGGGATAGGAGGCATTTCACTAATGGGTGTATCATCATCATCTTCATTAATAGGTGTATCATCAACTAGAGTGTCATCTAAATTAAAATCTTCTTCAATTTCAGATAATCATTTGTGTCAAGATCATATGGTATTTCAGAAACATTTCAGATCTATAAAATCATCTTGTCTAGAATAATCGAACAGAATACTAGAAGTAAGATTTGCCCTTGTTACCACCCCTACTAGAAGAAGCCCGACTTTACCCTTACCCAACATGCCTCTTAGTCCTTTCATTTTAATTATGCTAATAAATAGTTAAAGATAATGAAATTAAATGTGCTAAATGAAATAAAAACAAAATAATAATTTAATGAGAGAACAGACCAAACGCCGACGCAGAGTCGACGTGTAATCGAGAGGTTGAAAATTGAAACTTTGCTCGATAGATAATCCTCAGCTAGTTGCCAACTTCACTCCCAATTCTCAAATTAATAAATAGATTGAATACGTAGACAATGTCAGATAGAGAATTAGAGATTGATTGAGAGATTAGAGAGTAGAAAGATTTGTGAAAATAATGTTAAGAGGAATGAGGTATTTATGGGGTTAAAAATGAATATAAAGTGTGGGGCAGTGGGGAGGGGAGGCCTAAATGGTCGTTGTCAACGCCAAAATAAATGGCCGCTGACAACGCTATTTTGCGGCAAAGCGTCGAATCGGCGGATTTCGGGGCGGGTCAAGCGGGTCGGGCGGGATCGGGGCTCGGCGGGTCGGGCTCGCGACCATACTGCCCCGCCTGCCGAGCTCAGGCCCCGCTTTTTTTTATAACCGTCGGTTTGCGGTCGGGTCGGTCGCCTGACCGACGGTCGGTCGGCTCACGATCGCCACCTTTACATTAAACTCATGTTCTTATTTGAAACCATACCTGAATGAGAAAAAGTTAGACATAACAAAATACTAAAAATCAGATTCTGATATTACAAGGATAAATGTCACTCAAATGTTAGAGACATTTCGCATTTACATTTGCCCAACAAAGGTTAATTCGAGTACAGAGACCAAGAGAGTTTTTCAAATCGAAAATCTCTCATGATCTAAAGCTTTTGTAAAGATATCAGCTAGTTGATGAAGTGTGTCAACATAATCAATTTGAACTAGCTGTTTTTCGACCAAATCTCTCAAAAAATGATGTCTAATATCTATATGTTTTGTACGAGTCGAATCGATTTTTGAAATGTTGATGACACTCATATTATCACAATACAAAACTAAGATATTATTTGAAAAATCATAGTCTAACACGTGTCTTAACCATATTAATTGAGAACAACAACTCCCAATCGCTACATATTCAAGATTCGAGAGTGAAACACGCTTTTATGCGACTATACCAAGAAACCAAATTATTGCCAAGGTAAAAACATCCTCCACTTGTACTCTTTCTGTCCTCCACATCACCAGCCCAATCCGAGTCACTATATCCTATCAAATTAGGATTAGTGTCTTTGGAATACCAAATTCTAACTCACACGTGCAACATATCTGATGACACGTTTTATGGCATTTAAGTGGGAGATTTTGGGTCAGGCTTGGAATCGAGCACACACACATACACTAAACATTAGATCAGGACGACTCACGGTAAGATACAAGAGACTACCTATCATAGAGCGATACAAAGTCATTGACATTTCCCCCAATATCATCTTTGCGTATAGTCTGTGTTGATCCATTGGAGTCCTCATATGTTTAGCATTCTCCAATCCAAACTTCTTGACCAAATTCTTGGCATACTTACTCTGGGAGATGAAGATTCCCTCCTCATTTTGCTTTATCTTCAAGCCTAAGAAAAAGGTTAATTCCCCAATCATTCTCATCTCAAATGTTGAGGACATAACTTCGACAAATGTCTTAAGATGGGACTGTGAAGTCGAACAAAAAACTATGTCATCTACATAGATTTGAGCAATTACCATATCTACTATGTGGTGTTTTATAAACAAAGTACAATCAGCTACACCACGTTTGAAACCAAATTAAAAAAGAAACTGAGTTAAACGACCATATCATGCACGTGGAGCTTGTTTTAATCCATACAAGACCTTTTTCAGCTTGTATACAAATTGTGGATGGTGGGAATCTTCGAATACTTTAGGTTGTTCAACATATACTTCCTTATCAATATATCAATTCAAGAAAGCACCTTTTACATCCATTTGATGGAGTGTGATCTTCAAACAACAAGCTATGACAAACAACAATCTAATTGACTCAATTGTAGCAACTGGAGCGAAGGTTTCATCATAGTCAATCGCTTCAACTTAAGAGTATCCTTGAGCAACTAATCTAGCTTTATTTCTCACAATAGTTCCAGATTCATCTGATTTGTTTTTAAAGATCCATTTAGTTCCAATAACATTAGTATCATTGGGGCGAGGAACTAAATCCCAAACTTCATTTCTGGTGAATCGTTTCTAATTCTTCCCGCATAGCTTGTATCCACCAACTATCCTTGAGTGCTTCATTGACATTATTTGGTTCCAATGTAGATACATAACAAGAATGACTTACCTTATGATATACGGTGGACATGCACGTATATTTCACCATATCTCGATAATTATGTGGTTCCTTCCATCTTGTTCTAACACCTTCGAACACCTCTGCTATTAATTGTTCTGTATGATGATTTCTCCTAATCCTGGATGAGGGATCCCTGCGTACTGGGTCTCGCAATTCAGCCTCTGATTCCTTATCCACACCTTCTCGGTTTCGCCGCTTCGTGTTGCGCAGATGTCGTGACATTTGGAGCAACATCTGAATTTTCTACATTCGCGCATCTTCCATCAAGTATGATAACATCATCTACTGGTTTATTTCCTGTAAGCTCAACAGAATCATCAAAGGCAATGTTAACAGATTCTTGTATGATTTTGGTTCGAAGATTATAAACTTAGTAAGCATGGCTATTTTTGGAATAACCTACAAAGATTCCCTTATCACTTTTAGAGTCAAATTTAGCTAGGTGATCTCTATCATTAAGGACATAACACACACACTCAAACACATGAAAGTAACGCAAATTGAGTTTTTTTCATTCAAAATCTCATAGGGTGTTATTTTAGTTCCAGACCTAAGATAGACTCTATTCGTGATGTAACTTGCATTATTTAGAGCTTCTGCCCAAAAACATTTTGACAACTTCTTAGAACTCAACATGACTCTAGCCATCTCTTGTAAAGTCATATTCTTCCTCTCTGATACACCATTTTGTTGTGGAGTTTTGGGAGCAGAAAACTCATGGAAAATATTTTTTTCCTCGCAAAATGTAGAAAACTGACTATTCTCAAATTCTTTTTCATGGTCGGATCTAATCCGAAAAATAGAGGAATGATATAGATTTCTTATTCTAGAGTGTAGTACCTTGAACATGCCAAACGTTTGAGATTTTTCTTTCAAAAGGAATATCCAAGAAGACATGGAAAGTCATCCACAATCACATATGAGTACCTCATGCCTCCTAGGTTGTCTACCTCGATTGGACCCATAAGATCCATGTGCAAAAGCTGAAAAGAGTGAGACTAAATGTTGTCCGTCAGTTTGGACAATATTGTGGGAGACACGGGTTTGCTTACCTATGAGACAATCTTCACAAACCACTGTTTTATCCTTAGGACTTAGATTAGGGATGCCTCTTACTGCATCATAAGAAATTAATCTTTTAAGGTTGTGGAAATTAACGTGCCCTAATCTTTTATGCCACAATGTCGTGTCATCGGTCCTAATACTATTTCAAATCTCTTGTTCTCCAACAAGATAATAATTATCGCTCATTCTTGTACCTGTCATTACACATTGGTTAGCTTCATTAGTAATCGCATGAATACTTGTTAAACTTTACCTCTAGATCGCCATCACACAATTGACTTATACTAACTAGATTGGCCATCAAACCGTCAACGTGCAAGAGATTTTTCAGTGCTGGAACTCCAGGAACACTCAATGTTCCTCTTCCTATGATTTTACTTTTTCCTCCACCTCCGTATGTGACATTATCTCCACTTAGAGTTTCGTAGTTCTTTAGACACTCTTTTGTCCCCCTCATGTGTCGAGAACATCCACTGTCGAAGTACTACGATCCTGAAATGTTAGTTCTCAACACAGTAATAGCTATATTACATCTCACATTCATACTGGGAATCCAGACCTTCTTTACATTTTTCCTGTTTCTGGATTCTCAAAATCGCCTCGAGTGTCTCGAATGTTGACAAAGATTTTCGATTTACATTCTCGCTCCGAACTTCAGCTTTAAAGCAAGAAGGTTTTAAATGGCCAGTCTTGTTACAGTGATGACACACAAAATTCCTCTTTTTTATGAAGCCCATTTTCTCATTTTTGTCAAACAAGTTAGAGCATATTGCATTAATGGAGTTCTTGTAACCCAAACATGCATGTTGAGGTTGACTAACACTTAGAATTTCATCTAGTTTGAAAGTACCGGTGTTGAGATTTCGGAAGGTAGCTTCGGCCAGATCCAACTTCGCACTAATCTTACCAAATTCAAGATCCTTTTTGGTAAGGGTCGCCTCTAATCGGGTTATTGTGTCTTTCAAGCCTGCATTCTCAAGAGTTAAAGATTTTACCTTTGAGTCAAGTTGTTTGGATTCAACAATTAAGTCCTTGCAAAGTTTTTGCAATTCTTTAATCATGCAGTCAGCGACATTTTCATCATCTGAAAGTGACTGTTCAAAAACAGTGGCCAGCATAGCATGTGACTCCATTTTTGGGTCTTATTCTTCTTCGCTTTCATCACCACTTAGAGAAACCCATAGACTCTTCCAAAATTTTCTTAAAGGGTTTGCACACTCGTTGACATAATGGCCCCATCTCGAGCAAACATGGCATTGAATACTTTCAAGCTGCTTGGGATCAAACTTGGTACGGTCTGAGCTGGTCCTCCTAAGTTGATTTCCTTTTTGTGTTGTAGGAGGGGTTTTAGTGAACCGTGGATTGAAGCCTTGACTTTGGGTTTAGTTTTATTTTTATCATCGTTGAACCTTCTTAACATCGTATTGAATTTTCGAGTGAGAAGGGCAACGTTAGCACCATCCCCGATTTCTTCAAGATTTTCGTCCTCTTCATTGACTTACATCTCTAAGAATTTTGCTTGAAGTACAACATCTTTGCCTCTATACAATGTCCTTTGGTTTTCCATATTCATCTCATATGTTTTGAGAATGCTCATTAGCGTATGGAGGTCCATTGTAACAAGGTTGTGGGCTTCTTCAATCGCACATATCTTATTATTGAACTTTTCAGAAAGAGATCGAAGTGTCTTTTCAACAAGTTGATTGTTGGTCAGTGGAGACCCAAGTACTTGACATTCGTTAGAAATGTCGATCAACTTTTCAAAATAAGTTTTGATATCCTCTGTCTCTTCAATCCTTAAACGTTCGTATTTACTCATGAGCATGCGCAGCTTCGTTCTACGAATACTTGAGCTACCTTCACAATGAGTTTGTAGGATATCCCAAGCATCCTTGGCTGTGGAGCAATTTTGGATAAGTTTGAACATATAGAGATCTACCCATCCAAAAATAACATTTAAAGCCTTTTCATTGAGGCTTGCACTATTGGTTTCTTCCACACTCCATTCGGCCTCAGGCTTAGGTAATATGTCACCTTCCTCATCCGGTGGAAGCATAGGAACAGTATATTCATTTGTAATTGATCTCCATGCTCTCACATCAATGGATTTGATATGAGAACGTAGGCGAATTTTCCAATAAGGATAATTTGAACCATTTAATATAGGAAGTCTACCAATATTTGGATTAGTCGGATCCATAGTTTAAAGTAAAAGGACCTTAACACTTATTATGTTAAGTGTCGGCTCTGATACCATTTTTGGGTACCGTGAGTTAATACTATGGATTAAATAAAATCAAACAACAAAGTAAAACTGAACGTATGCAAAAACAGTGTCAAATGTCAGCTAAAATGTCGTCTGACATATGTTATGACATTTGGATAAAAAACAGAAAAACCTTTGAAATAATTAGAGTGCAACGGAAATAGATAAAGAACACAAAGGTTTAATTTTCATAGGTTATATATTAATATAACTCATGATGGTCAATGACTAAAGGAATTGTATATATTCCTTCTCTTACAAGATTTACAAGATGATACAAAATGAATAAAAAGGTTAAGTCGCAGATGACTTATTCCTGAAAAATATATCTAAATAGAAGTAATCAACATCTCATTACAATTGCTTCAATGAAAGAACAAATATAGAATCTAAAGAGCAGTTATAATGTCGGACAGAATGTCATCACAAACTCAGGTAACACAGTGATCCAGTCTCTTTGATCGATATTTCTGGAGAGCTCTCTATATCTTTTTCACTCTGAAATTATGGATTTTGAATCCTTGAAGTGACCTCTATATTTATAGTAGAGAGTTCCCTTGAAAGACTCCTCAACAGGTTGTGGAAGTTGAGCTAAAAAAGGGGCACGTGAGGCAGTAGCTTAAGGCACTAAATTCTCCAACCGCTGACTATTTCTTCCTCATCTTGCTCCTTAAGTTATGCTTCTCGACTCAGGCTTCCTCGTTTGTAATCAGATCCAAATACTCCTTGCCAAGTCAATTTTCCATGTGATAAAAAAGTTACACTTTCTGATAGCGATTTATCCACACACTTAACGCAAGTGCACGTATCGTTACAAGTAATATAGTCTAGGTAAGACCGAATATCGTCCTCAGGGACTGGTTTTCAAGTACCGATTATCTATGCTTTAGTTTCTATTTGGTTAACGTTAATTGGGTTGGAATTCTAAACTAATAATGCAGGAAATAAACTAATTATGAAAATACTTTGATTTAAATCAGTTATGATGAAGAATTAGGGCTTCCAAGATCATCAACTATCCACTCAAGTCAATCCTTAATACAATTAGACTAACTTCTTCTTCTACGTTAAGATAGCAGGTTAACTAGATCATTTTATATTCTGGTTAGGATATATAAACACTCAACCTCGATGCAGAACCCTTCTATCTTTCGATGATAGGATTTACCACAAATGAGGATTATGAACAATAACATATTAAACTACACAAGTATCAGAGTACTTTCGTCCACGATTTTAACCTATGTTTATTCAACTATAGCATATTCAGAATCTCCCCTTTCGGATTTCGATTCGAAATCATATAAGTGATGATAACTAGTGATCAGTTAATTACCAAGCAATCAAAACAAATATTGAATAAATCTTAAGCAAGTGAAGAAGAAATCAACTAATGTATTAATTCATGAATAAGAGTTTCAAGAGAATCACAAGGAAAGCTCTAAATAAGTAATTAGCTCCTAGTCATAGTCACGCTAAGAACTAATACAATCTACATACATGAATTGAAATAAACAAAGTAAAAGAAAAGAGAAAGAAAATACACAAGAACAAGTCTCCAAGCCTTCTAGCCTTGAATGGTGTTGTGGAATATTTACAATGATGGAATGTGGTAGAATGATGTATGGAGAATGGAATGAATCCTGGATAATGGTGGCTAATTAGCTATATATAATGAGCAGGGTTTTAGGTTTTGTAGGTAGAAAAAGTTATCCCTTTTGGACCCTGAAAATGTGTCAAATTCGGCTCAAAACGTTAAAAATACCGCGCCGCGCCGCTGCGTTCGCATCGCCACACGCTACCAAAAATCGAGTTTTCGGAAATTTCAGTGGTCGGCTCCGCGGCGCTGCTGTCAGGAGCCGCGACGCTTGAGGCGTTGTTTTCCTAATTTTTTGCTTTGACGTCATTTTTTCGTCCGGACTTCGTCTGATCTCTTCTATACTTCTTGGGACTTCATTTATTGACCCTTTTTGTGTGCAATTCCATCTTAATTAAGCTCATTTTCTCTTCTTTTCGCCATTTCTCCATTTCTGACCGCTGTGACATAAAAGAAAGAAAAATGACCCTAATACTATACTAAACATTAATAAAATGAGTAAAATACTAACTAAAAATGACTCAAAAGTGTATATAAAATACACCGATCACTTTCCCAAATCATCCGTGAAGATAGCAAACAAGCTATTGTATCGTCGTCCGAATGTCAAGACATTTGGTCCAATATTTTCTGATTTTAACTTAGCTCTGAAAATGATATGTTAGGAAATATGTCATGACACAAAACCTAACATTAACAGTAAGGGTGGAATATTTTGATATTTTTAAAGAATCAAAAGAAGAGACATCTATAGTTAGGTGGGAAATTGACTTGCTTGATTATTTTAGGAACCCAACTAGTCATCAACTTTCCTCTAATGAACTTAATTGTGAGCCTTTGTATGATTCTCCACCTATCTATGACAGTGATATGCATGCTAGGCTTGAATCAAGTGACCTTTATAGATTTGATCCGTACTTTGATTAAAAATGTTAACGAAGAGAGTTACATTGGTGATATTACTTCGTTAGATATTTTCCTTACTAAATTATGTTCTTGTGAGATCACACATTTGAATATGAAGGCGTATGTGTTCCCTAAAGATTTCCTACATGACGTTACATTAAGGGACACTTTCCTCTACTACTTATTTACTTATGATGACACTCATACTTGTGTTGAGGATGGTGTGTCTTATGTTGACAAGGGTCTTCATAGGATATATGGGGTATTCCTGTGCAAGATGTGGGTGTTCATTCCTTTACCCCAGTGGTGTTATAGATGGTATTACATTGATAAATGTTTTCCATACCACATCGCTTTCTGGTGTTCCTTTTAGTAGCCGCATTTTGTCTTCGTCGATGTGCAGAGTGACCCTTTAAATTTGAGGATAAATTTCTTTCAAGAAGGGGAGAATGATGCAATCCTAGTTGTCTCAAGATCGTCTATGTGGAGTCAAGACCATGAGATCCAAGATTCACGAGGGTTGCACATGAGGATGGACATTAGAAAGCATACTTTAGTGCAATCCCGAAGATTTCGAGTGTGGCTGATTACATGGGAAGGTGAAAAGGGCCAAAAATGTCAAGGATAACACCATCTGTGAACCACACATGATGCCACAGATAGTGTCAGCGAATCACAAACCAAATGTAGAAGCTGGCAACCCAAAGAGGCAGAAGAGCACCACTTGCGATTCACAGATAGTGCCACAGATGCCTGCGAATCACAAGTCTTCCACAGATCATGACAGCTCAGTATTTTGGGCTACTTTTGTAATTCAAAGGTGTCACTTTCGGGAACTTTGTGTAATAACTTAGCCTAAGACTATAAATAGGAAGATTATGTCATTTCATTAGCTAGATTATTTTGACTATCATATTGTGATACTCTATCGGAGGGCTTCAGCTTACCGATTGTTCCTTTGTTTGAAATAATTGGTTTCTAGAGACAATCGTGCCTCTATCGGGCATCCTAAGAGATTTGGTTCTTGTTTGTGTTGGTATAATAATCAGATTTGGCTAAATAATGTTTCAACACAACTGCTAATCACTTAGTGAAACAAATAACATTAATGAAACAATAAACGAAAAATGCATTATGTTTTTGGAAAATAATTTCGTATGTAATCGAGCACACTTAGTTCAAAGTGTCCTTAAGGAAATTATTCTCTCACAAGACTCGAGGTTAACGGAATATCGCCTCCCGTGATAGAACGATTATCTTACCGTAATAGTAGTACTCCAAATTCCTAGCAAATAACCACTCAACGCATAAGATATCACATGAATGAAGACAAAGTATTTTCGACTTCAAGACTTTGATTCGAATGAAAATGAATCAATTAAAAATGAATAATTCTGGAATAATCAAGAATTTATAGGTCGAGGTAACCGATTCTGAATGTTTGCAACCATTCAGAATAGTCATTCGAAAAAGAGAGGGAGAGCCGGACGGGTCGGGTCGGTCGCGGGTCGATCTGTTTGGATTTGTTTTTTAATTAAACAATTAATTAATTAATTTAATTAAAGAAACGTTTGTCCAAAAATATTATCGATCTTTTGACAAATCCAAATCCAAAGCCGAAGCCGAGCGAGCGACGACGACGGCGCGAGGGGTCCTTGCCCTCTCAACCCTTTTATCAGATAGAGAAGGTGTAATGTAATATATACACCTCTCTTTCCTTCTCTTTTTTTGATGTGGGACAAAAGAGCCTTATACCCCCTTTAATTCTCATCCCATCATTTCTCATTCACCAATATCAAAACCCAACAATCTCCCACATGAATGGGGAATGGTTATAAGATAAAATAATGTACGGACGAGTGTGATATACAAGCGAGAATTGATCGTGATCCGATAAGTAGGTTTCCTTTGAACTTTCCGTAGTGAACTTATATCTGATATACTCGATCAATCCTGAGATTTGATATCTTTGAACCGCCTAACTTTGTTGTATACGTAGACAACATAAGAGAAACAATCAAGCCTCAACCGCTTATGGTTCTCACCGTTGTGTTCGCTTTCAACATGAACACCGCCTCGGTCTCACGAGTGCATGTAGAATGGACCTTACCGTCATTCCCTTTAAAGCGGCTTACACTTAACACTCACATAGGTGATTTCTAAACATGTAGTCCTATAGCCACATTATCTGGTCATACATTGCCAGATTTAGATAACCATTAAAAAACCTTAATGTTTTATTAACTCATTAACAAACCATAAAGTCTTATCCTTATTTCTGAACATTGTCTTCATCCGAGAACGGGTCGAGTTATTTGACAATGTTGAACCGTCAATACAACTTTGTTTGATCTCCTGAACCTAGCTCTGGGATCTCCACCGCTAGGTAGAGTTACCGCCACGATGATTTGTCCTAGGCCTTAACCCCATTCCCATTGATGATCTACTAACTCCTCTCTAGATAAGCCTTTGTAAGCGGATCCGCCACGCTATCTCTTGACTTTACATAATCAATCGTGATAACGCCACTAGAGAGGAGTTGTCTAACGGATTGTGTCTCCGTCGATGTGACGAGATTTTCCGTTATACATTACGCCGCCTCTACCTATTGTCGCTTGATCACAATGTATACATATAGAGCCAAAGATTTGGGCGAATGGAATATCTTCTAAGAAATTCCGAGCTATCTGCATTCTTCACCGCCTTGTCTAAAGCTATAAATTCCGATTCCATTGCAGCGGGCGATGCATGTTTGTTTTGATGATTTTCAAGACACTACTCTCCGCCAATCTGGTGAAAACATATCCACTGGATTTAACTTCAAACGATCCTGATCCAATTTGCATCACTATATCCTCATCATGATATTTATTATAATGCAAAGCATAGTTTTTGGTGTGTTGTAAATATCCCAAGACTCGTTTCATTGTCATCCAATGAGTTTGATTGAGATTACTGATCGGTGTATTTTATATGTACTTTTTGAGTCAGTTTTAGTTAATCTTTTGTCCCTTTTTACACATATAAGTGTCGTATTAGGATAGTTTTCCTTTCTTTTGAGTCAAAGTGGTTAAAATGGCCAAATGACGGAAAATGAGCTAAAAGAGGGCAAAAGAGGAGATTCCAGAGCTAAAAACAGAAAGTGGCGAACGAGGTCAAACCTGCACCAGCATGCCGCCTACGTATAGCGTAGAGACTGGCCGCGCGCCAAATCACCCGGCGATTGCACTTCCGCCGCCGCCGCTCACAGATCCGCGCCGACGCAAAAATAAGGTTTTCGACGGATTTTGGGCCGCACTGCAGTGGAAAAGTCGAGGCGGTTAGAGCCTAAAAGGAGAACCCTAGGCAGTTTTAAGGGTTCCTTCGCACAACACAAGACTTTCTTGCTTGAGATTGAGACCATAGTTTAGTAAATTTCATTCCTTTTCTTGTTTTTATTTCAGCTTTATGAAGAACATGGAATTAGTTCTTGTCATGTCAATGTCTAGGAACTAATTCCTCTATAGGCTTTCCATGTCAATCTCTAGAAACTTATGTTATGATTTAATGCATGCTTATGGTTATTCTTCTTCTTGTCGAGATCTATCCAATAATTAAATTGAATGTTTGGTAGTTAATTGACAACTAATTATCACTATATGATTTCTAATCGCACCAAAGGAGGGATTGTGAATATGCTGTAAGTTGGGTAGACATTCTTCGATCGGGATGAAAATACCCAATTATTTATGTAGCGTTAACTAAAGGCTTAACAACCCTAATTTTACGATTGCGCGTGACTGCTAACTAGGTTCTTAGTCTTAATCCTCCTATGTAGTCATTCTTATCACCGAAAGGTAGAAAGGAGCAATACTGGGTCGAGTGTTTATATAACTTAACGGAGTATAAAATGATTTAGTGAACCTGCTTTTCTCCAAAAGAAGACCATAAGTTATTGCATTAATAAGTAAACATGTCGATAGTGAGAAAACGTGGAAGCCCTATTGTCATCACAATCAAGTAAACTCATTAGTTAAATTAGCCTTTATAATTGTAGTTATAAACCACAAAATCAAATATCAATTTACCAAATAGATACCAAAAGATAGATATTTGGTACTTGAACCCTAATCCTTGGACTATATTCGGTCTTGCTAAGACTATATTACTTGTCACGATAACGCACTTCCGCTTAAGTGTGCACTTTTCACGCATCAATTACTCGTGAATCGACTCACTTTGCTTATAGCACATGTTATATCCGGTCGGTACAATTCATAATATACATCAAACTTCCCAAAACTCGTGCAAAGTCCAATTGCAGTCACTTTCACCTTTATTCTTTGAAGTGCAAAACTTACATCAATTCGAGTCTTTGCAATATTGAAATTTAAATACTTGAACTTGTCAAAACTTTTTCAATATAATGTGATCGTGATAATGCTAGACCTTGTGAGTTTTATGGATCCTAATTCCTAAGATCAAATCGCAACCCCTAAGTCTTTCATGTCAAATTTGCTAGCAGCATACGCTGTAACATTTATATCGACAATATCTTTACTCATTATCAACATGTCATCAACATACAAACAAACAATGACTTCATGATTGGAGTATTTTTAATGTAAACACATTTGTCACACTCATTAATCTTAAATCCATTTGCCAACATTGTTTGGTCAAATTTCGCATGCCATTGTTCAGTGCTTGTTTAAGTCCATAAAGTGACTTAACAAGTCCAGACACTTTCCTTTCTTTACCAGAATCACAAAACCCTCAGTTGTTCCATGTAAATTTCTTCCACCAATTCTCCATTTAAGAAAGTCATTTCGACATCTATTTGATGAATTTCAAGACCATATACTACGACAAAGGCCACTAACACCGAATAGATGTTATTCTTGTTATCGTAGTATGTGTCAAAGTAATCAAAACCTTCTTTTTGTCTATAACCTTTGACCACAAGTCTTGTTTATATTTGTCAATAGTGCCATCATTTTCATTTTCCTTTTAAAGATCCATTTTGATCCTAAAGGTTTATTTCGTGATAAGATCAACTAATTTCATGATGGTTATTTAAAATTAATTCAATCACACTATTGATCGCTTCTTTTCAAAATGTTGAATCGTAAGATGACATTGCCGCTTTAAATGTTTGAGGCTCATTTTCAAGCAAGAATGTTACAAAATCGTCCAAAGGAAGTAGATGTTTTGACGCTTGCTACGCCTTGATCCTCTTTGCTTGAAATACTTTCCTTGGTTCTTCTCGGTCGCTTAGATCTTTCACTTGACGCACTACATTCGCTTTATACGGATAGATGTTTTCAAAGAATTCAGATTATCCGATTCAATTATCGATAACATGAATTTCGATTGTCCGATTTAGAACAAAAACCGATAAGATTTGCTGTTTGTAGATAGCCAATAAAACACAATCCATAATTTTTGGTCCGATTTTTACCCTTTTGGGCAAAGGAACTCGACCTTCGCTAAACACCCCACACTTTGAAATATTTCGTTGCTTTGTCACGACCGACTTTCGGACGCGATTAGTACTTCACGGGTACCGCCGTATACATCAGAGAATAGCAATGATCATACATAACACATAACTTATAAAAGTAAACATCACCGCCAACCGATAAGGTCGCTTTCCATAAAACATACTTAAACAAAAGTATAGTAGTACAACCGTTCTTATAGCCCAAAATACATAAGTGACCACTGCACTTAAAGATAATAATCGGGACAGGCCCCGCCATACCCCGAATGTACAAAATACCTATAGCATCGTGGAATATCCATACTAATAAATAAGCTTCCGAGGAACGAGCTTCGACACCTAATAGTGATCCTAAGAACGAGGATCCTCAATCGCTACCCCACCGCGGATGAACGCACTTATGGAAGGGGTCAAGACACAATATGTACCATGTAAAGTCGAAAATACCGTAATAATGATACCAAGTCTAAAGGTAAGCTGAGTCATGGAAGACAATTAAAATACCTTTTATCAGGCCTTACTAACAACGAGTGACAAGTATATATACATATATAATACCGCATAAAATAGAGGCTCATGATCAAAACAGGTACTCGCCCGTAGTATCAAAAAGAAACCATCCTACTCCCGACTATTTCACCCGCACGGTCCCGCGGACCCGCATGAGGTACTCCTCGCGATCGGCCGCACTGCCGCAACGGACTATTTCACCCGTGATAAGCCCATAAGGACTCGCATGAGGTATTCTCGCATCGCGGTAGCAAATCCACTAAATGTGGTATAACGATCTTGGGGACTTTCCTCGATATACTCTTACCCCAAACAGATGGTATAACGATCTGGGGTCAGACTCGATATACTCTACACCGAGCAGATGGTATAACGATTCGGGCTTGCCCTCGATATACTCTTATACCGTGCAGATGGTATAACGATTCGATCTGCCTCGATATACTCTACATCAAGCATGGTATGACGATCTGGGCCGCCTCGCATACTCTTACATCAATGAGGTGGTATGACGATCTGGGCTTGCCTCGCATATACTCTACCCTATCACAAACTGTCATCATATCATAACAATAATAAGTTAAGAAAACTTATAACTTCTTTTTAGTCTTGTTCACATACTTCTCATTTTAGTTTACTTAAGGCACTTAACCATATCTTTAATAAAAGAACACCAGGAATTTAACCCAAGTACTACATACTTCAACTCTTTCAAAAGTGACTCTTCTTTATACATAAAGCCTTTGGGCAATTGATGCCTTTAAATCAATTTGCCTCTTCATATAATTATCTTACTTAGAGTAAATCCTCTCATTAACCTTTACGAAGCTAATAGATCATTTGTCTTCTTTTCATTTCGTCAACATCGTGAGTTACATTATTTAGATTGAGCCGACACATCAGTGACAGATCTGGTGGTACACATTGTTTTTTCCTCGCGGTACAGTTATAGTTATGTTCACGCGTATATCCTCAGCCAAGAAAATGTTCTTTCGCGATTCACCTCGTCGAAGATCGAGAGACCAATGTTACGTCGCAACACGTAACCATACAAATAACGTCTCCGATTTAAGGCACGAACACAAATTTCCTAAGTCATGTGTGCGCCACGATAGCCATGCTCATGTGCCGCCGGGACGATGTTTATAAGCAGAGCCAATCTCCGTTGCGTCGCACAGCACCATTTCAAAGCTCTATTACGACGCGTCATAATAAATCACACATTCATCTAAGTTTCTTCAGCAGTGTTAATCGGCGTTGTCAACTTCGCTTTCTTTAGCAATCGTAGTGGTCTGTTGCGGCGTCTCCATTATCGGAATAGCAGCCGGTCGAAGCTTTTCGCCAGACAAGACGCATCGCCGCAAGCCCTATTTCTTCATAAAACCCATACCGCCATTGTTAATAAGCATTCATCTAAGCCTCTTCCGAAGAGTAAGACCGGGCGGTTAGCTGCAATTATCACAGACCAGTTCTCTTGGCATCGGAATAATCTCTTGCGTGTCGCCGAGCCGGGCCCAGCCAAAGGTGCCGGTCAGAAGAACTTCTTCATTAAACTCCGATACACCTCTAAAGTCGTTAAGACGCCAGCCGTACAGACTGGCCCAGCCAAGCCCGACCGCCTAATCTTTTGTCAGACAACCAGCCAGCAATCTTCACAAACATATACCGCAGCCGCTGCCACTGCCGTGGCCCAGGTTGCGTCGCCGACGCTACCTGTCGATCAACCGGAACAACATCGCTCGATAACATGCCTCCACGATTTAGTCGCCAGCGAATATCCGCACACGCATTTTCGGCAATCCAGGCTCTTCGCAGTTGCCGCGCCGGTCGCCAGATATCCGCCGCGCGCCAATACCATAATTCATCCCTCAAACGGACAATAAAGATTATATCGGTCACCTACTTCACCGAACACGTCAGCGCCATATTCAAGATCGCATCTATAAACACATCGCAATATATCGGCAATGTTCAGCCCGATTCCATCAACTCCATGAATACCGCATCGATGAGGGTCTTGGCATCATCGTCATTGTTAGACCGACGACCGTATCGCAGTTTATCTTGAAAACATTGCATCTTCGCAACGTCAAACAGTTCGCCGACAACAAACAAATTTCAGATAGATTTTCGATCGAAGTCATTTACTACCGTATCAATACATAGCCACCACAACACATGGTCGGTCATACCCAGCATCGAACAGCCTTATTCGTCAGCCCAGCGAATACGCCGTCGTATCACTGACCATGTTTATATTTCATTTTTTCAAGAACACTGCATCGCAGCCTATTCGGGAAAACATTATTTCGCACAAATAGTCGCCGAATCTAGATATTTCGATAGTTGTTTGCCAGCTCGATAAATATTTGCAATACCGAGCAATCGTCAAACAAATCGCTGAATGGAAGATATTCACCAGTCATTTCGTTCAATGCCCAAATAGCATCAATACATAAATGGCCCCATCTCTTCTTGTTAAGACGGTGTTTTCTTCTGCGATTGCTAATAAAGTTTTTCCAATAGCTTACCGTTCGTCTCGTCGGTCTTCCAAGAGTATTCGTAGTGCGTTATTCGCATATGAAGACGGCAGATATCAGCATTCGGCGCCAATCGGCAAAACAATTCTCGAATACCGGTTATTCGTGAAACGTCGAATTTCAACCATCGGACCGATCGAAACAGTATCAGCTCAGCTATGACACTACCATACGGTAGATAGGTTCAATTAGTTTTCTCAGTTTGAGGTAAGAAATATTATTTCGCTGCAAAGATTTCTTCCACTGATATCCGCCGGAAATGAAATCGAATCTTCTTCTTTACAGCTTCACGCCAGATACAAGATCGCACCATACCATAATCACACAAAACTTCGCAATAAAAACATTATATTCAACTTGTCGTCGTTACTAAGTCATTTCGAAGCCTTATTACGGGACAGGTAGATTGCCAGCGATTATCATCACTATCGGCGTAGTCATTACCTCAAAAGGTCTTACGGATATTTCGCGTTTCATCCTTTGTTTATCGCGCAATACGGGACACATCTCCTCATATCGCCGCAGAATAGTGGATGAGCCCAGCCCATAAGACCTTTTGAGGCGCTACGCCAGCAGTGATTCAAATAGCCGAGCGAACAGTGTATAAGGCTTGTCCCGTGATCATAGATACCGCCGACTTCAGCCGACTTGATAGAGTCGATATGACAGACTTTGATGTGATTACGGGTACGGATTGGCTAGCATCTTGCTATGCCAACGTGGACTGTAGGGGAGAGATTAGTTCGTTCAGCTTTCTGGCAGCCTTATCGAGTGGAAGGAATACCAGATCGCCGGCGGTAAGTTTATTTCTTACCCCAAGGCTGTAAGATGGCGCGAAAGCGGTATATCTACCATACGGTTCGGTATTCGACATCGAGGTCGAGGTACCGCACCTTCACCTCCGGCCTCCGTTAGAGAGTTCCCGCACGTATTCCTGCATTTAGCTCGCATCCTCCGAAGCGGAGATCGAAGTTTTGCATTGATTTACGCCGATACTCCGATATCTATTCCGCCATACAGATGGCACCGCCGAAATAAGGAGTCAAGGACCACCAAAGATTTGCCGGAGAAAGGCTTTATTAGCCAGTGTTTCTCCTCGGGAGCACCAGTTATTTGTAAAGAAGAAGGACGGACGCCGCGTATGTGTATTGATTACGTGCAAACAACAAGGTAACTATCAAGAATAGATATCCCTCCCGTGATTGACGATTTGTTTGACCAGCTGTGGTGCAAAGTGTTTTTTCAAGATAGACCTACGGTCCGTTATCATCAGCACGAGTTAGAGAGGTAGATATCCCAAAGATCGCATTCGTGACCCGTGATGGGCACTATGAGTTCGGTGATGTCTTCGGTCGACTAACGCCTCAAAGATTCATGGATTTGATGAATGCGTGTTCGTGCCATTCTGATATGTTCGTTATAGTGTTTATTGATGATATCTCGTGTATTCGCACGCAGCGGAGCATACAGATCATTCGGCGACGGTGACGAGTCCTCCGAGACCGCAACAGATGCCAAGTTCTCGGCGCGAAGTTCCCGGCGCTGGCTTTCTTAGGCATGTTATCGGGCCGATGGTATTCGGTTGATACAAAGAAAGATCGAAGCCAAGACTTGGCCTAGACCCACTACACCGGCAGTGCGCAGCTGGGCCTCGCAGTTATTATCTGAGGTTTGTGGAGAAGTTTGCTTTATTTCAAAGATTTTGACTAAGCCGACTCGTATAGCAGCTATGTTCCGGACGGATACTTGTGAGGAAAGTTTTCAGCTGCTAAAGGAGAAGTTGACAACCGCCTCAGCTTCTTACTCTTCCAGAGGCTTATGGATACGTGGTTTATCAGGACGCCACGTGTCGGTAAGCGTGCGGCCGATGCAAAGACGGCAAGGTTATAGCTTATGATCCCGACTTTAGGAAACATGAGAAGAACTATCCCACACATGACTTGGAGCCGGCAAAGCAGTGATTCATGCCTTAAAGATCCGGAGACATTATTTATACGGAGTTCATGTGGACATTTACACGCACCACAAGAGTCTCCAGACATCTTCACCAGTGGAGCCGAACTTCGCGTAGACGGTGGTGGAGCTACTTAAGGATTATGACGTGATATTCGTACTACCCGTGAAGGCCAACGTGTGGCGTATGCCCTTAGTCGCAGACGATGGGTAGTCCGTCGATGTTCACCGCAGAAGAGGATACGGTCCGGTAGTTACATCGCTAGCGAGCCTGGGTTCGCTTGGTTGATTCGAGCAGTGAGGGAATTCGGGTTCGAGAGGTTGCCGAGTCTTCTATCATCGAGGAGGTAAGGAGGCGATGTGATGAGGATCCGATTTTGGTACGGCATCGACGCAGCCTCCGTATGAGAAGAGTCTATTCGAGGTAGCTACCACTGGGTGCAAGATTCGAGGGCCGGTGTGTTCCCGATGTGACAGACTTCGCAAGCAGATTCGGGAGGCACACGGCTCGTTATTCTATTCAACCGGGGTCGACTAAGACGTACCATGACCTCGACGCGCATCGCGGGACGGCCAAAAGAGGACGCCATGCGGAAGTTCGCGCACGCCCGAATTGTCGCAGGTTAAGATTGAGCACCGTGGCCCGAGGGCTGCAGCCATTGATATTCCGACTGGAAGTGAGGTGATAAATATGGATTTTATTACAGGCTACCTACCACTCGGAGGAAGATGATTCCATTTGGGCGATTATCGACAGTCGACGAAATCACCATTTTCTTCCCGCAGTAACGACGCTTTCACCGAGGACTATGCCAGATTGTATATCAGAGAGATTGTGAGACTGCACGGAGTCCCTATGTCGATTATATCAGATAGAGGAGCCCGCTTCGGCTAACTCGAGGTCCTTTCGTAGGGATTAGGGACACAAGTGAGTCTCGACGGGCGCTTCATCCTCGTGACAGACGGACAGCCGAGCGCACTATCCGTGACACTCGAGGATATGTCGCGGGCTTGTGTTATTGATTTCGTGGTAGCCGAGGATCATTTGCCTCGTGGAGTTTGCTTATAACAACAAATACCATTCCAAGATTCGACGGCGCCTTACGAGGCCTTATACGGAGGAAGTGCAGTCACCGATAGTGGTTCGAGGTGGGAGAAGTTCTTAGTCGGGCCGCACTTAGTCCAGCAGAATGGATAAGCGCGGTTTATCCGTGAGCGCTTGTTGGCAGTCGGCAAAGTCGATGCAGATCATCGGGCGCCGACACTTGGAATTTGAGATAGATGATTGGGTTTTCCTAGCGTATCGCCTATGGCGGCGTGACGAGATTTGGAAAGAAAGGGAAGCTTAGCCCAAGGTACATCGCATCGATTGTCCGCAGGTAGGCAAGGTTGCCTGAGTTAGATCTTCCGTCCGATTCGAGGCTGCATCCAGCTTTTTCATGTGTCCATGTTGCGGAAATGTATCGAGATCCATCTAGAGTGCACCCTTCAGATGTCCAAGTAATGAGGAGTTATCGTTTAGGAGAGTCCCATAGCGATACCGATCGTCGTTAGACGACTTCTGACGAAAGACGCAAGCTTCCACAAGCGTCCTACGGCGAACGAAACAGTGAGGAAATGACGGGAAGCAGAGGATGACATGATGAAGAAGTATCTCACTTATTCCCTATACCTCCGTAACCTACTTTCCCGCTTGTTAGTTTTGATTTAGCATTTACGCTTCAGATGTTGTGGCTCGCGAGCTTTTTATTACGAATGAATAGTTAAGAGGTCTATGTCGATGTTGTGATTTGAGTAAGTTTAGAAGGAACATTCGGACGAATGTTTCTGGGGGGAGAATGTTATACCGTAGTTCGACCCTACGTATGGAAACGCATTTAAAGTATGTAAGACTTAAAATTTCCGCGACAGTCGACGTCGTTCCTGACGGTTTTTAGTCAACTTTGAGGCGGGGTATGACCCGATTATTTGAGAGTTCCTGGGCATTTTAAAGGCCTAGGACGTAGTTCGTTGAGTCTTGATTCCAACGCAACCAACCGCTCGTCGATAGGCGCCGAGTAGAAAGTTACGAGAGTTACAAGTTCAGCCACAATGGGCGTAAATGCGTTCGTGCAAAGCGCGACAGGCCGCGGTGTCAGATGCAGGTCGCGCGCCTAAAGTACCGAGAGGTCGCAGAAGCGTACGCGCGCCATGATGCGTGCAGGCCACGCCAAAGTTCGTAGAGTCATGAGTTTGGCCGCACACCGGAAGCGTGCAACGCCGGCGGAAATTTGGGCGAAAAACTTAGAAAGTCTGATTTTTGTTTTAAAAGAGACCATGGGAGGGTGACCAGTGTCCCCCCCAATCTGATTTTCTGCTACATGCAATACATTGACCAAGACTTGGTCATTCTTCCCATCTTTCATCTTCACACTCTCTCTCCCTCTCTCTAAAATCGGCTCCTCCTTCTCTCTAAGAAAACCCAAGAAAAATCTGAAAGTTAAGAGCAAGAAAAGGAAGCTTGTGGTTAGCTTGTTGACATTGTCATGTGGTGTTCTTGGCAAGGAAGCTAGCAATAGTTGGAGTAAGTTTTGGCTAAAACTTTAAGGTAACATTTCTTCCTTTAGAATTAGTTCTAAGTGTCGCATGTTTAGAAGAAAGAACTCATGGTAGTAAATAATGCTTCTAGAATCTTGCATGTTAGAAATGTGGTTTGGGTATGAAAGAAATGGCTAAGAAGTGATTATGAGCATGTTGTAGCCTAAAAACTACCTTAGAAGTGATAAGTAAATCGTTGTAACTAGCGGGCAGAACTTTACACACCCAAGTTCGACGTGTAATCCCTTTAAAATGTTGGATTGTTGAGCCTTAATCGTGGTGTTTGGATGATAAATTCCGCCTTGAGAAAAGGTGGCAAAGTGAGTAGAAACAAAGGAAACGCTGCCCAATTTTCCATAGAATTTAGTGACTTAGAACTCGATTGTTCTACTTTGAGATTAGAGGTTAACAAGCGCATCATGATTATTATAGGTCGAGATATTACTCATGTAGTCGAGCTTAGCAAGTGGATTGACCAAAGAGGTATGTGAAGCTTTCCTATCTCTCGAGCATGAATAGATGAAACTATGTAAAGACGAGACGACAAGATTTGGTGTTCTTACTTGTTTTGAGTATAAATGACTTTTCGCTTTAAGAACGTATAAGTCCTCGTTAAGGGAAAAGTATGATTTTTACTAAAGTATAGAGTGAATATAACAACTTTACGGGAAGTTGGTCTATTAGCTTCATAAAAGGTTAATGGAATGATTTACTCTAAGTAAGATAATTATACGAAGAGGCAAATTGATTTAAAGGCATCAATTGCCCAAAGGCTTTTATGTGATAAAGAAGAGTCACTTTTGAAAGAGTCAAGATGTAGTACTTGGGTTAAATTCCTGTTCTTTATTAAAGATATGGTTAAGTGCCTTAAGTAAACTAAAATGAGAGAGTATGTGAACAAGACTAAAAAGAAGTTATAAGTTTTCTTAACTTATTATTGTTATGATACGATGACGCTTGTGATAGGTAAGAGATGTCCGGCGGGCAAGCCCCAAGATCGCCATACCACCTCCTTCAAGGTAAGAGTATGTCCGGCGGCCACCAAGATCGCCATACCATCTCGCTTCAGTAAGAGTATATCCGAGGGGCGATCCAAGATCGTTATACCATCCGCACCGATAAGAGATATCCGGCGGCAAGCCCCAAGATCGCTATACCATCCGCTCCAAAGTAAGAGTATATCCGAGGTACACCTCAAGATCGTTATACCATCTGCTTGTGGTAAGAGTATATCCGGCGGAAAGTCCCCAAGATCGTTATACCAATTGCTCGTGGATTTGCTACCCACGATGCGAGGAATACCTCACGCGAGTCCTTATGGGCTTACGCGGTGAAATAGTCCCACGCCAGTGTACACCGACGCGAAAGTACCTCACGCGGTCCACAGACCCACGCGTGAAATAGTCCCAGAGTAGGATGGTTTCTTTTTGATACTACGGGCAGGTACCTGCTTTGATCATGAGCCTCCTATTTTACGCAGATTATATACGTATATATACTTGTCACTCTCATTGTTAGTAAGGCACAAGAAAAAGGTATTTTAATTGTCTTCCATGACTCACTACCTTTAGACTTGGTATCATTATTACGCATTTTCCACCTTACATACTTGGTACATATTGTGTAATCGACCCCCTTCCTGGTCGCTCACGCCGCAGGTGGTAAGCGATCGAGGATCCTCGTTCTGGGATCACTATTCCTGTCGAAGTTCATTCCTCCTAAGCTTATTTATCGTATGGATATTCCCCGACGCTATAGGTATTTTGTACATTCAGTGGGTATGGCGGGCCCCGTCCCGCCACGCTTGTTATCTTTAAGTGCTGTGGTCACCTATGTATTTTGGGCTATAAGAACCAACAGACTACTATACTTTTGTTTAAGTATGTTTTATAAGGCACTTTATCGGTTGGCTGCTGATGTTTACTTTTTATAAGTTATGTGTTATGTATGATCCGCTGCTATTCTCTGATGTATACCTGACAGGGTACCCCGGTAGGGTACTAGTCGCGTCCCCGGGGTCGGGTCGTGACAAAAGATGGAATCATGCTTCCTCTGAGTGGTAGGTAGCCCTGTAATAAAATCCATATTTATCACCTCCCACTTCCAAGTCGGAATATCAGATAGAGGAGCCCAGTTCTCGGCTAATTTCTGGAGGTCTTTTCAGAAGGGATTAGGGACACAGGTGAGTCTCAGTACGGCGTTTCATCCTCAGACCGACGGACAGGCCGAGCGCACTATCCGCATACACTCGAGGATATCGCGGGCTTGTGTTATTGATTTCGTGGTAGCTGGAGGATCATTTGCCTCTCGTGAGTTTGCTTATAACAACAATACCATTCCAAAGATTCGATGGCGCCTTACGAGGCCTTATACGAGGAAGTGCGTCACCGATAGGCTGGTTCGAGGGAGAAGTTCGCTTAGTCGGGCCGCACTTAGTCCACAGACATGGATAAGGCGGCTTATCCAGAGCGCTTGTCGGCACTCGAGTCGGCAAAGTCGATGCGCATCATCGCGCCGACACTTGGAATTTGAGATAGATGATTGGGTTTTCCTAGCGTATCGCCACGGCGGCGTGATGAGATTTGGAAAGAAAGCTTAGCCCAAGGTACATCGGGCGTGACGATTGTCCGTAGGCAGGCGCTGCCTATGAGTTAGATCTTCCGTCCGATTTGGAGGCGGTGCATCCAGCTTTTCATGTGTCCATGTTGGAAATGTATCGAGATCCATCTAGAGCGCACCCGTTCAGATGTCCAAGTAACAGGAGTTATCGTACGAGGAGAGTCCCATAGCGATACTCGATCGTCGTTAGACGACTTTGGACGAAAGACGCTGGCTTCCGGGCGTCCTATGGCGAACGAAACAGGAGGAAATGACGGGAAAGAGGATGACATGATGAAGAAGTATCCTCACTTATTCCCTATACCTCCGTGTAACCTACTTTCCCGCTTGTTAGTTTTGATTTAGCATTTACGCTTCAGATGTCAGGGCTCGCGAGCTTCTTTATTACGAATGAATAGTTAAGAGGGTCTATGTCGATGTTGTGATTTGAGTAAGTTTAGAAGGAACATTCGGGACGAATGTTTCTAAGGGGGAGAATGTTATACCGTAGTTCGACCTACGTATGGAAACGCACGAAAGTATGTAAGACTTAAAATTTCCGGGCGACAGTTGACGTCGTTCCGACGGTTTTAGTCAACTTTGAGGCGGGTTATGACCCGATTCGCTGAGAGTTCCTGGCATTTTAAAGGCCTAGGACGTAGTTCGTTGAGTCTTGATTCCAACGCAACCAACCGCTCACGATAGGGCCGAGTAGAAAGTTACGAGTTACAAGTTCAGCGCAATGGGCAGTAAATGCGTTCCAGCAAAGCGACAGGCCGCGATGCAGGTCGCGGCGCCTAAAGCACCGAGAGGTCGCAGAGCAGTAGCCATGCGCCATGACGCAGGGCCGCGCGCCAAAGTTCGAGAGTCATGAGTTCAGCACGCGCCGGAAGCAGGCCGCGCCGAGGCGGAAATTTGGGCGAAACTTAGAAAGTCTGATTTTTGTTTTAAAGAGACCATGGGAGGGTGACAAGTGTCCCCCCATCTGATTTTCTGCTACATGCAATACATTGACCAAGACTTGGTCATTCTTCCCATCTTTCATCTTCACACTCTCTCCCTCTCTCTAAAATCGCCCTCCTCTCTAAGAAAACCCAAGAAAATCTGAAAGTTAAGAGCAAGAAAAGGAATCTTGTGGTTAGCTTGTTGACATTGTTGTGGTGGTGTTCTTGGCAAGGAAGCTAGCAATAGTTGAGTAAGTTTTGGCTAAAACTTTAAGGTAACATTTCTTCCTTTAGAATTAGTTCTAAGTGTCAGATGTTTAGAAGAAAGAACTTGTGGTAGTAAATAATGCTTCTAGAATCTTTGCATGTTAGAAATGTGGTTTGGGTATGAAAGAAATGGCTAAGAAGTGATTATGAGCATGTTGTAGCTCAAAACTACCTTAGAAGTGATAAGTAAATCGTTGTAACTAGTGGGCAGAATTTTACACACCCAAGTTCGACGTGTAATCCCCTTTAAAATGTTGGATTGTTGAGCCTTAATTGTGGTGTTTGGATGATAAATTCGGCCTTGAGAAAAGGTGGCAAAGTGAGTAGAAACAAAGGAAATGCCGCCCAATTTTCCATAGAATTTAGTGACTTTGAACTTGGATTATTCTACTTTGAGATTGTGAGGTTAATGTCAGATCGATTATTATAGTTGAGATATTACTCAGTAGTCGAGCTTAGCAAGTGGATTGACCAAAGTGGTATCGTGAGCGCTTAGTCCTCTGAAAGTGTCCACGCATCGCGTCTAGTAGTCTTGATTATCGTGTGTCGTGCACCACATCTATAATCGTGAGGTCAGCAGGATATTTAGGATCGTTTCCATTCTTTCACCCTAAGATCGCGTAATGTAGTCGAGTTATAGGTTGAATCTCCCGATGTTTTCCTTTATGTATCGCTTATGCCCACGCAGGCAACCGCGCCCTGGCGGCAAGGCACCGAGGTGCCGCTAGTGGGACGCGGAGAATCACGCAGGGCACAGCCCAATCCTTACCAGATGATGTTTAGGCGGCGAAGTTCCACGCCGTCGCCAAATTTCGCCAGAGTTCGAGGCACGACGCGCCATCGAGATCACAGTACGAGCCTCCACCCACGCCGTGGCCCGAGTACGAGATTACGGGGAATGATTCTTACATCGACCAAGATAGTGGCGGTGGCGTCACGACAGAGCAAAGCGCCAACCCAGAGCCGATAGCCACTTGATTCGGATTTCCCGGTTGTCACCCACCCGAGTTCTATGGTTCGAGATTCACGAGGATCCGCAGAGTTTGTCCGACAGCATAATGACCATGCGTTCTTAGGGCATCGACACGAGTCCATTACACTCAGCTTCTACCTACGCTGATATCGCTGAACTGCTCGAGTCACGGGTATTGTCGAGGGGTGACGATGCTCTTCCAAATTGATCGAGGAGTTCACGAGGCGCTCCTAGACCACTTCTTGCCTCCCGAGGTGAGGAGAGCCCAGAGATAGGTTCTGACCTCGAGACAGACGGAGGACTATCAGGAGTACCGAGTTTGACTCGGCCGAGCATGCACACACCATCAGAATGAGCATGGCGCATGTGGTTCATAGATACGTGACGGGGCTGGCCACACGACATCGCTTGCTTAGGAGTGGCACTTCAGCCAGTGGATGGATATTGCCGTGATGCATACGCACGTGGATCGAGGATGCAGAGCGGGATCGCCAGATTTGGGCCACCCAAGAGGCCGTGACATCGGTTCTCGAGCGCTGAGGCGGCAGCCTCAAGACCAGTCCACCTTCCACCACTCAGTGCTCCTTCACGCTCGCGCGAGGTCCGATCGCCAGGTTATTCAGAGCGTCGTGGCTCCAGGACGCCGTTTTCGCGAGGCGAGACCAAGACTAATCGAGACCACCTACCTTCTGGCGCTCGACGCGGTAGGTCTCATCCGGCGAGTGCCGATGGGTTCGAGATCATGTTACTCTTGTACGCAGGCCATCCAAGAAGGATTGTCCGCCCCAGGCGGCGGGCATTACGTTCACCGACGGTCTGTTGCCGGATCTTCATCTTCGATGGTTAGACGCCCGAGGCGTGGTACTTATGGCCGCCAGCCGCGCAGGTCGTGGTAGGGTTCCAGCCTAGCGGTCCTCGTAACCGCATCTATGCTATGTCCGGGCCAATGACAGACTGTGAGGCGCCAGCATGTCGCCACAGTACATTATTGGTTTCTTGCGATGATATGCTTTGATAGATCCGTGTTCTACCTTGTCCTACATATCTCCTCATATTGCCGAGAATAGGGATAGAGCCCGAGTCCATAAGACCTTTTGAGGTGGCTACGCCAAAGGTGATTCAAGGTAGCCGAGCAGTGTATAAGGCTTGTCCCGCGACTATGATACCGCCGCCGACTCTCAGCCGACTTGATAGAGTTGGATACATGCATTTGATGTGATTATGGGTATGGATTGGCTAGCATCTTGCTATGCCAACGCGGACTGTAGGAGAGATTAGTTCGTTCCGCTTCTACGAGCCGTTATCGAGTGGAAGGAATATCGCATCGCCGGCGGTAAGTTTATTTCTTACCTCAAGGCTAGGAAGATGGTGCGAAAGGGTATATCTACCATATGGTTCGGTATTCGACATCGAGGTCGAGGTACCGCACCTTCACCGCCCGCCGTTAGAGAGTTCCCGCACGTATTCCCGATGAGCTTCCGCATCCTCCCGAAAGCGGAGATTGAGTTTTGCATTGATTTCGCGCCGATACTCGGCCGATATCTATTCCCCGGCCAAGTGCCACTCCTAAGCAAGAATCATGTGACGGCCCAGCCCCATCACGCATCTATGAACCCCGCTCGCCATATCGCCTACAATGGTGTGTGCATATCCGCCAAGGAGTCAAACCCGCATCAGACTTCGATAGTCCTCCCGCCCCGCCTCAAGGTCGTTAACCTATTCACGCCGGCTCTCCTCACCTCGTGAGGCAAGAAGTGGTCTAGAACGCCTCGTGAACTCCTCCCAATCACCGGAAGAGCATCATCACCCTCGACAATACCCACGACTCAAACCAGCTCAACGCAATATCGCAGAATCGAAGCGTTTCAGTGTAACAGACTCAGATTCGATGCCCTAAGAACTCGCACGGTCCGGTCAGAATCGCTTGACAAACTCCTCGCGATCCTCATCGAATCTCGAACCATAGAACTCGGGTGGTGACAACCAGAAATCCCGAATCCAGAACCGTTGGCCTGGGTCGGCCGCCGCTTCCCGTCGCCGCCTCGCCACTACGCTGGTCAAGAATCAACTGCTCTATAATCTCGTACTGTTCTCGATCATGGAGCCGAGGCTCGCATCATGTCTCGTGAGCCGCGCCCGCCGCCGAATCGAGGTCGGGCGACGACGTGGAACTCGCCGCCTAAACATCATCTCGTAAGGATTGGGCCTGCGTCCTCGTGATTCTCCGCGCCCCACTAGCAAGACTCACCGCTTTGCCCTTCGGGCCGCGTTGCCTTGCGTGGAGGCATAACTGATACATAAAGGAAAACATCAGGGGAGATTCAACCTATAACTCAGCTCTATTGCACGATCTTAGGGTGAAAGAATGGAAACCAATCCTAAATATCCTGCAGCCTCCTGATTATAGATGTGGTGCACGACACACCGATAATCAAGACTCTACTAGACACGGTCTGTGGACACTTTCCGAGGACTAACTGCTCTGATACCACTTTGGTCAATCCACTTGCTAAGCTCAACTACCGCAAGTAATATCTCAACCTATAATAATCATGATACGCTTGTTAACCTCTAATCTCAAAGTAGAACAATCCAAGTTCTAAGTCACTAAATTCTATGGAAAATTGGGCAGCATTTCCTTTGTTTCTACTCACTTTGCCACCTTTTCTCAAGGCCGAATTTATCATCCAAACACCACAATTAAGGCTCAACAATCCAACATTTTAAAGGGGATTACACATCCAAACTTGGGTGTGTAAAATTCTGCCCCACTAGTTACAACAATTTACTTATCACTTCTAAGGTAGTTTTTAGGCTACAACATGCTCATAATCACTTCTTAGCCATTTCTTTCATACCCAAACCACATTTCTAACATGCAAAGATTCTAGAAGCATTATTTACTACCACAAGTTCTTTCTTCTAAACAGGCAACACTTAGAACTAATTCTAAAGGAAGAAATGGTACCTTAAAGTTTTAGCCAAAACTTACTCCAACTAGTGCTAGCTTCCGTGCCAAGAACACCACCACAACAATGTCAACAAGCTAACCACAAGCTTCCTTTTCTTGCTCTTAACTTTCAGATTTTTCTGGTTTTCTTGTAGAGAAAGGAGAGCAGATTTTAGAGAGGAGAGAGAGCTAAGATGAAAGATGGGAAGAATGACCAAGTCTTGGTCAATGTATTGCATGTAGCAGAAAATCAGATGGGGACACTTGTCACCCTCCCATGGTCTCTTTAAAACAAAAATCGACTTTCTAAGTTTTTTCCGCCCAAATTTCGCCGCCGCGTTCGCTTGGCCGCTACACAAACTTCCGCAGTTCTCAACTTTCGGCGCGCCTCGCTGCGGCCATACGGGCGCTGCAACTTCGCGACCTTCGATTTTTAGCGCCGCTGCCCGTGATACGCACCGCTGCCTGCCGCTTTGCTCGAACGCATTTCCCGATCGCGAACTTGTAACTCTCATAACTTTCTACTCCGACGCCTATCGACGAATCGGTTGGTTGCGCTGAATCAAGACTCAACGAATCACGCCCTAGGCCTTTAAAATACTTAGGAACTCTCAACGAATCGGGTCATAACCCGCTCAAAGTTGACTAAAACCGTCCTAACGACTCACAACCCGTTCTGGAAATTTTAAGTCTTACATACTTTCGCACGCTTCCACACGTAGGTCGAACTACGGTATAACAGCTTTTCTTCCTTTCCATAGATCATATGGAATAGATTGTTTTTGTTGTGGGTACTGCTGAGTATTCGATTAGTCAAAGGATAGCTTCCCCACAAGCTCTTTCTGAAACCTAACTAATTAGTAAGACATTCATCATTTCCTTTAATGTTCAGTTTTTCCTTTCCGCAATTCCATTTGATTGTGGTGTGTAAGGGACAGTAGTTTGATGAATAATTCCATATTCCAAACATGTCTCTGCAAAAGGAGATTCGCATTTCCACCCTTATCACTTCTAATCATTTTGATCTTTTATTCAATTGATTTTCCACTTCGTTTGTATTGCTTAAATGCATTAATTGCTTCATCCTTACTATTAAGCAAATACACGTAACAGTATCGAGTGCAATCGTCAATGAAAGTTATAAAATACTTTTTCCCACCACGAGATGGTATTGACTTCATATCACATATATCTCATGTGAATTAAGTCTAAATGATTTGAATTCCTATCAATAGACTTATATGAATGTTTAACAAACTTAGATTCAACACAAATTTCACATTTTGATTTGTTACACTCGAATTTAGGCAATACTTCTAAATTGATCAATTTTCGAAAGGTTTTATAATTGACATGTTCTAAACGAACATGCCATAAATCATTTGACTCCAAGTAGCAGTCAATTTTTATTAATACCGCCAACAACCATTACATTGAGTTTGAAAAGGCCCTCGCGAGGTAGCCCTTTCCTATGAACATATCATTCTTACTTATTACAATTTTCTCACTAACCAACACGCACTTAAACCCGCTTTTGACGAGTAGTCCAATAAACTAAATTCTTTCAATTGTTGAACGCGTAACATTGTCAGAGTCGACCTTGCCTAAGTCATCTTCGTAAGTATCTTCCCATATCCTTCAACCTCGCTGCAAGATTTCCCATAAACAAGCACTCTTCTGTCCATGAGCATAGGTTGCAAATGCTTCTTTTGCAATAAGAAACATGTCGAGTGGCACCGCATCCACCACCACTTCGGGTTTCCAACCAAATTGAACTCGACAACATTGCACACGCATCATTCAGATCATCATTCATTTCCACCATATTGGCTTGTCTTTTCCCTTGTCCTTTTCTGAGACTACAACTGGGCTTTGTGGGCGCCTTTCCCACAATTAAAGCAATTGTCGTTGAACTTTTTCGTTAGAAACCTTCTCTTTCCGTATGCCTCTTTCTTTTCTTGTTCATTTTCGAGCAAGATCTTCAACGATGTTGGCCCCTTCAATTGGTGAACTCTTACGATACCTCTTTTCAATAGCTTTGTTATCTTCCTCGATCTTGAGATTTAATCACAAGATCCTCCAACTTCATTTCTTTTGTGCTTAAGATAATTCTTGAAATATTTCCACGAAGCACGACAATTTCTCAATCATTGCAGCCCACTTGAATGCTTCATTCACTACCATACCTTCAAAGAATAAGGTCATGGAAGATAAGTCAAGCTCTGAACTTGGGTTCCAACGGTTTTTCCATCAACCATTTTGTAGTCTAGGAATTTGGCAACCACAAACTTCTTCAAGCAAAGATCTTCTGCCTTGTACTTCTTTCAAGTGCACTCCATAGCTCTTTGGAAGTTTCATCGATCAGACATTGTACAAGTCATCTTCTAAGGCACTTAAAATGTAGCCTTTGCACAAAAATCACCGCTTTCAAGCCTCGCAACTACGAACCGCCGTTGTCGACATGCTTACGGCAGCACGGAGGTCCTCACCGTGAACTTTTGCAAACCAAGAGTGGTAAGCCAAAAGAACAATCTTTGCTGCCATCCTTTAAAGTTGGCACCGGTGAACTTCGCAGGTTTCTCAGCCGGTGGTATTGCGGTACGGGTTGTAGTAAATCACGTGCAAGATTTGCGCAGGTAGTTCCACTTCAATCGCCATTGTTTGTCATCACAATCGACAAACTGTTTTAATTAATAAAACCAAAATAGCAATTAATTCACAGACTTCAACGATGAAGATTTTATTTCTTCAAATCGCAGTCGAATTATAAACTTAAACGATGAAGATTTTATTTCTTCAAATCGTAGTATAATTATGAAACTTTAGTATTCCAACGAAGTGTTTTATATCTTCGAGTCAGAATACTAATATTCATATGGAGTAGAAAACTACACAAGTTTTAATCTCCTTAAACAGAACGATGAAGTTTTTATGTTCTTCAAATCGTTGCAACAAATATCATACACAACGGTGAAAATTTTATTTCTTCAAACCGAATCAATTTTGATAGCAACAAATATAATACACAACGGTGAAGATTTTATTTCTTCAAACCGAATCAAAATTGATAGAAACAAAGTGCAGTAGATTGTATGTTGTATACTTGATGAAGTTTTTATATCTTCAAATCAAGTATCCAAATGAGTAGAAAGTTGTGAAAACTTTAATCTCAACCGCAGTAGAAAATCCGAAGATTTTAGTCTCCAAACAACATACAAGAAAAACACTTTTTTTTCTTTCTCTGAAAAAACACCTCTCTTTTTTTCCTTCCGAAAAAAAAACACTTTTTCCTGGACTTTAATATTCCAACGAAATTTTTATATCTTCAAGTTAGAATATGAAATTTCATACGGAGTAGAAAACCACACAGATTTTAATCTCCAAACCAGGATACAGATTAAAATAAAATAAACATAATTTCCTTAAGATTGTTGGTATAATAATCAGATTTACTAAATAATGTTTCAACACAATCGCTAATCACTTAGTGAAACGTATAACATTAATGAAACAATAAACGAAATGTAATATGTTTTTGGAAAATAATTTCGCATCGTAATCGAGTCCACTTAGTTCAAAGTGTGTTCTTAAGGAAATTATTCCTCACAAGACTCGAGGTTAACTAATATCGCCTCCCAGGATAGAACGATTATCTTACCATAATAGTAGTACTCCAAATTCCTGTAGCATCGAACCACTCAACGACAGTATATCACACAGAATGAAGACAAAAGTATTTTCGACTTGAAGACTTTGATTCAGAATGAAAATGAATCAATTAAAAAAAATGACTTGATGAAGTTTTTATATCTTCAAATCAAGTATCCAAATGAGTAGAAAGTTATGAAAACTTTAATCTCAACTTATAGAAAATCCGAAGATTTTAGTCTCCAACCAACATACAAGAAAAACACTTTTTTTTCTTTCTCTGAAAAAACACTTTTTTTTTCCTTCCGAAAAAAAACACTTTTTCCTGGACTTTAATATTCCAACGAAGTTTTTATATCTTCAAGTTAGAATATGAAATTTCATACGGAGTAGAAAACCACACAGTTTTAATCTCCAAACCAGATACGATTAAAATAAAATAAACATAATTTCCTTAAGATCATGGTACAATAATCAGATTTACTAAATAATGTTTTCAACACAACTGCTAATCACTTAGTGAAACAGATAACATTAATGAAACAATAAACTAAAATAGAATATGTTTTGGAAAATAATTTCAGATCGTAATCGAACCCACTTAGTTCAAAGCTGCCCCATGGAAATTATTCCCTCACAAGACTTCGATGCTAATCTGGATGGTGACTTGGTTGCTAGGAGAATATTATAGAACTTGTGTCCTCAGTCACCTCTCCAATATATCGAATTTGTGAAGAATATGATTTAAGACATGGACGGATAAAAGTAGTTGTTTAGGTTGCATATATGAGAATGGAAATTTAATCCACAACTATTGATAATTAAATTTGATGTTCTAAAAAATATAAAAAATAAATGCATATATATATATAGAAAGGACGGTATCTCAACATGACTGCTTCTCAGTCAATTACTTTGAAATGAAGAGCAATTTAGAATTTTGAAGCACACACTTATATTGCGTGTCTTTTAAGGAGAAAGGGAACAACCACGTATCCTACCGCCGGCGATAAAGCATATCGTCTTCGTCTCTCTTCTTCCCCTTCAATGGTTTGAGTTGCAAGTGCTTCTGCTGTGTTCTCTCTTCTTCTTCCCCTTCAATGGTTGATTGAGTCTTTAGTGCCTGACCATATGTGTTTATTCAATTTGTTTCGTTTTATTGCAAAGTATTTTCTTTGGCTTTAAAATTTTACCAAATGGCTTATATTGTTAATTATGTCTCATACATGATTGGTCGTAAATTTTCTGACTTTTACCTTTGTGTTTTGGTGTATATAGTTGGATAATATTTTTTAGCTTGGCAAGTGTTATTTTTCAGCTATCATGTGTGTTGCTGTTTGCAGGTATACACCCAAATATATGTGTGTTTATTCTGGTTTTACGAGTAGTTTTGTCTTTCATATGTTGCAACAGAAAATAAATTCACCATCCACCCCTTTATGAACATATTTTTTTGGTTGGAAGGAGTAATCTATTTGTAAAACAGCTTGCATAGTAACTTTATTTTTCTATAGTGATTACTACAATGTATTTTCATGCGTTCATAATTCGTTATATACTGTTTTTGGAGAATAAGCCAATTGATGTTTTGTTATCTTTTGCAGGTTATTGATATATTTCAACTTAAAATTCTCTTATTCCAAAGTAAATATCTGGTTTTGATTCACTGCCATTTTTGAGTAACAAGATATTGAAACCACCTCTTTTCATATTATATACTGAAATTTTTCACCAATCCTGCTGGTGGGTCTGATAATTTTTATGGTTGGTATGTCTTGTAATATAATATTAATATCCTTTAGGGAGTCTTCTCATTAATATCAAAGATATATATAAGATAATATTCCTTATACAATAGGAATCCTAAGCATATACAAAAAAGGAATCCTAATCTTACCATAATTATATTTACACAATATATGGAAATATTCTAATTATCGGTAGGAATACAATTGTTTCTATAATATACATGTTTACACACCCCCTCAGTCGGAGCGGGAGGAGGCCGGAATCTGAGACTGGATCTGAAGTCAATAAATAACTGTCTGGAAAGTCCTTTGGTAAATATGTATGCATACTGATAGGATGATGAAACATGTAACACTCTGACATGACCTAGCACAACTTTCTCACGAACGAATTGTAGGTCTATCTCAATATGCTTGGTTCACTGATGTTGAACCGGATTATGAGAAAGATAGATGACAGAGATGTTATCACAATACACAATAGATGTCTGACGCAGCGACACCAAGTTCTAACAAGAAATTTCTCGAGCCAACAAATCTCGCCACTACATTTGCAACGCCTGCATCACCGACATCGATCAAGATAGGGTAGCATGTCGCCGCGTACCAAGAAATCATATTATCCCCTAAAAAAACACAAAAGCCGGAGGTGGAGCGTCGCGTGTCCGGACACTCTGCCCAATCTGCATCCGTATATGAAAGTAACTTGTTTGGTGCAGAGGGGTATATGTGCAAACCATAATCAAGAAAGGTTTTAATGTATCGAATGATACGCTAAGAGCAAGTGAAACGAGACTCTCGGCACGATTAATAAGCACACCTGCTGAACAACATAAGCTATGTCTGGCCTGGTGAATGTGAGATACTGAAGTGCACCTGCAAGGCTCCTATACAGAGTAGGATCATAGACTGGAGCACCATCCATGGCATTGAGCTTAGATTTAGAATAACTGGAGTAGGCACCTCTTTACAGTTCGTCATCTTAGCCCTATACACAATCTCATATGCATACTTACGCTGACACAAGAACATATGATTGGCAGACCTGGTCACTGATATCCGCAAAAAGTAACTCAGCTTCCCTAAATCAGTCATTGCAAATTCGGACTTAAGCAAGGCAATAATCTCATTTTTCAATCCGTCGAAGGAGACAGTAAGAACAATATCATCCACGTAAAGTAATAAGTAAGCAGTGCTACTACCTCGATGAAAAATGAATAGTGATGTATCACTCTTGCTGCATACAAACCCAATCTGCAAGATATTCCTGGCAAATCGACCATACCATTACACGGGCCTGCTGTGCCATATAGTGACTTACGAGACGATGCATATAGCGAGGAATCGCCAGATGGGTGAACCCCGCGCTGACGATGTAGATCGCTTTCTCGATCCCCATGTAAGAATGCATTCTTCACATCAAGCGATGGATCGCCGATGTTTGCCCACGACAATGCTAAAATCAGGAATGGCACGGCTTGACAACCGGCCGGGGTCTCATCACAATCAACGCCAATTGCTGATTTGTGCCATTAACCACAAGTCGTGCCTTATACCTCTCAACATCTCCACTGTCTCTGAATTTATGATGAAAAAGCCACAGACAACGAATCACATTCACCCCCTCAGGTTTAGGTACTAGATCCCATGTGTATTGTTTAGTTAAAGCATTGAATTCCTCAGACATAGCCGCATTCCAATTAGGGTCTTGTTTAGTCAATATCTGGTTTTTGAGATTTGGAGAAATGGTTCGCGCATGTTAAATCGACTTTGGGTTTGAAGATTCCATGCTTGACACGAGTTTCCATTTGGCGAGCGAGACAGAGATGAGACGGTGCCGAGTAGTGAGGGCGATAATCACGGTAGGGTCGAAAAGAAGGTAGGGCGGTTGCCGGCACCACGACGCCTGGATCTAGCGCCGTGGCGCTGTCTCGAGGATGTGCCTCTTCGAAATACGGCGCCGCGCACTCATCACCGGCCGCGCGCCGCCGACGTCGGAGAACAAACCTCTGCGGAAAGTCAGCCGCGCGCCAACACCGGGTCGCGCGCCGCCGACGTCGTAAGAGATAAGCTGATCAAGGATGATGGGAGAGATAACAGGCTCGTCAAGGAATGAGTTATTCAGTTTTTGGAATTTCTGAAGATTCGAAAACGGGAATGTGGTCTCGTCGAATGTGACGTGACGAGAGATTGACGAGTGGATAGGTCGTAGCATAGATAGCCCATATGGTTCGGTGGGAAGCCTAGGAAGACATAAGTGGACCTGTGAGCGAGCTGTGAAGGCGGTAGAGCTAAGGTCGATAACATTGCATAATCGAAAATCCGCATGATCATAGGAGGACTCTATGGCGCAGGATTTCGGTAGGGTCATGTTGTGAAGAGTGCTAGTAGAGAGAATATTGAGAATGTATTTTGACATTTTAGCAGCATATACCCAGAATAATGGAGGAAGGGAGGGAGACATGAATCAATAGGGTGCGAATCATATTGTTAATGGTGCAGATGATTCTTTCAGCTTTACCGCTTTCAGGCGAAAGGCGGCGAGGTTAAAAATCATGCCATTATTGGTACAAAATGGTGAAACATAGAGTTATTGAATTCACGACCATTATCGCACCAAATAATTTGATACCTTTTTAAATTATGTTTGGATGAATTGTTGAAACTCTAGAAATTTGGTAAACACTTCCGATTTATATTTTAGAGGGTACAACCAGATATAGTGAAAAAATCATCTAGCAAGACAAGATAGTATTTATGACCGAGAGAACTAGCAACAGGTGATGTCCATAAATAGGCATGTATTATATCAAATGGTGCAAATGTAACACTAGTAGATGATTTAAACGGAAGACGAATATGTTTGCCTAAAGAACAAGAAACATAATTTTGGGCAAGTTTTCCATTACAAGTAATGAAATTATTGTCTCTAAGAAAACTAAAGACCGTGGCACAGGTGACACTAAGCCTATTATGCCATGTCAAGAAATAGTCGCTAGAGAGACGGGAGAGCAAGATCTGGTAGCGGAGGTGGATGTGAATGGATAGAGATCCCCCATGCTATTGCATCTCGTAAGAGGTATCCCCGTACGAAGATCATTTACAGTGAAACCAAAAGGGTCAAAGTCAACAGAGACATAATTATTACGAGTAAATTAGCGGACAGTGATTAGGTTCTTAATCATGTGTGGGGCATATAAGGTATTTTTAAGGAGAATCGTGGACGGGAGGTTGTGTATGATGTACCATAACCCTTTACCGAATGCGCTGTCCACTACCAATCAGAATATATCGAGGATGCTTTAAATCGCATGCTGGGGAATAGTACCGCAGATCGGGTGATGCGAGATGCTCCAGTCCACGTACCAATTGTTGCCGACTATTGCATATCGAGGGTGCCAAAGCCCGACCCAACTCGGTGAAGTGTCGCGGCAGGAGGCTACCAAACTTTCCTCGCACGTGGGCTTCGTGGGCGCCGAGCCGACCTAACAACCCGTAGCGGGAATAAGCGGTCAAGGATCGCTGCACCGAATTGGCAGCGCCGCGCTCAGACCGAGGCACCACGCCGCTATACCGATGTTGGGAGTCGCGCGCATACCGTATGTTGTTGTCCCCGCCGCTAGCACGGGCGTTTCTTCAACATCAATCGCGAGCGAGCTTTGTTAAAGCCGGGTAACGGATCCGCTTATTGAATCGTGGTGGCTAATGTATCATGTTCGCTTGCGAGGCCAACAATCAATTGTAACACCATTTTGCGTCGCGAATAAAGTAGCCGACAAGCAGCAAGTCGATCCGCCGTGAGCTTTAATTGCTTGCGATCACTCGACATTGGAAAAGTTTTCAAGACGTATTGTTAAATTACTCCTCTAAATACACAAAGACGCGTGCTTGTTGTCCGAAAATTTCTCCAAACGATTCCACAAGTCACTGTCATGAGTCGATTTCATGATAGTAAGAAGTAGATCTTGAGAAATACTTCCATATATCCATTATTTGACGTCGGCGTCTAGACGACGCCAAGTAGAATCATCAACCTCCGAAGGGCGCAGAATGATGTCATCAATATGATCAAGCACATTATAGAGACATGCATGATTGCGAAATAGTTTAACCCAAGGATAATACTGACTGCTTTCTTGATCAAGAAAGATGGAGATATGGTTCTTGATGTTGGAAACAGTGAGAGCGGGATGAAAAGAGGGTGACGACTTAGTGATGAGATTTGTTGAGGTAGAAGCGTCAACAACAGTGGGAGAATCCTGAGTATCCATTTAGAGAAGAGAGGAAGAAAAGAAAACCAAGAAATTTCTTGAAGAGAAGAAGGAGTCGCGCGCGGAGTGGGACAAGCATGTATGGGAAGAAAATTTCGAGGGTTTTTGGAGTTTAAGCTCTGATACCATGTAAGATGATATTAATCTTTCTTAGGGAGTCTTCTCATTAATATCAAAGTATATATATAGTACAATATTCATCTCTTATACAATAGGAATCATAAGTCTATACAAAAGAGGAATCCTAGTCTTACCATAATTATATTTACACAATATATGAAAATATTCTAATTATGGGTAGGGATACAATTATTTCTATAATATACATGTTTACATGTCTAATGGATATGTTCTTCAACATAACCTGAGGGAGGCTTTGTTTGCACCATTTGTCCTATCTTTGTAGCATGCATTATCATCCGTGTCGCAACTGATTTGGTAAGCTACCACTAATTCTTTTACCCTTTTGTTCCTTTTACATGACCTGAGGGGAATTCAAAATATTGAGTGATCTTGAGTCACTTTGATGTGGACTGTTGCCATACTTGAGGCAAAACCAATGCACATTTGAGACCAAACAGATACTACTCTTGAGCTGCTATACTTGATGAACAACGGCTACACTTTAAAAGAAAACTATGGTTACATTTGATATGGGCTGATTGTTGCATTTTGAAGAACTGCTACTACACTTTTAAATGGTCAAGATGCTGCTGTACCTGATGAGCAGATGCAGCGGTTAGAATGTTCAGATGTTTCACTTTTATATGAACAT
This sequence comes from Przewalskia tangutica, assembly GCA_029844215.1. Lineage (NCBI taxonomy): Eukaryota > Viridiplantae > Streptophyta > Magnoliopsida > Solanales > Solanaceae > Przewalskia > Przewalskia tangutica. The sequence continues at coordinate 145,165,297 of CM056719.1, forward strand.
ATATTACATTGTGAGGTTGGACTATGTTACACAGCTACTGCATTTTTGAAGGTCAAAGTGCTAACTATGTTGAACAGCTGCTTCATTTTCTTTCACAAATATTGTACATATCCTATATCATTTAACAGCAGCTTTAGAACACCCTCCCAAAATGAAATATCTAAATTCAATATGTTGGGCCCGTGCCAGCACTGGCCATTGTCCCCTGATATATTTATATATATAGTTTGATGACTATTTACAGTGACGCAGCTACAGTTTGGATGGTTACAATTAATAGCTACTGTTCATTTTGAAAATATGTATGTCCTAGACACAATCATTTTAGGAACTAATATACTTAGAACACATTTGTATTGTTAATGAGATTAATATATTTTGGGCATTTGTAATTATTGACTTATGATTTTGATTGCTTGTGATTATTCATTAATGTGCATCCTTGAGCTTACGTTATCATTAATAAAGTGAGATATTAATGTCAGAACGTAACTCTCAAAATAGCCTTGACTAATATACTATAAGTTAACATGTGGTATGCATCACATTCTTAGAGAATGTAGTATGTCTCACTTACTACTAGTATGGTTACTAGTGATGGACACGTGATACTCTTAGGTATTGACATACCCCACGATAAACTATTTGTTATACATGTCTAGAGTATTATCAGCATATGGGATAGAGGTCCTTTGACTTGAGGTCAATACGCACCAAATTTACAGAGTAATGTACTTTGACCATGTCCTAAGCTTAAATTACTTATAGGTTAAGACATGACTTGTGTTGGGTACATTGCAATGTAAACTAAGCGGTAGTCGAGCTAAAAATATGTTCATTCCTCGATTGATATTCGAGAAAGAACACTCGATTCTCGCATATTAGGTCGACCAAGTCATCGTCAACGCAAGAGACATATTTAGGATACGGTCCGTTGTCGACTAATATAGATGAGATAAAGTGATCGAGCCATTTGGATAGACACGACAAATCTTAAGCTTGATCGAGTGTGTCGCGAATGAAATGAATTTATCATCTCACATAAAGGTTGTGTTTTTGCAGGAGTCATGTAAACGTACTTCACATATTGAGTTGGTCATATGACGCACTTCAGAGTTCCAGATGAATCTTAATTTGATTAACGCCGACGCGAAGGCCAGCGGTCACACTAAGCCGATTGTCTTTTCGATCTAAGGGTATATTGACAGAGTATACAATATTCGATTTAGAATCGAGATATTTATACCAATAATAAATTATGGGATAATTTCTATTTGATGGAAATTATTTAATTAAGTCAAAATTGGATTGTCGGACTTAAAATGAAAATGTGCTGAATATTTAAAGGAGCGTCATACGCTCGTAAGCGCAATGAGTTCGACCGCCCACTACATTTCGGATTGGGTCGCTCGAGCTCAACCCTAATCCAAAAATTAACATAATCTCTGCTATATATTCAACACTTTCCATAATTGAGGTTACTGAATGTTACTCAATTCTTACTTTCTGAACTCAGAGTTCAGAGAATAAAATCTTCTCAAACCTCTGCCAAGATTTCTTGGCTTTTCTGACAGAGGAGTATACCACAACAAGGCTTGCGGTCGAAAAGATAATCACGTGCACTCCTTATAGTAAAGACTCCAGAATATCAACTATAGTTATATGTTCATGTCTTTACATGTTTCAATTGTAACATAATCATACCAGACATAATTGTTGGGGTAAGTAAGTTAAAACAAATTTTAAACTTCCGTTGTGTCTTACTTACGTGTTTTAGACCCAACAAAGCTCTACAATAGTATCAAAGACCATGTTAGTTCAATGGTTACGTAACAATTGAAAGGGAATAATATGGGTTAAAACATGAAATTAATTTTACAACTGAATTAAAACACGGTTGTTTGAAATCTCACACACTCGATCGACGCTGACCTTTTGTAATCACCCCAAAATATCAACTACACTAAATTGAGGAAGTCATTCCGTTCTAACTCGAACCGAGCTTGTGCGTAAATCCGCTCATCGCGTAACGCGAACGCAAGAACGGATATGAATGGACGATGGTCGAAATGTGTGTTATTGATATCGCGGTGATAATAAAGGACTCGTGATCTAATCCCTAAATTAGATTTCGGGTTTGGACTATTTTTGAAAATCGACACGAAAACGTTCTAACGGGACGCAGCGTCGCGACCCTGTTGCAGGGCACCGCGACGCTTGCTAGGGTTTCAGGGAGGTGTCGCGGCTCCATAGTGGAGCATCGCGGCGTCGGTCACGACAACAAGCAGGGGCCGCGGCTCTAATCCGAAATCGTGATTAAAAGCCTCGCTTTAAAAATTCGAACTTACCGATACGGCGCCGCGCCTACGGTGGAGAGTCATGACTCTAATTCGCAAAAACAGAAACCAAAAGTTTCATCCCCGTAAGCGCCGCGACGCCACTTGTCCAGAAAGCAAAAAATAAAACAGTTTCAGAAAGTTAACCCATTATTATTATTATTATACAGTATATATAGTATATTGTTTTGTGTGTTAAATGATCGTCATTTATTAAACTAGAATAATGTCCGCAAATAATGTTTGGGTAGGCGACGCCAAAAAGATGTTTAGCGTCCGCAAATAATGTTTGGGTAGGCGGCGCCCAGTACATGTTTAACCGCTTAATATCATATTTGGGGGCGGTACCCAATATGTGCTTAAACAGATTTAAGTAATGTTTGAAGTATGTTAGATTTGATCTTGATTAAAACCCTGAATTAAAATGTTCCCAAAACTTTAATACAAGTCTCATTTAAAATGAATGTGTCATCTGTTATAATCGATCAGTAGTGCAAAATCCTTTTCGCGAGATGAATATTTATGCCCAAAGATTTGCTCTAAGTCTACGAGACTCAATCTCTTTCATAGATGCACGTTAATGTAAAAGTGGGTGATAAACCGCCACGAGTATTTACACCCTATTGTTTGCTCTATGAAGGCAAAACTCATACATAATTGTAATCGCATAACAGTTTGACTTACTAGGTTGTCTTCAAGCGCCATAGTGTGGACAAGCCAGGACGCAGATCGCTTGTTTAGAATATCTTGGCCAATCAAGAGTTATAAATTGTTTGCAATTGGTTTGAGAACTACCAGTTGTGTTGTCAGTTATTAGCCTCAAGAAACGCGAGATAACATTAACCCGATCTTCGCCCACTATGACCATATTTGATATAAGTCCGTATTCTTTCACGGGAAAATAGTATGTTAAAATAATGAGCTAATTAAACTAAAGGTCATGTTAATTAGTTAGTGAATGTGTTCAATAGAAATTATATTAGGATGTTAATTTCAAGTCTATCTTTTCTACAGTATATAATGCCGAATCTGTCACTTAAAATGTTGGTTGAAACAAACAAGTCGATCGAGCAAATTTCCTAATCGTTAGGAAACCTACGATTAGTGTTAAAATTAGAAAGAATTGAGGATGTTTGACACACATGTTCCCTACGCCTCGCTAAAGATTCACTGAGTACGCCATGTTTGACAAGGCAGCTTATCAGAAACATCTAGACGATGCAACCCATGCAAATTGTATAATGTTATCCTCCATGACTGAAGAGTTACAGAGGCGACATGAGAACATGGGTCCCAACGAGATGCTGGAACATTTGAAGAATATATATGACTCACAGTCTCAGACAATGGAGTATGAACTGTTGATACCACTAGTGAGAAATGAAATAACAAATGAAGTCACCACTCAAGGCTATTTAATTAAGTTTCCACCGCTCGAGCATGGTGAATTTTGGGATGCAAACCACCATATAAGGCTGCATATGTCACATCGGTGGAAGCAGGTCAAAATGCAGCCAAGTTTTGCTAGGCAAAATGGATATGTGACGTGAAACATCAGTGTATCACTTTATCTTCGCCAAACTTTGTCGAAATGTTATTCCTTTGGACAAAATGGTATATAACAATCCACCTTTTAAGCATCCATTCATGTCATAAATGATCTTCAGAATGGGCTCGGTCATCTGAGCTCGATTCAATTAATCATACGCTTAAACGCTCACAAAACAACGAGGTAACTCTGAGTCCTCTAACTATCCTTCCAATCTCGACCAAGGCCTTTATTAACCTTTTACGACTAATGTAACTCTTCTCATCTCACCCCTGCTCAACACGATGTACACCATGTACTGATTGCAAGACGGGCGGCTTTACCCTAACTTAGATTGAGTAATCGCTCCGTAAAGTCATGAGGTTCCTACTATGGCGAAGTGAAAATCTTTCACTATAGTGGAAAAAGACATGAGAGTGAGCGAGTCGTGGTCAGCTCCTTCCTTAATCTTCCTTTATCTTCCAATCCTTCCTTAATCTTCCCAAGGAACCCTCTTCCTTAGTTTTGGCCTTTTACCTTAAGGTATACTTGACATATGAAATTACGGGTGTAACATCAAGTCGTGGTCCGCTTCCTCTACAGAACACCTCAAAAAAATTGTGTTTTTGCTTGTTTAACGCCGCACTAGAGATATAAGAGAAATGCTGAAAACAAGCAAATAGTAGGTTCACTTATCCCAAATCACTTATACGTAACAAACGGGCGTCATCAAGAAATCCTAGTTGGACCGCCAATTTCTCACATCCGTTAGGTAATTAAAATGGACGAGGCTCAAGTTGACCACTCTAGTGAGGTATTTCATAGCAAGAACAAACATGTAACGGGATGAGGATCCACCGCCTAAGTCCCCGCTGAAATCTATCTTTGGTGCGAGTTGAGTCCACACATCTTAAATGACTAACACCACGGTTTCGCATGCCGAGACCTCGTTCTTCACACGCCGCATAATCTACTAAGTGAGTAGACGGTCGTATGGTCAAGGATCGCCACATTTCGTTAAGAAACGAAAGAGATATCGTCCGCCAAGTAAGGTGTTTGAGACATGGAAGAGTGGTGTGAGACAAATCTACCACGCCGCGGAAAATGAAGAATTGTTCATTTTATAAGCCTCATAATCGATAAGGGCTCGGGACCCCGTGCGGTAACTCATGTGTTTGAATGAGGGTACCTATGTGCTGGTTCAAGACTAGCCCACACGCCGCACCACCACCCACCCTGCCCGTCGGCTGGTCGCAGTCGCGAGCTTCTTCTGATAGTTTCTTTTTGGACCAACTTTATTATATTTACGCTTGGTCCCCTGGTTTCGAAGCTGAAGTTGTCCAGCGTCGCGACGCCTCATGACCAGCACGCGACGCTCGTGTCCATTAATATCGCCAAGCAAATGGGAAGGCCAACGGTTGACGGTTAAATGACTTGGAATGTTTTGGACTTGTCTCTTAATGTTTAGAACATTTCGCATGATTATACCTATTAATTAACATCTTAAACACCTCTCCTCATCTTTAAAACACTATTTAAACATACCTTATTTTCTGATTTGAGAACACAAGACATAACAGAAAAACAGTGAGGAATAACACTGCAGAAAATACAGCTTCTTCTTTTCCATTCTTCAGCAATCATTTCATGTTTGTTTTCTTCGATAAGATCACTTGTGTTTGCTTTGCACAAATGATAGTTTGTTGTTTTATCTTGGGAGATAAATTATTCGTTAAACGTAAAAACATATATACGAGGCAATATTATCTTAAGGACATAATGCTAACACTGACTCAAAGACAGTTGTAACAAGTAGAGATTTAGTGTCTCTTGATTTTAGGTTATCAAGATCAAGGAGCTTGTTGTAATTGCAACAAAGATCTAAGACGGAAGATCTGAAGACGAAGTCAATTACAAATATCAAGACCACAAAATATTATTGTTGCCACAATTGTTGTTGGCATAAAGTTTATTGCTATTGTAATTCATAGTAGTTTATCCTTTCAAAGCACTCATAATAGTAGTTGAATATTCCTCTTACACCGGTTGACATACTCACAGTCCCCTCTTTGCAGGAAATGGTTCAGTAGGATCTCCCTGCCTAAGTCCCCCTTCAAAAATTAATTTTAATAAAGGTTTGTGTGTTTCTTTTACTAAAATCTTTTAAGTTGTTTTTATTAGTAACAAATTTGGTTTTTAAAAAGCAATCAAGATAGTTTTTTTCTTTTTTTCGGAGAAATTTATCATTCCAAATGCTAAAATATAAAATTCAGATGGCATTATGGTCTGTAATTTGAAACATGCTTCTTTTTTACAGCATTGACACATGAAATAATGCACGACTAGCAGAAATGAGTTATATATATATATGGAGATTTTAACAACTCCATCACATTTCCTGCTAACATCTCCTGTTACTTTGAGCTAGTTGAAATTGCATGTCCATTTTCAAGAACTAAAATTGTTTAGAAATTGTGCTAGAAAATCATTTTTTCTTTGAGATACCTTTTGAGTAATCTAATTACTCCTACGAGACCATGTATAGTCGATAGTCCTCTCCGTGGATAAGGTCTCCCTCATGCGACAATTACATCCAAGTTCAATTTTATGTTGTTGAATTATTGTTTTGAAATTGATCCAAGAGAATAAATCTCAAATTATCATTTTTCACCTAGACTAATTTGGATTCATCCTATGAACTAAATACTAATGAATGAATGTCCCAAATTGAACTAATGCATGAATGTCCCTGATCTCCATGAGATGATTTGGATCTCAAATATGTGTACTTCCATAAATAGGGCAAATGGTTTACACATTTCCGCATGGGCAGCTCAACTGGTTCTCAAGGGGGATAATTAGAAAAATGGCCAAGATAGAATCCCGTCAGCGGCAGAGTGAGGGTTACTTCTTGAAATAAAGGAGGGGCCCTTGTGCGCAGCGTGGTAGTGGTCTAACCTTTGAAATCAGTTGAGTTACCATGATTAACTCCTTCACAATCCTGTCGGACCGGGGTGTGGGGGCTCCTGGGATGGGAGATCCACCTTTAGGAAAAATGTATCATGTATGCCTAAACATTTATGTCAAGCACTGCAGTAGCACTTTTCATGTTCGAATTTAAGGTAAGTGAAGATCTTCCTTAAATGCTTGTTCCCTAAAGTTGGAGTGGAGCGTGATTGTCATCCGACACTAACTAACCGTTGAGCGAACGCTATCTGATTTAAGGAGAAATGCCAACGTAATTAGTGATAACTAATTAATCAATCATGAAATTGAATACTAAAATTGAGACTGCAATCCATAATACTCACTAGGCTAAGTCATGAGCTTATAAGAATATGAAACACATCATCATTCTCGCGACATTTCCCAAGTTACTGAAAAGTGTTTAGATAAATAGTAAAGATTGAACACTGTAGTAGATGGCGGAGCTAAACTGAGATGAGGTTTGAATCTAGCCAATTGTTTCAGTAACGTAATCAACCATGTATACATCCAAGAATATGTAAGCAAGTCTTCACGGGATAAATACCACTGATATGATATTCAATAAGTCTGGTAGACTACCTCCTAAAAAGTGAAGCAACACTTTCTTGGGTAAAATATAATTAAACAGGAATGCACAATTCACAAGTAAGCATATAAATCATTCAATATTTGAAAATTGATGTAAGCTGATAACTAAGACTAGAAGCTGATAGTTGATAGTTGAAGTTGGAGATTATGTTACCTTAAAAAAGTATATAACTTTTCTGAAAAAGAGTTACACACAGTAATCGTGCATACGTGAGAGCTTACGTGTTTATTAATACTGTGAGTGTTGACAGTCAATTTTGACCCATTTTTTATATTTATTGCAATTTTATGTGTTTTAGGACACCACGTTCTAATCATCATTTTTTACATTTTTTATCTTTTTATTTTTTAAAATTAAACATTATGTTTTTGTTAATATTATGTTTCTATTATTATTACACCGTCATTTATTTTACTAATATTTGCATCTCTTTAAATAATTAATTGACATCCCGCTTTAATTTTAATTAGACATTAAACATTTGTCTAAATATTATATTTTTATTATTATTGCATCGGCATTTGCATTTTAATAATCTTGCATCTTTTTAAATAATATTTCTTTTAAATAATTAATCCGCTTTGCATTTTGTCAAACCAATCCAGTCCGAGACACAATCCGGATCAGTCCAGTCCATCATTCCAATCCAACATCATTTTTAATTTCATCCAAACACCCTCTTTTATTTTCCCCCCTAAATTTCAAACACCACTTTTCATCCCCCCCCCCCCCCCAAACCTAAACCCTAATCCTACCCCTATATAATAAACATTACCCCTCCTTTATTAAAAAGAGAGGGCAGCCCACAGAACATCAGCCGCAACTTTTAAAGAAACCCATCAGCCTATTATTCTCTTGACTTTCAACATCAGCAGCCGAAAAGGGCCCTCCCCTCTCCCATTGTTCCCGTCGCCGCCGCCATTCGTCGGAGCTCCAAGCTCCGGCGAACCCCCTTTAAACACCTGCAGCCGCACCTCTACCCTCCCTCGTTCCCGTCGAACACCATCACCCCACGCCCTGTCTCGCCGGAGGTGATGACCGGCGAGAACCTTCTCGTCGGACCCCCACTTAACCACCGACGATGAACCACACCATCAACCACTGCATCGGCCACTGACCCTGGTTCCCGTCGATTTCACCATCGCGGGATCCCCGAGTTCCGGCGAACACCTTCACGCAACCCCTGTCGTCGCCGAATCTCGTCCTTCTGTTTTACTGTTGCCGCCTCCAGATTTAATCACTGGACGGCAGGCGACGGTAAATAAATCCCCGTTGTCGCCAGATCTCACGAACTCGTCGCCGCCACTACAACCGCTAACAATATCGTCATGTGATGCCTAATGGTTCTCATTTCTTTTTGCAGATCTGACCGATGTTTTTAAGACTCCGGCGACTCTTATTTTGCTATATTTTGGTAATTATTTTATCGTGCTCGCCGGAGTTCCGGCTCCGGTGACCACTGTTTCGCTCATGGTTGTCCGTTTTGTACTGTTTTTCGCTATTGTTTATTTGGGTATTATTTTTGGCTTTAATCGACATTTTCGGCGAACTTGTTGCATTTGTTTCTACTGTTTCGCGAATCACTTGTGGTCGGTGTATCACTGACTATTGTTTCTATTGCTTTGAGGTTGTTTCTGGACTGTTGTGTTGTTCTGATCTATGGGATTGGTTTTGACGAATTTGGACCTTTTTATCTTTATTAAATTGATTTTGAACAAGATACTACACTTGGTATTTTACTGATTTTGAATTTGATACTACACTGGCCAAAGAAGGATTTATCCGTCGATCTGGAGGCCTCCATGGTGTCACGACCCGACCTCGGGCCCGCGACTGGTGCCTTACCCGGGCACCCTAGTGATACAACATCAGAGAAAATCGTGAAATAAAACTTAAACATGAAACAAGATATAAAATAAGAAACAAAGCAACCAAAACGGTCACCTTCGCGTATATATAAAAACTTGATTACATCCTTTACAAACCCCGCCACAACCGCATTTACTGCACTTCTAAGAGTTTTTATAACAACTACGACGGACAGTGGGCCCGCCATACCCTCGAATGTACAAGTACCTACAATGACAGGACTATACTAAAAGATAAACCTCCGAGAAACGGAGCTTCCTAATACGCAGAACCGTGATCCTATGAGCGAGGATCAACAATCGCGTACTTACTGCGGCATGAACGCAGCCCGGGCGAGGTCGCACAACAGTACCAAGTATGAAATCGAAATATCAGAATGAAATCATAATACTATATAAAATGCGAGACATGTATGATAACCAAACTACAAGACACCATATATAAACAATCATGTCAAGTCGTGACTCACGCCTCAAAGTCATCACTCACGCCCGTGGAATTCCTTCTCATCGCTAGCCTATGACATAAATCATACTACGTGACGCGCCTGGCATCTTACCTCACTATCGGCGTACATATATATATATATATATATATATATATATATATATATATATATATATATATATATATAACATGCCCCGATCCTCCTCGCAGTACACGTATTCATTGGGAACTCATCCATGGAGTTATGATCGACATAACGTGCCCCTAATCCTCATCGTGGCGCAGTCTTCACGGGAGCTAGCCCACGGAGTAATAATATAACATGCCCCTAATCCTCATCGCGGTACATGTCTTCACGGAGCTAGCCCACGAGTAGAAATATAACACGGTCGCACGCCCGACATCCTCATCGATAAGCATGGCTACGGGTAATAAACGCCCGCATATAACCCGCATCCTGGTCGCATGCCCCGTCATCCCTCATCGTATAAGCATGACCAAGATCAATCACAATGGAAGCATACCCGTGGAATCCTCCGTCACTGCCGGTACGTCCAAGTAAATTCACAACACGCCAACAGATCCGTCGTGACGCCGGCATTCCTCATCGTATAAGCATGGTCAAGATCAATCACAATGGAAGCATACCCGTGACATCCTCCGTCACTGCCTGTACGTCCAAGAAAATTCACAACAAGTCAGCCGGCCCTCAAACTGAGAGACGCGGTAACATAGTAATACCACCAAAGGCTATCACAACTAGCATAGACAAGTTTAACCATACTTTTAGACTTTCATTTTATGACAACAAATCCGAGTTTTAACCCCAAGTTACTACGTACTTAAATTCTTTCAAAAGATCCATTTCTTTTACAAAGGTCACACGATACCCATAGTATCAAAATAGAGTGACTCTCATTTTAAGTAAACCAAAACAATTTCCATACCTTCTTTTTTAATAAACCAAGACAATACCATGCCTTCTTTTTAAACCAACTTAAGACAAAACCATGCCTTCCTTTTTAAACAAAAACACTTCAGTTCCTCAAGTCTCCATTCTTTTAGAAATCTAGTTCCTTACTTTGGAATTTTAAGAAAAATAATACTTGTTTATAATAATCTTATTAAAGCAGCCATGATCTAGAAAATGTAATACAATTTTGTCTTATCTTAGCTTCTATGCAGATGGAGGATTCTACTTGTTTTAATATAATTATTTGTCATTACATTTCCTTTATTAACGCTGCAATGACTTGTTCGATACTTATTCCCATTTCCGAAATCAATATAACTTATTCTTTTACCTACATAAAGTCGTTATAACTAACTTCCCATAAAGCCATTATAACACTTTATGTTTTAAACCAACCAAATTCGTTTAGCACACGTACGTCTACCGTACTACATAGTTTACAACAATCATGCTAGAAATGATAGGAAGAGGTTCACATACTTCGCGACGATTATCGACAAATAACAAAATGCTCCAAAGTGCTATACCCTTGCTAGCCTTTTCCACCATTCAAGTAGAATACGCTACTCGTAGTACTTCAACCTATAATGGTCATAAAACGTCTATTAGCTTCTAGATCTCTTCGTAGAACATTTCTAAGTGCTTTAATTTTTTTGTCTTTGACCGTTTATCTTGCTATACAATGCTTGTTTTGATTGTGATTATGCTATGTCTTGAGCCGAGGGTATCCCGGAAACAGTCACTTTAACTACTAAGGTAGAGGTAAGATCTATGTACACTCTACCCTCTTCAGACCCCTCGTAATGAAATTTTACTGGCTATGTTGTATAGCAAAAATGTGTCACTTAACCATGACTTAGTATTAAAAAGTGTACATGCAAGAAATATCTCATATTCATTCGCATGGAATAAATACCCAGATAATCTTTTTTATAATTATTGCACTTTTAGAGAAGTGGCCAACCAAAGTTAGCATCTTTATCCAGGACATTTTTATGATGAAATTCACCAATCTACACGTCACTTGTTTAGAATATGGGGCAGGGTACAAAGGTTCTTTAATTACATGTACGTGATTTGTGTAATTGTGTCTAATCCCAATTTTGTCTCTGTCCACGATGAATAATTCACTTATTTCTTTTTCATTACTCATTAGAATGGGCTGCTGCCGAGGAAAGGAGTGCAAAGTTTAACATCAAAACTACGATTCATATGTGAAATCTCAAGGATAAAAGCAAACTGAAAATTGCCTAATTTTATTTATTTTTTAAATCTAGAACTTCAAATCATAAAGTTAAAAAGATCATGGAAGTTGGCAATATTTCATTATTTATATAGTACAGCTAAAACATGCCGCGAAAAAGTGAAACCAGAAGCTAAACAGGCACAGAAACGAGGAGAGATTTGCCTGTTAGCAGCAATGAAAGAACAGGAGTAGCAACTCCAATCCAAACGCTGACATCAAAATATGCCACCATATTGGATTGCTGATGAGGATACAAGAATAACTCAATTCAATTCTGAACCCATTATCCTCATTGGTACACAAAGAGGAAGCATCATGCAGCCAGGAAAGCATAATCATTTCGCTTAAGCTATAATGCAACATGATTCCATTCACGGTTTAAGAAAAACTATAATTCGGCATTGTTCTATTCATTAGACATTGGAACACAGATCGTACAAGAAACAGTCAACTCATAGCTAGAGAACTTTTCTATAAACTTCATTGCATAGACAAACAAAACGAAAATAAAGCTACAATATCAGTTTTCCTTAAACCAAGAAAGCTGTTGCCCAACAAAAATTTCCCAAGTCAGCAATGAGATATCTGAATTTCTCTAGGCCTCTCTGCGGACAAAGTAAAGCTTACCCATGACGTGAAGGATCGCAACAAAGGCTATGAAGCCAATACTCATCACAAGCACAACATTGGGGGATATCTTGAGTCCAGGGGAATCATCAGTGTAGAATTGGAGCATGGTACCACCTGCTCCTCCAGCAGCTCCACCTCCACCAGCAGTCTTCCTTCGACGTAGGTTAGCAGCATTTGCTGCAGCAGTCCCCCTTTGAGGTCCACCTCCACCCAAAGCCATTTCTAATCACTGTTCCAAACTCCAAAGTATTGAACAGAAAATCTTTAGTAGGATGATTCACAAAAATCTTTCAACATACTACTATACTACAAGTCCTCAAACACACTGACCATATAAAAGACAGTAAACAACTAACAATCAAATAATTGCAGAATATATCGACTAAAGAGAACATGGTAACTATTGCATCCAGGCATCTCAACATCACGTAACAGTATGGAGTTGATATATCCTTTATGATATTTATGCATCACTTCTAAACTCTAAATAAGATACATCAACTATCACTCAAAAGTTCAATCAACTCAACCATCAAAGTCAATTTAGGCCACTGAGTTGGAATAAACGGGGTATTATTTAAGACATAATACTCAGACAACATTAAACAATTTCAAAATAATACAATGTTGAATAATCATTTGCTACTGATCTTTAGGAATTGCAAACTATATTTAATATTTTGACCTTCATGTCACAAATTCATCGAACATCTGGTATTAGAAGTTCTAAATTGCAAAAGAAATATGAGACTGCTAGAACTACTTTACATATCTTTTTACTCAGATTACAAACAACAACATATCCAGTGAAATCTCACAACGTGGGGTCTGAAGAGGGTCAAGGTAGAGTTGTTGTTTACTTCGGCTCAAGACAGAGCATAAGCACAAGCAAATCAACAACAAAAGCAAAGCAAGAGATTTTTAACTTCAGTAGTGTCCATTTGTTACTCTGTGGGATTTCACTGGGTTGTTGTTGTTGTTACTAATATACCCTATTTTATATTATCCTATGTATAACTAATACATAGCAAACCATGATATATAGTTATACAAGAGTTCTTAGTACCTACATAAGCATGATTAAAGACACAACTGCCCTGAAGTTATGCAATGCATGTTATTTTTAATACACCAACCCAAACAATGAAGAATAACTAATCTCATCATTACTAATAAACCCTATTCAACATTATTCTTATACACTCTACTAAACGACCCCTAAGATCCCAAAATGTTTGGGTGTACGAAGTTAAAACTTACATACACGCAATTTAGGAAAGGAATAGACTAATCCACTATCAAAATCCACACAAATTTTAGATTTCGTAGAATCAATGAACGATTTGCAAATCATTAGCATAAATTCACATCGCGGTTCGAAAAAATAGAAAACCCGACCCGAGCCGAAAGATCAAATGTCAAATCCATCAGATCATAAAGCATCAATACAATTCAAATGTTTAGATCCTTCAGATCTCAGCAAATCCGAAAACTAACACATTGAAATTTTTTACAAGCAATAATTAACAAATTCATGTATACATCTAATTATATTTGCAGATTAAAACACAAATTCATATAAAAATATGAAAATAAAATTAATTGAATAAAAATTTGGAGAGGAAAATACCTAAGAATAAGGGGGAAATGGTGTCTTGGATCTGGAAAATGGATGAGAAATTATTTTAATTGGGTTTTGCAAGTTTGGACTTTAATTTAAAGCTTTGATTTATTATACGTGGAAGAGTGACACATAGATATAGCGAATCAATTCATGACACGTAATCTAGCACACCCTTTGTTGGAAAAATGGTGTATTAATGGAAAACCGCTAAAATACTTTTCAATTAAGTTTTTAATTTTAAATTTTCGTTGAGAAATAAATTTGAAACAATACTATTATCATATATTGTGGATGTTATATTTAGAAGAAATATTAATGATAATAACTTTGAGATCAAGTTAATTTTTTCTTATAAATAGAGATGTTTCCTTCATTGTATTTCATCGCTCAAGAAAAATAAGAATTCTCCTCCCTCATCTCTTCTATCTGAAGCAATTATCAAAGTCCTCGTTCCAAGACAGCAATACAGTAAATTATAACAAAATAGAAGTAGTATTTATGAAATCTATATTTTTTATACAATAGCCATAAGAATGTATATGTTACTGCTCCACTTCGATATTAGCAAAGTAAGAATGGAGTGGATATTATACCATGGCTAAGGTTAGCATTTTCTTATATCTTCATAGTTAATATTTTTATCTGTTGCTAGTACAATATTGATTTTATTCATTGAATTTGAGGAACCTAATGGTTCACTTGACAGTTTATTTCCCAAATTTATTTATGAAAGTTAATTATGTGAACAGAGATGATGATCCTAATATATCTGTTAAATGATTAAGAATAAGTGTTTTCAAGAAATATATAATTACCAGAAGTAAGAATATTTCGCCGAGTCTCATTATGGTTAAATTCATGAGCCTATAATCATCAGAAGTGATAATATTTTCATAGGCTTATTGTGGCTATCATTGAAGTTGTGTTAGAGAAATATTCTCTACATTATTTGTATGATTTGATTTGCTTCTGAAGTAGCAATATCTTAAAAGAGATTTTAAGCCATCACGATTTGATATGCTTAAAGCACATTCATATAATTATGTTTCATTCCTGAAGAATGATAACTTTTGATAAATATTATAAATACAGATCAATTCTCTGAAGTGAAGGTGACAATATATATTAAAGCCTATACTATAAATATGAACGTGCATTTGATTGTAAAAACATCACGACTCATCTCCAGAAGAGGTAGAATAATTCAGAAAAAAATATTCTAAATATTTTATGCTTTACTCCCGAAGTAGTAAACTCGGAATTCTGCTCCAGAAGTAGCAAACTCAGAAATCTGCTCCCGAAGTAAAATATTTTAAACTCTACTCCTCAAGTAATAAATCTTTGAACTCTACTTCGAAAGTTATAGAACTTTGAAAGTAGTAAACTTTAAATTTTACTCTTGAAATAGTAAATATGAAATTTACTCTTGAAGTAGTAAATCCATAATTCATTCCCGAAGCAGTAAGTCTATGAAATTTACTCCCGAAGTAGTAGAACTCTTAAATTTACTCTCGTATTAGTAGAATATCGAACTTTACTCCCGAAGTAGTAGAATTTTGAACGTTACCCCTGAAGTAGTAGCACTTTGAATTTACTCCTGAAGTGATAAACCTTTGAAGTTTACTCCCTAAGTAGTAAGATTTTGAATTTTACTTTCAAAAGGGTTCAACTTTGAAATTTACTTCTTTTACTCCCCAAAATTTGTTGTGAGTTTATAATACATGTAAAGTTTTTTTTTTATTTTCTTGTAAGCTTCAGTTTTAGTTATTTAAGGTGGCAAAATAACGACGGAAATATTATTTTTAATTTGCTGCAATTTTTTTAAAGTGTTGGGATGTACTACTAAGGAATGATTTTATATGTATTTTGATGGTCTAGAAGTATTGATATGATTTTTGACAAGCGGAAAAATGTTTGAGAAATATATTGGCGGTGTTTTCTTGTGGTTGAGTGAAATAATGAGCTATTACAAATTATGTATAAAGCGCATCTAAATGATCAGATTTTATTCCCCGAAGTGAATAAAGAAATACCACAACACCTCTTGCAGAGGTTGAATACCAAAGAATAAATGTTATTTTGTGGCATGAAGGTCATTGTTTCATGTACTTGTCTCACGTCAAATCATCTTGAATTTTTTTATTATGTACATTCTAAGGAAAGAGGATACAAATTGTGTAGAATACTATCTACTATAACCACATTGATATATTATGGTTACGGTCGCAATTTTGATGATAAATATTCGAATGTTAATGATATTTTTCTTGAAGGACATGTCTAAAGTACTATAGTTTAAAACTTACTTTTCATCATTTATAAATTGTATTATCCTTAAATGTTCATTTAATTACTATTTATTTCATGACACCAGTAGTATCTAAATATAATTTCTTTTATGATAGCAGCAGTATCTAAGCAATATTTTATTGTACAAAATTAATGATCAAGTGCTCTAGAAGAGTCAACTATTTATCTAGAGGATCATGACACCAATTGTGTCCAAACAATATGTGTGATTATGGAGAATGAAATAGAACTTCTTGAAGAACTTATGTATTATTATTGTCACGACCCAAATCGGAGGACCGCGACGGGCATCCGGATCCCAGCCGTCGGGTACCGCTAATCAACGTAATCAACATCAACCATAAATAATTACGGACTAAGCCGAAAAGGTTATAAAAGCTTTTAACCAGAAAATTGACTTATACATATATACATACTCATGACAAGGCCGACGAGACCATACAAAACTACTATACACAGGACACATGTCTACAAACCTCCAAAGAGTACAATATCAACAAGTCGGGACAAGGCCCCGCCATACCCATGTAGACACGCAAAAACATAACATACCAAAGTTACACCGACACTCCGGAAGGAGATGAGTGCTTCTAAAAGTCCGCTGAAATCTGCAACCTATTCACGTGGACAATAGTCCTGCCTGTGCGAACCTGCGGGTATGAAACGCAGCGTCCCCAGCAAAAGGAACGCCAGTAATGTACTGAGTATGTCAGACATAAGAAATAACATAGCCAAGATATGTCATAATCTGAAACAGAAACACTGACCAACAATACATACCTCTAAGGGCCTTAGTACATATGTCTAAATGTTATGCAGTACACCGATGGCCATACAAACGTCTTTCTTTTCATAACAACCTCTGTGGGCATAATATACATAAATGTCATGCATGATGCAAATGCGATATACTAACTATTTTCCATAACCGCCACACAGGCTTTCGGTTATATTAGAATTCTACTTTCCGATAACCGCCACACAGACTTTCGGTTGTATCGGAATTCTATTTCCCCTGACCGCCACATAGGCTTTCGGTCATATCATAATCGTCATACAGCCTTTCGGTTATATCATATAAGCCATGCAGGCTAGCCATACGGGCTTCAATGTTGGCCTCTTAGGGCTCTTTTGTGATAATTTGTACCAGTTGCAGGTGGTGTGCGTATATAACACATTTTCCCCTTTTTTCCATTCCCCTACATATATATAATATTTACCATATAGTAATGTGCACAGCACAAGTGGTCCAGGATAATATACAAATGCAATGCAAATGAAATTGCATGAATGACAACACCATATTACAATCTTAACAGGTGACATATTATCTTTGACTACACTATGAATATCATTATCATCTTTTTCATACACCTCATTAAAGACTTAGAAATAATTTAGACATGCTTTCGGCATAGGAATCAATAACATAATTATTCTTAATTTCTAGGAGTAGAATAAATTATGGAACAATACCACAATTATATTTCATTTCATGGAACATACCAAAAGAAGAAATTAATTTGCCTTCACATACCTTCGCTTAAAGTAGCTTACACTTTAAGGTTCCAAACTCTCAAAATGGGTATTTGCAGAAAATCGGGTGCAACAGTAGTCTCAGAGATAAAAAAGTAGTTGGATTCTCTATGGCCAAACGCCTACGGTCTCGATCTTTTTTTTTGTTTAGTCTTAAGGGTTGTTGGTTACTGGAATGAAGAAAAGAAATCATGGACATAGAGAGAAAGAAAAAGCAGTGAAGTGGCTTTTCCTATATTTGGCAGCAAAACATTTAAGCACTAAGTTCTCCCATTTGGCCAAATGGCGGTGGGGGCACTATTTCGTGCCACATATGCCTCTACGCACGGGTCACTTAATTTAATTAAGTGACATGCTTCTAAATAATTTATCAATTATACACATAATTAATTTTAGATTCCACTTCATTTAAATTTTAAAAACTCATAAAACATTCGTATACTCGATGTCATAATTTGTAATATGACTTTAGTCCATCACCTTTTTTAGGGATATACCACCATTATTATTAGTCCCATCATCACACTTGTTGCATCCAAAATTATTTTGGGATCACATCCTTTTATATATTAATTTTCTATTAGCATATGTAAATATAACATAATTTTTCCAACGCTCGGGTCTATTTTCTTCATTTAGGTGCTCAAATTATTGTCAAAAATTCTGAGACGTTACATCCTTCCCTCCTTAGAAACATTCGTCCTCGAATATTGGGGTGATATATAACATACAACTACATCAGACCTCTCATGGTCTTCAAACATTAATTACAATGTTAGAAATTGGAATTTACCTTGAGCTTCTCTTGAAATCTCGACGTAAGTCTGGAATAGATGTGGATACTTGCACATCTTTTCTTCTTCCGCCTCCCACGTCATCTCGTCCACATTCTTATTTTGCCATAAGACCTTCACAGAAGCTACCTCATTAGTCCTCAGCTTGCGGACTTGTCGATCTATGATAGCGACAGGAATCTCTTCATATGATAGATTCTCTGTAGCCTGCACATCCTCTATTGGTACAATCTGAAAAGGATCTCCAACACATGCTCTTAACATAGAAGCATGGAAAACCGGATGAACAATCTTCAATTCTGACGGTAAATCCAATTCATAAGCTACTTGACCAATACATCGAATTATGCGATATGGTCCAATATACCTTGGACCGAGCTTTCCTTTCTTTCCAAATATCATTACTCCCTTCATAGGTGAAATCTTCAGGAATACCCAATCATCTACCTGGAATTCTAAGTCGCGTCTCCCACATCTAAATATGATTTCTGACGACTTTGAGCCGTTAACAACCGTTACTGGATAAACTTTACCTTCTTTATGGCTTGATACACTAAGTCAGGTCCAAATAACTTTGATTCGCCTACCTCAAACCATCCAATAGGAGATCTACATCTTCGTCCGTACGAGGCCTCATATGGAGCCATTTTAATGTTGGCATGGTAGTTATTATTGTACGCAAACTCAAAAAGGGGTAATTGATCATCCCAACTTCCCTTGAAATCCAACACACAAGCTCGTAACATGTCCTCGAGCGTCTGAATCATTCGCTCGGCCTGACCGTCTGTCTGTGGATGGAAAGCTGTACTTAAATTAATTCGGGTGCCTAACCCTTTCTGAAATGACATTCAGAAGTTAGCTGTAAACTGAGCACCTCGGTCAGATATAATAGAAACAGGCACACAATGAAGTCCAACAATCTCCTTAATATATAACTTCGTGTAGTCCTCGGTCGTGTAAGTAACTTTCACCGGTAATAAATGAGCTGATTTGGTCAGTAATGATCACCCAAATGGAATCTAATTTACGGAAAGAATGAGGTATCCCGTAATGAAATTCATATTAATCATTTCCCATTTTCACATCGGAATTTTGATATTCTGAGTCAAGCCGTCGGGCTTTTGGTGCTCTATTTTTACCTATTGTCAATTGGGACCTTGAGCTACGAACTCTGACACGCTCCTCTTCATGTCATTCCACCAATAAATATTCTTAAGATCATGATACATTTTAGTAGATCCTGGATGAAAAGAATATCGTGAATAATAAATCTCTGTCATAATTCTATTCCATAATCATTCTACCTTTGGAACACATAGACGGCGCTGGTGCCTGAGAGTTCCATGTTCATCAATCTTAAAGGTCGTGGTTTTCTTCTGTTGAACACCTTCTCTTATCTTCTTCAAACTAGGGTCTTCCCATTGACATTCCTTAATTTCTGATATGAGGGATGATTCTGACATGTTCTGAATCACAAAACCACCATCTTCCGAATCCATTAATCGGATTTCCAAACTAGCTAACTGATGAAGCTCTCTCACCAATTACTTCATTTTGACTTGTACTTGTATCGAGCTGACCGTTGATTTACGACTAAGTGCTTCTGCTACCACATTAGCTTTACCAGGGTGATATAAGATGTCCACATCATAATTCTTCAATAACTCAAGCCATTTTCTTTGTCTCAAGTTTAGCTCTTTCTGTTTGAATATGTATTGCAGACTTTTTTGATCCGTAAAGATGTCGATATGAACACCATATAAACAGTGCCGCTAAATCTTCAGTGCATAGACTACCGCAACCAACTCTAAATCACGTGTCAGATAGTTCTTCTTGTGTTTCCTCAATTGTCTTGAAGCATAGGCAATCATTTTACGATATTGCATCAGCACACATTCTAAACCTGCTCTCGAAGCATCACAGTACACAACATAACCTTCTGGTCCCTCAGGGAGAGTAAGGACTGGTGCCGATGTTAATCTATCCTTCAACTCGTGGAAACTCCGCTCACAAGCATCTGACCATTGACATTTTATAGCCTTTTGTGTCAACTTTGTCAATGGTGCTGATATGATAGAAAATCCTTCCACAAACCTTCCATAATAGTCGACTAGGCCTAGAAAGCTGCGAACCTCTGTTGAAGTCGTAAGCCTCAGCAAGTTCTTTACACGCTTCAATCTTCTGAGTGTCCACTCTTATGCCTTCGTCTGACACTATATGACCAAGAAAGGCTACTGACTTCAGCCAAAACTCATATTTGGAGAGCTTTGCATACAACTTATGATCCCGGAACGTCTGTAGTACTATCCACAAATGTTTCTCATGCTCTGTTTTCGAGTAAGAATAAATCAGAATATCATCTATAAATACTATCACAAATATATCCGAGAATGGGCGGAACACACTATTCATTAGATCCATAAATGCTGCTGGTGCATTTGTGAGTCCAAATGACATTACTAGGAACTCGAAGTGCCTATACATCGTCCTGAAGTCGTCTTTGGAATATCTTTTTCCTTAACCTTTAGTTGATGGTACCCTGACCATAGGTCAATTTTTGAGAAATATCTCGCACCTTGTAATTGATCAAACAAATCGTCAATTCGGGGAAGATGATACTTGTTCTTGATAGTAGCTTTATTTAGTTGCCGATAATTGATACACATTCATAACGAACCATCTTTCTTTCGTACGAACAATATCGGCGCACCCCAAAGAGATATACTAGGCCTAATAAAGCTTTTCTCGAACAGATCCTTTAGTTGCTCCTTCAATTCTTTTAATTCGGCTGGTGCCATTCTATAAAGAGGAATAGATCAGTTGAGTGTCTGGAAACACATCTATACCAAACTCAATTTTCATTTCAGGAGGAAGGCCTGTAAGTTCATCTGGAAATACGTCAAGAAATTCATTGACCATAGAAATTGATTGAGATGTAGGTGGTTCGACATCAACATCCCTCGCCCGAACCAGGTGGTATATACAACCTTTAGAGATCATCTTTCTTGCCTTAAGGTATGAAATAAACATATCTTTTGGCGTTGCCGTATTACCCTTCCATTTCAGGACTGGCTCGTCTGGGAACTGGAATCTAACAATCTTCGTTCGGCAATCAATATTAGCGTAGCATGACGCTAGCCAATCCATTCCCATAATAACATCTAAGTCAATTATTTCTAATTCCACAAAGTCTGCTTGGGTCTGATGACCACAAGCTAATAATGCACAGTTTCGATAGACCCGTCTAGCGACTACCGATTCGTCAACCGGTGTAGATACCACAAATGGATCCTTAATCGACTCAGGATCTATACCAAATTTACAGGCAACGAAAGGAGTAATATATGATAAATTTGAGCCTGGATCTAACAGTGCATACACATTGCGTGAAAAAACTGATAATGTACCTATAATGACATCAGGTGAGGACTCCTGATCCTGTCGCCCCATCAATGCATATGTGCGGTTTTGGATCCAACATATTCCTCGACTGGCTAATGTCTGCTGACCTTGCCCTGACGGACGTAGTGATCGCGATGAAGCTGCCGCAGATCTGACTGGTTGAGCTCTAACACCATCGCCTCCTGTAGGACAGTCTCACGCAAAATGACCAGATTCTCCACAAGAATAACATACATTTGATCCTTGTTGGCATGACCCTATGTGGGTATTACCACAGCCTGCATCGAGCCAACTGCGGTCTCATCTGCATAGAATTCCCTCAATAATAAGATCTTGTCACTGGTGAACCCTGACCTGGGCCCGACTAAATATACCGATTAGCCCTTGATCCTAAAAATGGCAATGATGCGCTGGTTTTTGGGCAAGTTGGTCACCCATACAGTTGTGGCCTGGGCCCACATCCGAAATCTCTCCCATTATCGACGGATCAGGCTCTATATTGTTGGCCCCTGTCATGTTCTCGATCAACTCGTTATTGCCTTTTGCGATCCTCCAGGTTCTATGCATAATCCTGGATGCGATCAATATCCATATCCGGACTCAAAGAAGTTGTAGTACACTCATTGATCAAGTGTGGCCCCAAGCCAGTAATGAACTTGTGTACCCGCTCACTCATTTCTGCTACAATCGTGGAAGTATATCGAGATAATGAGTTACATTGCAAGCTATATTCTCGGACGCTCATGCTGCCCTGCTCAAGACATACGGATCTGTCCTGCTTGGCCCGTCGAAGCTCGACTGGCAGAAAATGTCGTAAGAAGGCCTCCGAAAACTCTTTCCATCCTGCTGGTGTAGCACGAGGTCCCCTGGATTGCTCTCATATTTCATACCAGGTTACTGCGACATCCCACAGTCTATAAGAAGTAAATTTTACCGACTCAATATCGGTAGATTCTATCACCCGCAGAGTACGTTGTACCTGATCTATAAAATTTTGCGGGTCCGCATGCATGTTTGACCCCGTAACTATCGGAGGGTCTAGATTAATGAAATCCCGAGCTCTTGCACTAGAGGCTTTGTCTGAAGGGCTGGGAACCTGATGTTGGGCTTGAGCGGCTACCAATTGTGTCAATAACTGGACCGCACTTCGCATCTCAAGATCTACAACTGGAGTATCAAGTGGAGGTACTGAGGGTTCTGCAACTCCACTACCCTCTTCTGATGACAGCGAACTAGGAGCATCGTGCGAAGGGGTCATACCGAGGGTCTCACTCTGTCCCTCGCTAGTTGGTGGCAGTCGACTGGAACCTTCATCCGCAGTCGTATCCAATGTCCTCATACACTTGAATTTCTTCTTTACTATAGGCATCGCTGGAATTATAAATATGAAATGGATTAGAGGTAAAATACTTATAACTCAGTTCTACTGCACAATTTATGAAATGAAAGAATGGAAACCACCCCTAAATGGCAGGCAGCCTCCTGCGTATAAGTATGATGCACAACATATCCATACATAAGACTCTACTAGACACAACTTGAAGACTCCCTAGAACAGATATGCTCTGATACCAAGTTTGTCATGATCCAAATCGGAGGGCGACGGGCACCCGAATCTCAGCCTTCGGGTACCGCTAATCAACGTAATCAACACCTAACCATAAATAAATATGGACTAAGCCGAAAAGGTTATAAAAGCTTTTAATCAAAAAATTGACTTATACATATACACATAGCCATGACAAGACCGACGAGGCCATACAAAACTACTATACACAGGACACATGTATACAAGCCTCTAAAGAGTGTACAATATCAACAGGTAGACACGCAAAAATGTAACATACCAAAGTTACACCGACACTCCAGAAGGAGAGGAGTGCTTCCAAAAGTCTGCTGAAATCTGCAACCTGTTCGCGTGGACCGTCGTCCTACCTGTGCAGATCTGCGGACATGAAACGCAGCGTCCCCAACAAAAGGAACGTCAGTACGACTGATGTACTGAGTATGTCAGGCATAAGAAATAACATAGCCAAGATATATCATGAAACAGAAACACTGACCAACAATACATACATCTGAGGGCCCTAGTACATATGTCTAAATGTTATGCAATATCAATGCAGTATACCGATGGCCACACAAGTGTCTTTCTTTTCATAACAGCCTCTGTGGACATAATCTACATAAATGTTATGCATGATACAAATGCGGTATACTAACTATTTCCCATAACCGCCACACAAGCTTTCAGTTATATTGAAATCATACTTTCTGATAACCGCCACACAGGCTTTCAGTTATATCGGAATCCTATTTCCCCTGACCGCCATACAGGCTTTCGGTGATATCATAACCGCCACACATGCTTTCGGTTATATCATATAAGCCATGCAAGCTAGCCATACGGGCTTCAATGTTGGCCTCTTAGGGCTCTTTTATGATAATATGTACCAGCTGCAGGTGGTGTGCGTATATAACGCTTTTTCCCCTTTTTCTTTCGATTCCCTACATATATATAATATTTACCATATAGTAATGTGCATAACACAAGTGGTCCAGGATAATATACAAATGCAATGCAAATGAAATTGCATGAATGACAACACCATATTACAATCTTAACAGGTGACATATTACCTTTGACTACACTATGAATATCATTATCATCTTTTTCATATATCTCATTAAGGACTTAGAAACAATTTAGACATGCTTTCGGCATAGGAATCAATAACATGATTATTCTTAATTTCTAGGAGTAGAATAAATTATGAAACAATACTACGATTATATTTTATTTCATGAAACATGCAAAAAGAAGGAATTAATTTGCCTTCGCTTACACTTTAAGGTTCCAAACTCTCAAAATGGGTATTTGCAGAAAATCGGGTGCAACAGTTGTAATATCAGAGATAAAAAATAGTTGAATTCTCTATGGCCAAACGCCTACAGTCTCGATCTTTTTTTTTTTGTTTAGTCTTAAGGGCTGTTGGTTACTGGAATGAAGAAAAGAAACCATGGACATACAGAGAAAGAAAAAACGATGAATTGCCTTTGCCTATATTTGGCAAGCAAAATATTTAAGCACTAAGTTGTCTCCATTTGGCCAAATGGCGGTGGGGGCATTATTCTTTGCCACATATGTCTATGCATGCACGGGTCACTTAATTAAGTGATCTTCCTCCGAATAATTTATTAATTATACACATAATTAATTTTAGATACCACTTCATTTAAATTCTAAAAACTCATAAAATTTTCGTATACTCGATGTCATAATTTGTAATATGACTTTAGTCCATTACCTCTTTTGGAGATACACCGTCATTATTATTAATCTCAATCGTCACACTTGTTGCATCCAAAATTATTTCGGGATCACATCCTTTTATATACTAATCTCCTATTAGCATATGTAAATATAACATAATTTTCTCAACGCTTGAGTCTATTTTCTTCATTTAGGTGCTCAAATTATTGCCCAAAATTACGAGATGTTACAATTATGCCATTCATTCTAGATTGTAAAAAGTTATTATGATTGAAGCACAAGTTGTAATAAACTCGAAGTTTACTAAAGTAAATGACTATCATATTTAAGCTATAAATGATTGAATGACTATTTATCTACGAAATCATAGTGGGTAAAAAATATGTATTTGAAAGGTTACCCTCTTTATTCTTCAAATTGTATTACACAAATATAAGCATGATGAAATCACATGTCATAATAAATCAGGAGTTTATTGTACAAAATAGAATTCATGTTATAGTAAATCAGAAGTTTACTAAAACAAATAGCACATGACATGGTAAACTTGAAGTTTACTAGTACAAATAAATTTATCAATTGACGTGATAATTTTGATTGTCCTGATTTAAATATGATGTGCTAAGTTTGTATTCAGAATATATTGAAGATCTAGAAGATTGTTCAAGAATTAATTTACTTGTTCTCATGATAAGTTAATTACACCAGCTAATATTGAGATTGAATTCCCTAAATTCTGAAAAAAATATAAAAGGTGAATAAGGGCTTGTTCACCTGTTATGTGATGTCTTAAATAGATGAATCGATAAGACGGTCACATATGTGTTTATTGTCAACCCGCAGTTTGACATATGCAATGTTATTTGCTCAAAATAATTGAGTTGAGAACACAATTTTCAGATTATGTAATCAAAATAATTCATCTTGTTAATACTGATTTATATTCAAGATGGTTTAGCGTTGAATGCCTCCGATAAATAGTTAAATCATTGCAAATAAGAACAAAGCTTCATGTGTTGATCTGAAATATGATATATTACATACAACATCACTTGTATGCTTCAGATCAATAAATTATGATAATTTTCCCCTTATAATTGGTTCAAGGTCAGGAACCGAATATTTTCATCTAATAGTTTTTATTGTGCGGTATATGATTAATAAATATACCACGATGCACACATATGAATTCCCCAAAGAAAGTGGAAATGTATGTTAGTTTTTCTAACATAAGGGGAGAGAGAATAAACAACTAAGCAATATGTTGTGAATTTTCTTCAGTATGATCCTCGTTCAAACGATAGTTCAAGTCAAATGCTAGAAGCATTTTCTGACCCAACTATTTCATATTCAAGCTGCAAGATGCTCCTAAATGTCCTTGAAGGATAGAGTTTACAACATGCGTAAAGCATGGTAGACAAATTGGTTTCAAACTCAATAATCCTTGGAAAAAAAGAGGAGCAAATGATCATAATAAGGAGACAATGTGCTCTTGAAGATCCTACGACATAAAGCATCGTACGAGGTTCAGGTACCTGAAAAATAATGAAGTGATAAGATCTCAATAAGTTATGTCTACTTACAAACCGATACAAAATGATATCTCGTCGACGATATCTTTGATACAATATAGTGCGCAATATTGTATAATATTATAAGGATCTGAATTCTACGTCTCTTAAAACATGTTGATGTAGAAATAATTATCAAATAGATGCATCTTGGTAAGAGTAAATTTACTGGACCTGCAGTCCTGACATTATAATATGTCATGTAAATGAAAATTATCTCAGCCTATGTGGCTTACGTGAAAAAATTTATATGAATTTTTTTGAATGATTCAAAATGACTGAAGCATATACAAACTATTGAAAAACTTATTTGTAATCATTAAACGAATTAAATGAACTAAAGTTGATGTACTGAAATCACCTTAATAAATATTTATTGATAAGGATTCAAAGATGACTATGTTTACCCTTATCCCTTTATGATATTCAAAATTTTCATAATGTTGTGCAAGTTGCTGACTTGAATTTAATGAAGCTTTTGAAGAGTTTCTTAAAAGCAGTAGACTACATGCTAAAAGAAGTTGAAATGAGAAAATTAAATTAATCCTGAAATATCATATATTTATTTATTTTGTTACAACTATTAGCATGATATAATTTCTCCCTGAAGATACTGAAATAAGATTTGGTTGGCCTTATTAAACTTTATATTGATAATACTTGCATAAATTATGTGAGAATATTCTTTATATTTTATACTGGATAGAATGCATGAATACTAGTATTAAAAATACGTGAATAATAACAACTAAAATGACAAAGCTTACCTATTTGATTAATAGAAAATAAATAAACTTTTATTTTGTTTTAAAAAGATAACACAACATGCATGTATCTTTATTTTTAATATATTATACTAAACATTCAGTAAGAAATAATTTATGTACTATAATCTATCTATTACTAATTTTCTTCAAACCAAATGACCTCTAATTCTATAAACTCTAATGACTCCACTATGTGTAATGCTATTGTTTCCGCCGTCCATTTGGTTGTTGTTTAATAAAAAGTTTGTGATAAAATTAGTTCTTCACTACCTTAGGCCTTACTGCTCTCCTTCCACTTGTCAACTCTCACTTACACTCCTATTTTTCTCTCTACCTCTAAACTCCCCTCCACAAACCACTACTCCAACTAAAAACTAGGACTAGTTTTTTTCTCACCGTACAAGCCCACAACAACTTCTAGTACAAGAACAACAAACTCTCCCATGCATGCACAATCCCTCCTTTTCTAGTCTCTTCATTCTCTCAACTAATTTGCTTCTTATAATTTCTAATTTTTTAATTCTCATTCATGTTTGAAGTAGAACATCATGGCTTGTATAGATCAAGAACTACAGCAACCAATTTTTAAGCATTATTGTAGGGTTTGCAAGAAAGGTTTTGTGTGTGGGAGAGCTCTAGGTGGACATATGAGAGCTCATGGAATTGGAGATGAAGGTGCAAATATAGATGATGATGATGATGATCCAGCTAGTGATTGGGAAGATAAGTTTGGAGGGAGTGTTAAGGGAGGTAATAAGAGGATGTATCAATTAAGAACGAACCCTAATCGACAAAAGAGCAATAGGGTTTGTGAGAATTGTGGGAAGGAATTCTCGTCGTGGAAATCTTTCCTTGAACATGGAAAATGTAGCTCAGAAGACGCAGAGTCCCTAGTATCCTCGCCCTGTTCAGAGGGCGAAGACTACATTAATAATGGTGGAAGAAAAGGTTATGGATGGTCTAAAAGGAAGAGGTCATTGAAAACAAAAATTGGGACCATTAGTACTTCAACTTACCCATCAAGCGAGGACGAAGACCTTCTCCTCGCAAAATGCCTTATAGATTTAGCCAACGCGAGGGTTGACACATCGTTGGTTGAGCCAGAGGAGTCGTGCGCCTCGGCTAGCAAGGAGGCGGAGAGGGCTCGGAACCCGATGAACTACTTCACCCCACTAGTGAGTACTCGTGTACCCTTTGATAACAAGGCTAAAGGGGTTTCTAATAAAGGGTTGTTTGAGTGTAAAGCTTGCAAGAAAGTCTTCAACTCCCACCAAGCCCTAGGTGGACATAGGGCAAGTCACAAGAAGGTTAAAGGGTGTTATGCAGCTAAGCAAGATCAACTAGATGATAGCTTAATTGATGATCACGATATGAATATCACACAAGATGAATTCACATTGCAAGGTTCAAAATCCACGAGGAAGTCAAAAATCCATGAATGCTCAATATGCCATAGAGTTTTCTCCACAGGACAAGCTTTAGGTGGGCATAAAAGGTGCCATTGGATCACCTCCAATTCCCCGGACTCGACGTCAAAATTTAATTTCCATGGCCATATGGAGCAAATTAATCTAAGATCAAACTTGCGAAAATCAGGTGATGCATTAGATCTCAACGTTCCAATATCACACGACTATATGTCACGAATTAGGCGAGACCCTGTGAATCCATTGAGCTTTGAGGTCTCAACAGAAATACAATTGCATCCATGGAGTAGTAATCCTCAAGAAGCAAACAGTGACAACTACTACCTTGATGAAAACATAAACAACAATAATGGAAATAATGGTAACAACAACAATAACAATGTTGCAATACAAAATGTAGAAGATGATGAAGCAGACAGTAAATTGAAGTTAGCTAAGCTAAGTGAATTAAAGGATATAAATAAAAATTCTGATAATCACTCTCACTGGTTACAAGTTGGGATTGGTCCAACTACAGAAGTTGGGGCTGATCCATGAATTATATACCTTAATTCTTCTCCTTCTAATCTTTTTACTTTCTCCTTCATCAACTGAGTATATATCTATAAAAATTGTAATTACAAATTCACCATGAAAGATGATACATGGTGACACACATACTGTAATTTGTACTCTTTTGTTTTTGTCCTTTTCTTGTAAGGAACCATAGATACAGAATCTTGTAACTGTTATATACACTTTGCATCTCTTAAGTTGTAATTTTCCAGTGCGAGTACACTTACATGCACTCTCCAGATTTTCTTTAAGTTTTAAATGTGAATAAAGTGAATTTAGTCAACTGACGAACATTTGATTTCATGGCATTTCTTTGGTCTTTTTCCCTTTTCTATCATAGAAGTAGTTTTATTTTTTATTATTACTCTTCAATGGAAATCAACAGCAAGATAAGAAGTTTTTAAGTGAATATTCATGATAGTCGAAGTCGTTTGCTGCATATTTAGCAAAAAAGGTTCGAGTCCATTAGTAACAATTCCAAAAGGTACGTTGAAATGTGATAATTCTCCTTGAACATGCTAATTTATCAGGTTTCAACACTTCAAAAAATACATGTCTTCTAATTAGTCTGAAGTGGGTGACTATATTCTGTTGAAATATGCCTTGAATCCGGGCATATTAGGTTTATACCATGTTTAGGAATCTTTTTCCTTTTCTGTTTGAAAAATCTTTTCCTTTTCTGTTTGAAAAACCTTTTCTTAGTCTGTGTAAGGGGTACTCTATATAAACCTCATAGGTCATAACCTAATAAGCAATCTGAAATACAATCCAGAGAAATCCCAAAAAATTGTATTCCTCAAGATCAATAAAGTTTTTCTCTCTTCTGCCCGTGGACGTAGCTAACACATTGTTAGTGAACCACGTTAAATCGTTTGTGTCCTTTACATTCATTATTATTATTTCTTCTGTTTAATTGCTTCCGATATAATAAATTGGTATCAAAGCCGGATTTGTTTGTTTGAAAGATGTCTGGAATGAATGTGAAAATCGACAAATTTACGGGGAGAAAGAGTTTTAGTCTGTGGCAGATCAAGATGCGAGCCTTGTTAAAACAACAAGG
Source organism: Przewalskia tangutica (assembly GCA_029844215.1). Taxonomy (NCBI): domain Eukaryota; kingdom Viridiplantae; phylum Streptophyta; class Magnoliopsida; order Solanales; family Solanaceae; genus Przewalskia; species Przewalskia tangutica. Next base: position 145,196,223 of record CM056719.1, read on the forward strand.
ACTTTGGGCGTCGCTTGCTAGGAAGCCGGCAGAACCCATTAACGCTGAGATGACCGTTCTGGAAGAGAAGACTCATTCAACAATTATGTTGAGCTTTGCTGATGATATTATCACTGAGGTCGCGGAGGAGGAAACCGTGCAGGGTCTATGGGTCAAGCTCGAAAGTCTTTATATGACGAAGTTCTTAACCAACAAGTTGCTTCTGAAGCAACGTCTGTTCAGTCTACGAATGCATGAAGGTATGCCTCTCGAGATCACTTAGATCAACTAAACATAATCTTGTTAGAGTTGCGTAATATTGATGTGAAAGTTGAGGATGAGGATGCTGCATTGATTCTGTTAGTATCTTTACCATTATCGTACGAAAATTTCGTACAACCGTTCATTTTTGGAAAAGATAATGTGTCTCTAGAGGATGTGAGATCGTCTCTTCATACTAGGAAGCTGCGCCACAAGGCGGCTGGTACAGGTGCAGATAATCAGGCTGCAGGGTTAGTAGCTAGTGGAAGTCATGGACATAGAAATCCGGGGGAGAAGAAGTCCAAGAAACCATTTTCTAAAGGTCCAAAACCAAATGATGTCTGTAATTACTGTAAGGAGAAGAAACACTGGAAATCTGATTGTTCCAAGAAGAAGCGTGAGAATAATCAAGCAGTCTAACGCTGTATGTGAATACCAACTCTGAGGATGATATTGCTCTAGTTGCTAATGAGTACACGCATCACAATGATGTGTGGATCCTCGATTCAGCAGCATCATACCATATATGTCCGCACAGGGAGTGGTTTACAATCTATGAGCAAGTGGATGGTGGCAGTGTTTCTATGACTGGTAGTTCTGTTTGCAAAACGGTTGGGATAGACTCTATTAAAATTCGGACACATGATGGTACATTCTGTACATTGAATGACGTCAGACATGTTTCATCCATGACAAATAATCTGATATCATTGAGCATGTTAGATAGCAAGAGGTTCAGATTTCGAGGTGGAGGTGGAGTTCTATATATCTACAAGGATTCGAATGTGGTTCTGAAGGGCATAAAATGTGGTACCTTGTATTTCCTTCAAGGTTCTACGTTATCAGGTTATGTTGTTGTTGCATCCTCAGAGGTTGATAAAGAAAACTTGACCAAGTTATGGCATATGAGCGAGAGATGGATGCAAATTCTGTCAAAAGAAGATCTTCTTTGTGGTCATAAGGTCGAGGACCTTAAGTTTTGTGAACACTGTGTATTCGGAAAATTACATCGCAACAAGTTTCCCAAAGCAATACACAGAACAAAAGGCACACTTGATTACATCCATTCTGATTGTTGGGGTCCTTCCCGGATGGAGTCTTTAGGAGGTCACAAATATTTTATGACAATTATTGATGATTTCTCAAGGATGACTTGGGTGTTCTTTATGAACCATAAAAGTGAAGCTTTCGAGAACTTCAAGAAGTGGAAGACATTAATGGAAAATTAAACAGGGAAGAAGATAAAAAGACTGCGAACTGATAATGTTCTGGAATTTTGTTGTTCTGAGTTCAATGAGTTTTGCAGAAAAGTAGGGATTGCTAGGCATCATACAGTCAGGGATACGCCACAACAAAATGGTGTAGCAGAACGCATGAATCAGATACTTATAGAGAGAGCTAGATGCATGCTCTCTAATGCTGGACTAACTAGGACATTCTGGGTAGAGGCGGTTAGTACAGCTTGCTATCTGATAAATAGTGGACCTCACACAGGTATACATCTCAAAACTCTTTTTGAGATGTGGTCTGGTAAGCCTGCTGATTACTCTGTCTTGAGAACTTTTGGTTGCAATGTTTATTATCATGTGAATGAGGGTAAATTAGAACCACGAGCTAAAAGGAGAGTGTTTGTGGGTTATGGTAATGGTGTTAAAGGTTACAAAATATGGTCCCCGTCTGAGAAAAGGGTTATACTGAGAAAGAATGTAGTTTTTGATGAAAATTCTATGTTTAACCCTACTGTGAAGTCTATTTTTGGTGGCAATGTTGGGAAACAGGTGGAGCAGAAAGTCACTCCAGATGAGGGTGAACCATCATATGAAGTCCAACAGCCACAGTCAGAAGCAGAATCATCAGGATCTTCATTACCAGCAGCAAATCAACACAATTTGGCTCTTGATCGATCGAAGAGAACAAATTATGGAATACCTTCCAGAATGTATGGTTTTGAAGACATTGTAGCTTATGCATTGCAGGTTGCTGAAGAAGTGGATCCTGACTCACATGAGCCATCCACTTACAAAGAAGCAGTTACATGTACTGAATCTTCCCAATGGCTTGCTGATGCGCGAAAAGATGCACACACTTTAACGCAAGTGCACGTTATCGTGACAAGTAATATAGTCTTGGTAAGACCGAATATCGTCCACAAGGATTAGTGTTCAAGTACCAACTATCTATCTTTTGGTATCTATTTGGTAACCGATATTGATTTTTGTTGTTTATAACTACTAATTATAAGAGCTAATTAACTATAGGATTACTTCAGTTGTGATGGGAATAGAGCTTCCACGTCTCCTCAACTATCCGCTTATGTTATTTATTAATGCAATGAAATATGGTTCTTCTTCTCTCGGAGCTAGCAGGTTTACGAAATCGTTTTATATTCCCGTTAAGGATATATAAACACTCAACCCCAGTATTGCTCCTTTCTACCTTTCGGTGATAAGGATGACTCTATAGGAGGATTAAGAACAAAAACCTAGTTAACCGTCATGCGCCATGCGTAAAATTAGGGTTTTTAATCCTCTCATTAACGCTACATAAATAATTGAGGTATTTTCATCCCCAATCCAAAATATGTCTACCCAACTTACATCATATTCATAACCTCCTCCTTTCGAAGTTTGATTAGAAATCATATAAATAATGATAATTAGTGATCAATTAATTACCAAGCATTCAAAGCAATTATTGGATAAATCTCAACAAGAAGAAGAATAACCATAACATGCATCAATTCATAACATAAGTTTCTAGTGATTTAACATGGAAAGCCCTATAAAAGAATTAGTTCCTAGCCATTGACATGACAAGAACTAATTCAAGGTTCATCATACAAAACTGAAATAAAAGAAAAGAAAAGGAAAGAAAGTTACTAAACTATGGTCTCCAATCTTCAATCCAAGAATCCTTGTGTTGTGCAAGAAAGGGAACCCTTAAAAACTGCCTAGGGTTCTCCTTTTATAGGCTCCAAACCGCCTCAACCTTTTTCCCTTCAGGCCTGGCCCAGAATTCGTCATTAAACCTGATTTTCCCGCGTCGGCGCCGCGGCCCTGCTTTCGGCGCCGCGGCGCCGCAACCTGCGATGCCGGATGATTGGCGCGCGGCCGATCTCTCTGGCATGCGAGGCGCAGCGCTGGGACTTCTGCGGTATTTCTGGATATTGGGCGCCGCGGCCCTGCTACTGTTGGCATGAGGCGCCGCGGCGCTGACCTGCGTTTCTGCCTCGTTCACCACTTTCTCTGCTTTTACGCTCTGGAACCTTCACTTTTGCCCTCTTTTAGCTCCTTTCCCGCCATTTGGCCATTTTAACCACTTTGACTCAAAAGAAAGAAAATCTATCCTAATATGACACTTATTTGTATAAAAAGGGACAAAAGACTAACTAAAAAGGACTCAAAAAGTGTATATAAAATACACCGATCAAATACCCCCAAACTTAACCTTTGCTCGCCCTCGAGCAAAGATCAAAAGAAAGAAATAAAAGACTCAAGAAACGAAAAATAAAAGACTCACTGACATTGATCACTTTTGCTGCATTGATGTTATCTAGAAAAACATAAAGGTTAGCAGAATAATATGCAGGAACATATAGCATGAAATTTTTAGCATACTAAACACATTAAGCTAGATATTTCGCGCACTCATTTTTATCATGCTTAATGGAAGTCAACATACTGAATCATGCTTGTAAAATTCAAAAATCCTATGACATGTTTACTTGCTATTCTCCACTAATCCTGGATATGCATAAAAGAGATCTTCAGAACGTTTTGGGTTGTAATGTAGTCTTAGGTATATGTAGGTAAAAATAGGCATTTAGGCTCATTTTGTGTACCATAAGCTCTTTAGTTTTTCATGTTTCCTTTCTTTGATTCTTTCTTCACTTCAAATCAATCGTTCCTCTTTTGTTTTGGGAGAGTGAAGTGTATAATGACAAGACTTGAACTTAGGCTTTTGCCTATTTCTTATTACTTTTTTTTTATTGGGGTGCATCAAAGTTGTTCACTCTTTTTGTCTCTTTTTTTAACACAATTTATTCCACTATTTCACATTTTTACTTATGGCATAATTTGTGGGAATATAGGGTGTCAAAGAAGAAGTTTCAATTTTTAGGCTCAATGAGGCTGACTAGGGATACTTTTAAAGTCAGGGATAGAAAAGAGTGGTAAGAATTGACTATCAAAGAAACGCCTGAGTCATCTCCCTAACATGCATATCCTAACTATTTCGCCTCAAATAACAAGCAATCATAACACATAAGTTTTCATCAATTTAGCATGCATAATTTAAGCAAGAAACTCCAAATAGACAGATTTTGTGAGTTTTTTGGCATATCTAACCTAAGTGTTTAGATAGTTGCTTCTAATTCCATTACATTATTCCACCTTACTTCAAAGGTGTTTCTAGTAACTATAACATACATGATCTTTGACAGACAATTATGACTCAAAAGAAAAAAAATAATAATTTTGACTCAAAATATACACAAAACAATCAAAAATACTCAAACATACTATAACAAGACACAAATAAAACACAAATAAAACACCCCCCCAAACTTAAATCACACATTGTCCCCAATGTGTGTAGACTCAAAGACAATAAAAGAAAACAAGACACTTACAGACTTGACTAAAATGGTGGTGGTGGCGGTGGCATTGGATAGTGCATGGACCACTGGTTGAACAAGGAATTCATCTCGTTGATTTGCTGCCTCGTTTCTTGTTGTCCTTGGATCACCGTGTCCAAACTCTGCATCATCCTCATCCTCATCTGAAGCAATTGCTCCATCATGGGCACTGAGGGTTCTGAATCTGTGGTTGGCTGGTGGCTGGGTCCTGCCGCATATTGAGCCTCTATTTCAGGCTCATCTTCGTCCATAGCGGCCTCTGCTGCTGCTGCTGGTGGTGGTGGTTGTGCTCTTCTTCTTGCTGCTGGGGGGCTTGGGTCTGGAAAAGAGTGCACTATCCCATATGTCACAGGCAGTTGGTTTCTCTGATTAGTATCAGTGGGTAGGATTGGGACCCCATTCATGTGGCATAAACTGGTGATAAGTGAGCCATGTCCCAATCCACCTGTTGTTATCAACCTGCTGATTTCTTCAATACTTTGCACTACCTCTTTCCCCACATCAATTGTTTTCCCCGTCATGATTCCATATATCAATTTGATCTATCTTACGCACTCTGGGGAAGTGCGTTGATGGGCTCAGACGGCATCGATGAAATATAGCCAACCGCCGTCGCTTTGTTGGCGCACCGCCGATCCTCTTGACCCATTTCTTGCAATATCAAATGCAGCCCCAGGGTAGCTCACTGTGTCTGCAACGACGTCCCAGTTGATGCTGGTGGTGCTTTTCGACCATGGTCTGAAGTAGCTTCGGTCGTCACCCCTTTCTTCAACATCTGCTGTTTTTAGAGACATATTTATCACTTCTGTCGTTACAAACATATATTTTCCCCTTACAAAGCATTCATTTTCCACCTACTCCGGAAAATTAGCATAGAATTCACGCACCATCGTTGTGTTCATTGGTGCTATCTTTTCCGGATTTACAAATATCCTCCACCCCATCATCTCAATCATTGCCCGAATGGGCTCATAGACATCCTCCTCCCCAAGCGACTCCCTCTGATAGTCCATTCCCCTTTCAGGGATTAAGGGCCTAGTACTAAGCTTTTTGTATCTTTGGAAGGCTTGGTAGCTCACAAACCTAGTATCATCGTATTGTGGGGCTGAGGTGGATGTGGATGCTCTTCTCTTTCTGGCGGACATGGTTAAAGCACTTTCTGCAGCTTACAACTTAGTAGCACAAATATTCCCCAACACAATCAACAATTAGCAGCTAAAACACTAACACCCCCAAACTTCAACTCTACTACCCAATACCCACACCCTCCTTGTCTACTCCTTCTCTAAACTTCACAACCAATTTTTCAGCACCCCAACTACTTCACAATGCAACACTTCTCCAAACTACTACCTTCTTTAACTACTGAAAGCTTTCAAGAAAAGATGAAGATTACATTTTTGTAGTATTCTTCAAGGTGTTCTTGCTTCTAATGGTGATTTGAGGCAATGGGAATGGAGTTTTGTTAGTTGAGATAGCTAAGGGTTTTAGGGATTTAAGAGTTTTGGTTGTGGTTGGTTTTGATTTGTGGAGGATTTATGGGTAACTTGTGGATTTTCGTGGGTTTTGTGGAGAAGGGGGTTAGGTTTTGGTTTTGAAATTGGGGAAAATCTGATTTCTGGGCGTCTTTTAATTTCTGGATTTCGCCAGTGTGCGCCACCCTGGCCGCGGCTGATGTTCTGCACTCGCCGGGAATTTCACGCGCCTTATTCTGGTAGCCATGGCTAGACTTGGTATTTTTCTGGATTTTTGGCGCGACCGCTCTGGCGTATGGCTACCCGTTTTTTCTGGAAATCCCTGTTGTTCCTCAGTTTTTCGCCCTTCAATTTATTGGCATATACATGTCAATCAAAACACAAACACTACCTCCGTGAGACCGTTATTAATAAAAAAACTATTATATTAACGTGAAATAAATAAAAATACCTTGGGTTGCCTCCCAAGTAGCGTTGTCTTTAACGTCTTTTAGCCGGACGCAAGTTCCTTAACTCAATAAACGTGGGGTGGATCAACCCCACAACTAATCCATTTTCTCCACATTTTTCATTTTCTTTTTCTTCTTCTCCTCTTAGCATTATCGTTAAGGGGGAGTTCAGGAACACTTACCTGCTTTTGTGGAGGTTCGGCCATCCATGCCTGCTTTCGTGGGCTTATCTCCCTTGGTTTGGCTTGTATGGGCTCACAAGGAGGTTTGATAGTGCTGATTGCAAAGCACCTGCTCATGGTTGGTGGCTCAATGATGTGTTTAAATACTTTAAACACCATTTCTTCCTTCTCCACCCTCAATGTCAGCTCCCCTCTTTCTACATCGATCAGGGCTCTCCCTGTCGCTAGGAATGGTCTCCCCAATATGATAGGGATTTCTGCGTCCTCTTCCATGTCAAGAACGAGGAAGTCCGCAGGAAAAAAAAAATTCCTACTTTAACAATCACGTCCTCAATCTTTCCTCTTGGATGAACCACTGTCCTATCGGCCAGTTGCAGGCTCACTGTGGTTGGTTTTGCCTCGTCCAACTCCAATCGTTTAAATACCGATAGAGGCATCAGATTTATACTTGCCCCTAAATCGCACAGATCCCTGTTGCATGTTACCCTGCCAACTGTGCAAGGTAGTGTAAAACTCCATGGGTCTTTTAGTTTAGGAGGCAACTTCTTCTGTAAGATAGCACTGCACTCCTCCGTTAGTGCTACCATCTCATATTCCGCCAGTTTATTCTTCTTCCCCAAGATCTCCTTCATGAACTTGAAATAGGAGGGCATCTGCTCTAATGCTTCTATAAAGGGTATGTTGATATGCAGCTTTCTGAATGTCTTCAAAAATTTGGAAAATTGTTTATCAACCGCCTTCCGCTGTAATCTCTGGGGGAATGGGATCTTCTCTGTATACTCCTTCTCTGGAGTTTTCTCTACTGCTGGGCGAGATTCAACCACTTTCTCTTTTTCTATCTCTGCCCTTTGCTCAACTATCGGCCGAGGTGATTCGCTCCAATCGCTTGCCACTTCTCAATTGTACTGCCTGACATTGCTCCCTCGGATTCACCTCTGTGTTGCTTGGCAGTGTACCATGTGGCATGCTGTTTGCTTTCTTTGCTAGCTGACCCACTTGTGTTTCCAAGTTCCTGAACGAGGATCTAGCTTCATCACGAATCGAGTGCAGGCGTTGGTGAGTGCCAACAAAGCTGCTCTCAGCTCGTCTGGCTTTTCTTGCTGAACCGGTGCATTGAACTGTTGGGGATGTGGGGCCTGAGTAAAGGGCTGCTGATTCTGGTTCTGCTGGGTTTGGTACTGGCCCCTGTATTGATTCTGCTGCCCCTGGTCTCCTCTCCATGAGAAATTTGGGTGATTCCTCCACCCTGGATTATATGTGTTGGAGTATGGATTGTTTTGTGGCCTCTGATAATTACCCACGGCCTGACACTCTGCCTGCTCAATTGGCATATTATTAGGATCAGCTGAAGGACACCTATCGAATGTATGTGGGCCACCACATATTTCACAGCTCTTAGGCATCTGCACTGCATTCACTGATACTGTATGTTGCTGCAACTGTTTCGCCAAAAGGGCCACTTGGGCATTCAAGGCAGCAATAGCATCTATTTCGTGGACTCCCACTGTTCTCCTCCCACTCATTGATCTCTCTTCTGTGACATGGTTGTTGGTGGCCATATCTTCTAATAATTCGTGAGCGTCGTGGGCTGTTTTCCTCATGAATGTCCCACCTGCTGCTGCATCTATAATGGTTCTGGTTGTTCCGCTGAGCCCGTTATAGAAGATGTGGACCAAGTTCCACAACTCAATGCAATGGTGTGGGCATTTTCTCTGCAAATCTTTGAACCTTTCCCACGCTTCGTACAGTGACTCTCCATCTGCTTGGTAGAAGTTATTCAGCTCCCCTCTCAATTTCGCTGCTTTGCACGGGGGAAAGAATTTGGCCAAAAATTTCTGTGCCAGCTCTTGCCATGTAAAAATCGAATCGGCTGGCAGGGAATTCAACCATACTTTTGCTCTATCCCTGAGTGAGAAGGGAAAGAGCCTCAATCTGACGGCATCATCAGTAACGCCGTTATATCTGAAAGTTGCACATAGCTCCAAGAAATTAGCTATGTGCATGTGTGGATCCTCTGATGGCAGTCCTCCAAATTGCACTGTGTTCTGCACCATTCTCAGAATCGCCGGTTTTATCTCGAAGTTTTTTGCTCCTATTGCAGGGAGCCTAATACATGTCTGTGCTCCATTCACTCTCTGCACATAGTCTCCCAAGCTTCTTTCTGCACGGACTTGAACTCTTTCTCGTGACCATAGGTACTTGCCGAGGCATTCCTGGATTGGGTTGATTTTCACCTAACCCTTCTCTCATCATGTTGTTGTTTTGAACACCGTCCATCTCTATCAAGGTTGCAATCCGCTGATTCTTTCTGCTGCTTACGTGTTTTCTCAATCTCTGGATTGAAGGGAACAAGAGTGTCTGCCCCTCTTCTCCTTCGCATAAACTGATTTCCTGAAATAGATTAAAAACAGACAACAAATCAAGGCACCCTGATTTTTACCGAAATCAACAAAAAAAAAACGTAGAAATAAAATAAAACTTAAAAACCAAATTAGAAATTAGAAATAGATAAGTTTGATATTGAACTATGCCTAATCCCCGACAACGGCGCCAAAAACTTGATGCGCGAAAAGATGCACACACTTTAACGCAAGTGCACGTTATCGTGACAAGTAATATAGTCTTGGTAAGACCGAATATCGTCCACAAGGATTAGTGTTCAAGTACCAACTATCTATCTTTTGGTATCTATTTGGTAACCGATATTGATTTTTGTTGTTTATAACTACTAATTATAAGAGCTAATTAACTATAGGATTACTTCAGTTGTGATGGGAATAGGGCTTCCACGTCTCCTCAACTATCCGCTTATGTTACTTATTAATGCAATGAAATATGGTTCTTCTTCTCTCGGAGCTAGCAGGTTTACGAAATCGTTTTATATTCCCGTTAAGGATATATAAACACTCAACCCCAGTATTGCTCTTTTCTACCTTTCGGTGATAAGGATGACTCTATAAGAGAATTAAGAACAAAAACCTAGTTAACCGTCATGCGCCATGCGTAAAATTAGGGTTTTAAGCCTCTCATTAACGCTACATAAATAATTGAGGTATTTTCATCCCCAATCCAAAATATGTCTACCCAACTTACAGCATAGTCACAACCTCCTCCTTTCGAAGTTTGCTTAGAAATCATATAAATAATGATAATTAGTGATCAATTAATTACCAAACATTCAAGGCAATTATTGGATAAATCTCAACAAGAAGAAGAATAATCATAACATGCATCAATTCATAACATAAGTTTCTAGTGATTTAACATGGAAAACCCTATAAAAGAATTAGTTCCTAGCCATTGACATGACAAGAACTAATTCAAGGTTCATCATACAAAACTGAAATAAAAGAAAAGAAAAGGAAAGAAAGTTACTAAACTATGGTCTCCAATCTTGATCCAAGAATCCTTGTGTTGTGCGAAAGAGAACCCTTAAAAGCGCCTAGGGTTCTCCTTTTATAGGCTCCAAACCGCCTCAACCTTTTTCCTTCGTGCCCGCCTGCATTCGTCATTAAACTGATTTTCCAGCGCCATGTTCGCTGGCGCCGCGCCGCAACTCGCTTGATTGATGATTCGCCGCGCCCCGACCACTGCTCGAGGGCGCCGCGCGGCTGGGACTTCGCGGATTTACGGATATCGACGCCGCGCCTCGCTATCGTTGGCATGGCGCGCCGACTGCTGCCGCTGCGTTCACCACTTCTCGCTTACGCTGGAACCTTCACTTTTGCCCTCTTTTAGCTCCTTTCCCGCCATTTGGCCATTTTAACCACTTTGACTCAAAAGAAAGAAAATATATCCTAATACGACACTTATTTGTACAAAAAGGGACAAAAGACTAACTAAAAAGGACTCAAAAAGTGTATATAAAATACACCGATCACTTGCTGCTATGGGAGAGGAGAAGGAGTACATGTCTCGAGTTCCCTATGCTAGTGAAGTAGGAAGCTTGATGTATGAAATGGTCTGCACTAGACCTGATCTTGCACATTATGTTAGTGTTGTTAGCAGGTTTATGAGTGAGCCTGGAAAAGAGCATTGGCAAGCTGTGAAGAGGATTTTTCGGTACCTCAAAGGTACGTCTGATGTTGGTCTCATTTATGGAGGTGATACAGAGTGTTTGGTGATAGGGTTTTCAGACTCTGACTATCTTTGGAGATGTTGTGATAAAAGATCTACGATCGTTATGTTTTCACTCTTGGTGGTTCAGTTGTCAGTTGAAAAGCTATTTTGCAGCCTACATTGACTTTGTCGACTATAGAAGCAGAGTACATGACATTAACAGAAGCAGCCAAGGAGGGAATCTGATTGAAAGGATTGATCAGCGATCTGTGTCTACATCAGGATTAGGCCATAGTGTATTGTGACAGTCTTAGTGCAATCTGTTTAGCAAAGGATCAAGTACATCATGAGAGGACTAAGCACATTGATGTGAGGTATCATTTTCTGAGAAGTGAGAAGAGAATCAAGGTGAACAAAGTGGGTACTGCTGATAACCCATTTGATATGTTCACAAAGCCGGTTTCACACAAGTTCCAACCGCTTGGACTTGCTCAATGTTAGGAGTTGCTGATTGCCCCTTGAGGGCAAAATCTGGGGCAGAAGGAGTCTAGTACATATGACACTATAATGGTGCATCTGGTACATCTGTTATTTGTGAGAGGATTTAAGTCAAGGTGGAGATTTGTTGAAATATGTCTTGAATCCGGGCATATTAGGTTTATACCATGTTTAGGAATCCTTTTCCTTTTCTGTTTGGAAAACCTTTTCCTTTTCTATTTGGAAAACCTTTTCTTAGTCGGTGTAAGGGGTACTCTATATAAACATCATAGGTCATAACCTAATAAGCAATCTGAAATACAATCCAAAGAAATCCCAAAAAATTGTATTCCTTAAGATCAATACATTTTTTCTCTCTTCTGCCCGTGGACGTAACTAATACATTATTAGTGAACCACGTTAAATCGTTTGTGTCCTTTACATTCATTATTATTCTTTCTTCTGTTTAATTGCTTCCGCTATAACATATTCCATAGGCTTATCTTAGATGATAGGAACGGGGAAGTAGGTAGGGTTCGAAGAACAAGCCGACTCGTGCAAGGACGCGGTAAATAAGAAGCAAGGTTCTCCCCTTTTTGACAGACTACAACAAGCTCGCGACTTTAATAGGAAAAAAGGCAAGCTCTCTGCTTAACTCCTCGTTTTGAGTATTTATGTTCTGATTCATGTTTTGAGCATATTTTTATATTGTTATAGTAATTTATAACTTGTTGGTATGATTTGGGTTGAGCCTTAAGGGGAATGGATGTGTTTTAAAATACTTTAGAAAGAGAGGGGGAAGAAGATGTCAGCGATAAGGAGAGAGGAGATTTTCTGAAAACAGAAGGATGGAGGAAAATGATGACCAACAACGAACGATGGGGTTCTGAGGAAACTTTTTACTAGTCATAATTTTAGAAATCATTTCACAGTTTATCGTTTTATAATTACATTTCATCTTCTCTATTTCAATGACAAATAGAAGCAACAATAGTATAATATTTTATTTCCCATTAAAAATAAAATGACGCACGTACAAATACGAGAAAGAAAGAAACAGTTTCCATCTCTCTGTTGTTTAGCTTAAGTTCTTGATTTAAAAGTTGAAAATAAGATACTTTTAAGACTTTAATTACTAATTTGCATCTTGACGACGGAAATTGTGTGCATGCATCAGCTTTCCTTCATCAAGATGGAAGAAGAAGGGAGGAGAGTGAAAGAAGGTGATCGACGATGGTGTGAGGAGGGGGCGTCAGGTGCCAGCCGCATCACCATGCGTGACATTCATACATTATATTTTTTTTACAAAGTTTTTATTTATGTTTAATAGACATATTTTATATAACGTTCGAGTATCTAATATGTACAAATCTTAGTTCAGGTGCACAAAAAGAGTGCGGCTGTTTATGTATTTGGACATAAATAAAACATGCATGGTTTAATTAGACTTCACGTTTTCCAAAATGCACCATGATCGATGTCGTAAGTCAATTCAAGCCACCTTCCATTCCTAGACCCTAGTACATGAATATACATGTACTTACAATTAACAAAATTTATTAACTCAAACGAATTTCAGACTTTCAAAGACTTATTTTATTTCAAGATACACGAAAATTACAACATTTAGGAGGTTGGGAGGACTTTACCACCTTTACCCCCAAATTAAAAACACAAAACATCAAAGTTTGCGATAAAACAAGTAGAAAAAACATAAGCAACACTTGAAATCTCGAGATCAAATTTTAGAATCTCATTTTTATGTGAAATCTTAGTTGGTTTTCCTGCAATTCTTGCGGATTTGGCCGTTGGTGCCAGTTAGTGGGCTAAGATTGCCCATTTTCACCATGGCATTCGCAAAATCAGTGAAGAAAGTAGCCGAATTGGTGCTATAAGTGGTAACTATAGAGTCCGTGGAGCCTCCATTAAAGAGTTGTTGGTCAGAATGAAGAAGGCCCCTTTGGATTCGCAAATTCTTGTAGTAAGCAATGTCAAATGTGGTTGGGCTTGTAGTGTCTAGTGGAGAGATGTTGTTGTCACCTCCACTTTGTGGACAGTTTGATTTAACCGATGTCGCGAATGACGTATTTATGTTGGTTTCATTGTATAGACGGTCGCGAAAAGTAGTGCACCTCGCTTGGCCTATTGTGTGAGAACCTGCAAAATCCAAAGATATTTTGATTTAGTGTATTTTCTATGAGTTTGTGAATTGATAAGATTTATTTTATCTGAAATAGATCCATTGTTTATATCTAAAAGAAGGTTTAATGAGTTGGGTGAAAAATTAAGACCCTAGAAGAAGGGACATTTAAAAACTCTATTGGTGTGTTTGATATGACATAAGTCATTGAAGACTTGAAGTAATTTATTGTTTTAATTATATTTTGATGTGTTTGGTTGGAGAGTAGAAAACATATTTCAGAAAAAACATTTATTGAGGATTCAAAAAAATGTATTAGCGAACGATGTAGTAGTGTTTTCATGAAAATTTTGAGCAGTAAAGATTGACAATAATGTCTATTGTTCGTTAAAGCAGTAAGGGTTGAGATAAATATGAAACAAAACGACTTCCGTTTAAAAGTGAGCTCATTTTCCCCGTTTTGATGTAAAATATTTTACCTAAAATGTTTTGCAATAACTTAACACAAAATTAAATGATTGAGTTTTAAAAACTTTTATGAAAAGTATTTTCCACCATATACCGAGGGTGTTTGGATTGACTTATTTTTAGTATCTTTTAGGGGTGCAGAGATAATCAGGAGGTTTGCCTAGAAGCAATCACCCTTGAAAGAGTTCGTAATAACTCATCCTTCTGAAAACCCGAACCACTTTACTGACCCCTCATAGTCCATTCATGTTGGTTGGGGATGGCTAAAACCAATCAGAAGTGCAAATCACACAAGCGAAGCTCAACTTAAAATATACATTTCCCGAGAAGCTTTATTCCAAAGGTTTACCGAGTTGAAGCTTTTGACAGGACGGGGTGTATTTGTCAGTTTCTAGTATATATGGGCGTATAAAGATAATGACGAATCGGATCGTTTGGATAAGGCGTAAACTGAGGCATTACATGTTGTCTTACCCAGAAGAGAGACCAAAAGAATGATTCATTTGGATCGACTAGCTTTTTCAGCCCAAAAACCCCATTGAAGACGAGAGTGAGGTACAACAAGGCAATTGTTTAATCCATCGCCCTTCTCACGGAGTGGGCCTATAGATGCCTCCAAGTAAGTGAAGGTTTTCGGGGTAATCACCGCGCGTACTTCCCATGCTCCATGCCAACAATGGTACATTTCGGTCATTAACATTAGTGAATTAGGTGAAAGTGCGCCTCTCGAGCAATCTGAAGAAATTCATCTCGATCCTGCTTTTGGGGTTCTGCCCTTACTTCATTGAAGTCTAGATTTGCATCCTCGAGGCTAGTCAGATAGTTTATCGAGAAAAAACTGCCCAAGGTGCTCATTGAGCCGGTCCCCTAACTCACTCATTGAAAAAGTGATGGTCCTTGAATTAGTGATACATCTAGATTTCTTTACTTAGAGAGAAGTCCTAAGCTCTTTCATTGTTTAATATATAGAATGTTTGAAAAATAAGTCAAATCTTCATATTAAGAGGTTGATATATTTTTTTCTTTTCAAAACACAAGGAAATGCGGGCAGGGTAGAGCCCATGTTGATCAAAATGACTAACTTTAATGACTTGACCAGCCACTAGCCCTCATGTTATAAGATTCGATCCGATTCACTAAGTCAATTACTCAGTTAAAGACTTTCGAATCCGCTTCTATAAAAAAAGGAGAAAATAGAGGCGTCGACTTTTAAAACTTTTATTGAGTTTGAAATCTTAATGCTTTGAATTTGAATTAGGTATGGAGATTGAAAAGAGAATCATTGGACCTCACTCTTGGGCCAAGAGGCACTTTTCCTTTCTTCTCTCTATAAAGAGGTAGGAAAACATGACTTTAGAGCCACATCGATTCTGAAGTGAGTGAAGTCAAGCTAGCCTCAGCAAATTGGACCGAAGAAAACCAACATCTTGTATTTTTTGTTGCATTTTTTATGGATTTTTTAGGATCTATGCTACATGTATTTGTGTGTGTGTCTATTATATATAAGCAGGAGAAAATTTGGCAAACCCATTTCAGGACTCTTGTTTAAGTCCATAAAGGGCCAGCGCATGTTTCATGACCTTTCTTTCATTCCATCGCAGAAGGAAAAAATATTGAATGGTCGATTCACCATTAGTAATAGGGATCACATTGGTGGGAATATAGGCCGATACATCTCCAGCTTGTGTTTCAATGATGAAATCCCACTCACGAACCTAAACGATGAGCAAATAATTGAATGTGAGAACAAGAGATCACCCAACGAATGGACGAGCTCAAAGGGGGAAGGGAGGCAAGAACCATGCTTTCAATACGATTAGGTCTCCCTTGCCCGATGAGACTTTTGACACCGTAATTGAGACTTGATTTCAGACGTAGCTTAAAATGGAGGAAGCTCTTCGTTCGGATCATAACGGAGTCGTCCAACATGGACAATGATAGACAGACCAAAGATTTACGCATTCCTTGCGTGCTTTCTTTGAGCGAGGCAAACTCTGAATACTAGATATGACCTCAAAATAATAGGGGTCAAGGTCGGCTAGTGAGATGATGGGGGACATCGTACCTGTCTCCGATGAAAGTCAGGATGAAACCAGCTTTCATTCAAAACCAAATACTCAATTCTCTACGACGTCTGGACCATAAAATATTTTTAGGAACGAGCAAATCAAAATGTTTTTTGTCTGTATGATTGACAGTTAACTGATTGCTCATTTCCAAAACCACTAGGCATAGAATGCGCTCTTGGCATTCTGCCGGTGCTATTTCTGCGGCAATGAACTGAAAGGGGTGTTGCGCCTCTCGATCAATTTGAAGAAATTCATCCCGACCCTGCTTTTGGGCTTGGTCCTCCGGTCAGCAACCCGGCCGGTATACAACCCACTTCCTGAACCCGAGGTTGCTCCCATTTCACACGCCATTCTGGTTTCGAAATTTATTTTATATATAAATTATTTTGTCTTAACTTTCTGACTGCGACACTATCACCAACCACAAAAGTTATGCATGAAAAGCTACGAATTAAAAAAATGATATACTAACAATAAGTAGGAGTAGAATATTTTAAGAAAATAGTTAGTGGAAGGTAAAATAAACCTGAGAGAGCGACCATTTCCCTGGAATTGAAACCTTTGTTAGAGAAGGAAGAAATGAGGCCGCTTAGATTCAAAGTTGGTGCAGGGATGTCGCTGTTCGCTGTACTCAAACTCGCAGTTGTTGAGTCCCTTCTGCCGAGTAATACAGTCCAACTAGGTCCACCAAGCTGACAATTCATCACCAAGTCCACGCCTAATTAGTTTCAACAACTTCCTATCTAATTTACAACAACAACTAACATACCCACTAAAATTCCACGACATGATGTCTGAAAATGGTAGAGTGTATACAGATCTTATCCCTACCAAGATAGGAAAACTGTTTCTGAAAAAGAACAGTTCGGTGCACTAAGCTCCCGCTATGTGCGGGATACGAAGAAAAACCACAATAAATCCAATATATACTTAATTTGTATATCCAAACTTTGACTAATACTTAATTTGTATATCCAAACTTTGACTAATGCCCTGCTTTCTATAAAGGTCAAGGTGTTTTCCTTTCCTTTTCCTAACCAACAAGTTTATTAGTTAAAAATATCTGCACATGCTTATAACTTCCGATCGGAGGAAAATCTATCAACTACATGGGGTGTCTTTTATTTTTCTTCACTTTTCTTTTTAGTTTGTTTTAAAAGGAGTGTGATTTTCTGTATTTACTAATTCTTCAATTTCAACATCCTATGTCATAATTAAGATCATAAAATTCAAAAATTATTTATTATATTATGCATATATATTTTTAATTTAAAATCACAAAATTAAAAAAAATCTTACTTTCTTAGACTCTGTATTCAATTAAACTAATACAAATATAAAAATAAAATGGGAGGAATATATTTTACTACTAAATTTTAGCTTACTTTAACAACAGAATCTCTAGCTGCAACAGCTAAAATATCTGTACAAGATACGACGCCGGCACACAACGACTCCACTTGAGTTTTGATAGTATCAATCACATCAAATCCCCTTAACGATCCACTATTCGGATTAGCAGTCTTCTCTCCCGTGAAACTTGACGTATCATCTAATAGTACAGAGGCATCACAACCCTGATTCAAATACGTATATTTATCATCAAATAGAGTTGTCATATGAAAAACTCATTTGCATGACACAATCATGCATGGATAGTACTACTCATGAAATGAGAAAATGTCACAGTTAAACCCCTCTAAAACGACTTTGTTTGTCTGAATAATTTTTTTATTGTTAAAGAGGAATTCATTTCAAAGAAAACTTAGTTGTTATAGTAAAATGTTATTACAGAGGATGACAATTATAGAAAAATTTGACTGTATAACGACAAGTGCTTAAAAATTAACTAAGAATGAGATGTGCAAACAAATTAAGGTAACTTGCATTAACAAAGCAATCGTGGAAATGAAGACGAAGCAAAGAAGCCCCCATGCGAGACTCTGTAGATATAGCAGAATCCACAGCTGTTTTGATAACAGAGAGGACATTTGGGCACGACGAAGAGTAGAAATTCGAAGTCAGCTGAGCAGAGCTCATAAAAGGGACTATAATTAGTAGTACTAGTAAATATGATATCTTAGCCATAAGGAAGAATTAGCAATATAAAAAGGGAGAAGAAGATATATATATTGTCCAAGTTTCTAGCTTAGCACTGCTTAATATGATGTTCAATACGATTCCTTCACATATTTATAGTAGTAGGAAGAAGAAGAAGAAGAGTGCCCAATTGTCAAGTTTACCTTATTTTTTATTTTCTTAATTCCATTTTCTTTTAAGAGTTTAAAAAAAATACTAATTGGTTCAAAATTTTCAGCATTACCAAACACAGCATATTTTTCTAAGGCTTGTAGGCCAATGGCAGCCAGTGATACTAATTTAAGTTATTGCCTCTGTAGATAATTGCTTTTATACCACGAGATAAAAGTGCATATTACATTATTAATTGGACAATTTTACTTCACAAGTTATAATCCTCTAGGGCTAATATATAACTAATGTATTTAGTCGCGCTTCGCGCGGTCATAAATACTTTTAATATAGCTAAATATTTATTAATTAAATATCTTTTTCATATTTATTTTAATTTGAATAAGAAAAATTAATAGGAAAAAAGTATGCAAGAAATAGTTAAAATAGAAAATGAGAGTACACAAATCCATTGCAACAGTCGAAAGTGTCAATTTGATACAAATTACAATGATGTCTTCTCCGTAATCTAAAATGCATTGCCTTATTCACTATTGAAAATTTTTTACACATTTTTATTGTCGAGATAACCGTCTGATTTATGAGAAAACTATTGTTATATTCTGAGAAATCTGCTCCTTGACTATTCTACACTAGGTAACTTGTCCGCACTTCGCACGGTAATGAGAAATTCATTAATGTAAGAAATAATCCTTTGATTATTTTTATTGATAATGAGAAGTATATACAAATATACAATTTCTAAATATGGTGAATATAGTAAAATAATTCTACACTTTCCTACTATAATTCTAATACAATTTCCTAGTAAAAGACTAATACCATAATTACAATTATACATGTATTACAATTTCTGGAGTCCAAATATACACGTGTATATCAGTCTTTTACACCCGTGCAGTCATAGCGGGCGGTTGACGTACGCTGAGACTGTCCCTAAAATCTTCAAATAGAACCAAGGGAAGACTCTTAGTAAATATGTCAGCAATTTGGTATCGCGAAGGGACATGGAGAACACGTACTTATCCACGAGCTACATTTTTTCGAACAAAGTGTATGTCCATCTCGATATGTTTAGTGAACTGATGTTGGATCGGATTTCCAGATAGATAGACTGCACTCCCATTATCACATTAGACCAAGATAGTCTTCTGAATAGGAAAATATAGCTCTACTAGAAGGTTACGTAGCCAACATCACTCAGACACCATATTGGTTACCCCTCGATACTCAGTCTCCGCACTGGATCGTGACAACGTAGCCTGGAGTTTAGCCGACCAAGAGACCAAGTTATCCCCAAGGAACATACAATAACCAGATGTCGAACGTCTAGTATCTCGACAACCACCCCAATCAGCATCTGTATATGACACAAGAGTGCAAACGAAGGACAAATATAAATGCAATCCAAAATCAAGTGTTCCCTGTATGTATCGTATAATTCGTTTGATCGCATGCATATGCTCAATCTGCGAATCATGCATAAATAAACACACCTGTTGTACTGATAAGTAATATCTGGTCTCGTGAAAGTCAGATACTGAAGAGCCCCGACAAGACTATGATAATGGATGGGATCCTCGTACGGTGTGCTAGACGTAGCACTCAACTTCAATTTTGAATCAACCGTAGTAGAAGTAGACTTACAAGATGACATGACATCTCTCTCAATAATCTCTGTTGCATACTTTTTTTGTGATAAAAATAGACCACATGCATTACGAGTGACTGCTATACCAAAAAAATAGCTCAAGGGCCCCAAGTCTTTCGTAGCGAATTTGGAACTGAGAAGGGACATGATAGACTTGCGTAGAATATCTGATGAGGCAGTTAATATAGTATCATCAACACATAACAGAATATATGCCAAAGAGGTACCACGGGAATAGATGAACATAGAATGATCAGACCTGCTGTGAGAAACCCAATAGTGGACACATAATCTGCTTTATATATAACTTTCCACGGGAGATTAGCCGAACTGACAACTGACTTGGCTAGGGGCCAGGGACAACTTCACACCTCCGAGCATATCATCTCTGAGCTTCAAGCCAAATGACAAATATGGAAGCTTCGTAGGGACCTGTTCGTTCTGAAGAGTCGCGTGGATACTCTTGAGGAAGCCAAGAATTAGGCTTTGACATTGCTTTGAGATCCTGGACACAGAAATTGACCTCCACGATGCTGAGCTATCATTGAAAGCTATACGTGGAGATAAAGCGGATTCTGACGTGGAAGCTGATGAACCCCCATGTTTGATCTTTTAAACATATTATTTTGTAAGTAACATTTGAATCACCCCCGACGGACCATCGAGCGGGTAGACCATAACTTTTTATGCGAGTTTTAATTTCAATATTTTTATCAGTTATCGAGTCACTTTTGGGCATCGTTGGCCGGACCAAATTCGATCTGGAAAATATAATTAATGAACTTTTTCTTTCTGCAATTCTACTTAAGGTTTTCTCCCTTTATTTATTCTTAAAAGCAAAATTTATTCGTAGGCTATAATTTCATCTTTATGAATTGAAATCTTACTTTGAAGCTTACTTTACTACTAGCAAATGTTAAGCATCGGGTGTTTGAAAACTTCCCATTAAACTTAATTTTATTCTAAAAGATGTACTTTTGTTTTATATCAGAGCTTTTCGTGGCCTTTATAGTTAGTTCCGGTCAACTAGCAACTCTGGCACTTTTTTATATTCAGAGCCCTAACTTTTTATTTTTGTTAAGGTTTTACTAAGAGATGTCCCTTATTTTTAATGGTGATGTAGAAGAACGTCTCCTATTCATTATGACACAGAAATTTTGATATGTTTAAGATAGCATAATTTTTTATGCTTATGATGGCAAAGATTTATTAATCATAAAAAAATTATTAATTTCGTTGACTTACAAGTGTGAAGACAAGTGCAAGAATAATTCTATTGCCATCTAGTGTGGTCAGTTTGATTACATATAATTTGAACATCTGAGCAGTCCCCAACATCTGGAGAGTCCCCAGTATCATGTGCTTTTTAAGCGCTATTTTTTTAGTAAAATCTTCTTCACTCATCTCCGAGTGTATATGACCCCCCAGTGTCTAGAAGTTCATGCTATGAAGACTCAGCCATTAGATAGCTCTCCTCAGTATTAAGACAGTTAACATGCTTATTTTGTGGTGTTGCCTCATTAAAAACCTTTCCAGGGAACCGAATTGAGATAAAAACCGAACGAAGGGAAAAAGATTACATCACATGTTTTGTCTCACTACACATAATATTTCTTCAAATGGCTTACATTCCAATTACTAGAAAGTTTATTTTCTTGTTGGTCTATTAGTTGATAAACTCTTTTACCACCAATACCGGTGACCGTGTATGGCCCTTCCCAATTTGCTCATAACTTTCTTGCATTATACTCCTGGGTAATCTGAGTTACCCTCTGAAACACTAAGTTTCTGAGTTTAAAGTATCGGAGATTTGTGCACCGGTTATAGTAACGTTCCGTTATTGGTTTCTGGTCTACCATCCGGACATATGCTAGGTCCCAACGTTCTTTGAGAAAATCCAGGTCCACAACATTGATCCTGCATTAGATTTGTCCTCAGTCCGGAGATATGTCAAACTGGGAGTTCCCACTTCAACCAGGATCAAGGCCTCTGCACCATAGACCAAGAAAAAAAGAGTTTCTCCGGTACTCATTTTTGTCGTGGTTCTATATGTCCATAATATTTCTAGTAGCATGGACGACCGATTTCCTTTTATAGCTTCCAGTTTATTCTTCAAGTTCTGGATTATAGTCTTATTTATTGATTCTTCCTGACCATTCGCACTGGAATGATAGAGAGTTGAGGTGATCCGCTTGATATTCAGGTCATCTAGGAGCTTCGTGACTTTGGCACCAATAAAATTTCGATCGTTTCCATAAGCTATCTCTTTTGGGATGTCAAAACGACAGATGATGTGTAGCCAAATGAAGTCCTTCACCTCATTCTCCTGGATCTTTGTATAAGTTGCAGCTTCAACCCATTTAGAGAAATAATCAGTCATAAATATAATTTGACGTACCTATCCTGATTCTGCTGGCAAAGGTCCGACTATGTCCATCCCGCACCTTATGAACGACCACAGGGATACTACCTGTCACGATCCAAAATCACTTAGTCGTGCGGGAACCTATCATTTTCCACCTTGGTAGGCGAACCCATCCCTTAATCATTGATTCAACAACAATAAAGTAAAATAGAACAAAATAAATAGAAGTCTAAGTCATAAATAACATAAGTGTAGAAATACAAACAACATCCCCAAAGAATTGGTCTGCATACAGTACAAGAGCCATTACTAATAAAATGCAAGTATGGAATAATACAAGTCTCAATCTATGAATACTGTCTCAGAATGCAACAAAATACAAGTATAAAGGAGGAGTCTCCGGGTTGCGGATCCATCAATCATGCTCACGTAGACACTCAACCGTAGAGCCTCAGGATTAGTCACGATGAGTGGATGTAACCTGTCAGAAACTCTGCACTAAAAAAGAATGAAGCAAGGTAGTATCAGTACAAACACTATGTACTGGTAGGTATCATTGGCCGACAACAGTTAACTAACATATATAAAGGAAGAAACTGAAGAATATACATGCTCTCATTCAAGTACAGATACTATCACATTCTAAGAATAAACAATCCAAGCATAGAGTATCAAATTAGAATCCAAGAAATATAAGAATGTAGTAATGAGTAAATATACAATGCAATGCATTAGTCAAATGTAATCTCCGTACATACATGCTCTGAGCGGAATATTTCTACGTTCCGACAGTCATGGCCCATGGGAGACCCGAAAAGTTTATACAGTCACTTCACACATAGTCCAGAGATGACTCTACAACACCAACCATACTGCTAGACATTCCACACATAGCCCAGAGATGGCTACACTATCAAATATATAGCAAAAATTTCAGATGTTTCCTTATCACTTATCATCATCAATACCAATCACATGTAATATCAATGTATCATAGAAATGAGGATGAATGCAATGCAAAATGACAATATCAAGTGTATCATATCGATCCCAATCGTGCCACACATGGACACATATCACAATATCAGATTAATTCAAGTTTGTTCCTCTATCTATGATATTACCAAGATAAGTGAGAGACAACTATATCACAATCACATTATGGCAACTAGGTGGAAATTTAATATCAAACACTAGGTAGAAAGCCAATAAATCACAAATGGGCAACAAACCTGCAAATCAATCAACAATATCAAACCTAATTAATCCATCCCAACTTCATACCCGAAGGCATAACTTGCTTTCTCCGACAATAACTAATTCTACATATGCTTCTCTAACCGAATTCTAATCAGAAGGTAAGCCGTAACCTACCTGGACGCCGAGCGAGAGCCTCAAATGATCACACCGGAGCTTTGCCTTTCTGCGGGTCCCAGTTATACTCGAAGTCTAGTCATTATTGAAATCTAAGTTAGAAACAGAAACTAACAATACCTATAACACTAGACTATTCCTTAAATCCAAAACCAACTACGTGAAAAAGGGAAAACGGACCCACAAGGGTAAAATGGTAATTTAAGATTAAAATCAGTAACCTAACATTCTAGAAGTTCAATTCTACTCTCCAATTACTAAATTAGTTCAATAATAGGTCAATTTCATCATTCAATTCAAACCTCCCAAATTAGGCATAAACACTAGATTTTTCAAGTTCAATTTCTCAACAAAAATGGAAGATTCAAGCCTAATAGTTAATAAATAATGAAATTCATGCTTAGATTAGTCAAATTCATCAACTAATCTCACATTTAGGCTTAATAATCAAATAAAAACTATTTAGGTAGAACTCATACTCTTAAACTAGCTTTCTAAGTTTCCATCACTGATTCAAGACTAGGAAAGGTAATTTAAGTAATACAAATTTAAAGAGGCTTATCCGAAGAAGAAATCACCAAGAAACTCTTCAATTCCCTTGAAAAGCTTTGGGGAAATAACTTTGAAATGGGGGAATGAAGGGTTTAATCACACAATTAAAAGAGTTTATGATTTCCCGACTACTGCTACAGCGGGCCTCGCACCTGTAACGACGACCCTCACTACATCCCATGCTCCGCCTTAGCAGTCGATAACCCACTATGGTGGCCTCTTACCAAGAAATAATATCTGCTACAACGGATCAGGCCTTTGCTGAGGCGGGCCAGCTACGGCGCACTAACCCTCGCCCCAGCGGAGTTTATCAGACACCAGCTGAATTCTTGTTTCACAATTGATGCGCGATTTAATGCACACACTTTAACGCAAGTGCACGTTGTCGACTCAAGTAATATAGTCTAGGTAAGACCGAATATCGTCCTCAAGGATTGGTTTTCAAGTACCGATTATCTATCCTATGGTATCTATTTGGTTAACGTAAATTGAATTTGTTGATTATAACTAACAATTATAAAGACTAATTAACTATGTGTTTACTTCAGTGATGATGGAAATAGGGCTTCCAAGTCTCCTCAACTATCCGCTTATATTACTTATTAATGCAATGAATTATGGTTCTTCTTCTTTTGGAGCTAGCAGGTTTACAATTCGTTTTATACTCCCGTTAAGGCTATATAAACACTCAACCCCAGTAGCGCTCCTTTCTACCTTTCGGTGATAAGAATGACTCTATAAGAGGATTAAGACCAAAAACCTTGTTAATCGTCGCGCGTCATGCGTGAAATTAGGTGTTTAAACCTCTTATTAACGCTACACAAGTAATTGAGGTATTTTCATCCCCAATCCGACCTATGTCTACCCAACTTACAGCATAGTCACAACCTCCTCCTTTCGAAGTTTGATTAGAAATCATATAAATAATGATAATTAGTGATCAATTAATTACCAAGCATTCAAAACAACTATTGGGTAAATCTCAACAATAAGAAGAACAACCATAAACATGCATTAATTCATAACATAAGGTTCAAGTGATTTGACATGAAAAGCCCTATAATGGAATTAGTTCCTAGCCATTGACATGACAAGGACTAATTCAATATCCAACATACAAACTGAAAGTAAAGTAAAGAAAAGAAAAGAAAATACTTAAGTACGAGTCTCCAAGCCTTCTAGCATCCAAGGGTTGTGTTGTGGAATATTTACAAGATGGATTGGTGGGTGGATGGATGTAGAATGGTGAATGGTGGAATGGAGAATTGATGGATGAATTCTTTTAATGATGTAGAGCCTATTTAAAGACCAAGAATCCTTTAGGTGAAGGGTTAAGGATTTGTAGGTAGGAAAAGTTATTAGAATCTTTTTAGGTAAGGATTTTAAGGTAGGAAAAGTTATCCCTTTAGGTAGGAAAAATTATCCCTTTAGGATTCTGAAAACATGTCAAATTCGACACAGAACTTCATAAATCCCGCGTCGGCGCCGCAATCTGGCGCCATACTGAAAATCAAGAACTCGGGACTTTCAGCACATTGGGCGCCGCGGCTCCGGTGACGTTTTTCAGGCGGATTCTGTTTCGTCGTCCTTTTTCCGTCCGGACTTTGTCGGTTCTCTTCTATAATTCCCGGAACTTCTCATACTTTACTTCTTGGCCCTTTTGGTGTGCAATTCCATCTCATTTATGCTCATTTCATCTCTTTTTCGTCATTTCTCCATTTTTGACCGCTGTGACACAAAAGAAAGGAAAACGACCCTAATATTGTACTAAACATAAATGAAATGAGTAAAATACTAACTAAAAATGACTCAAAAGGTGTATATAAAATACACCGATCAACAATTCAACCCCAAAATCTAACAATCACCCGAGACTTCCTCGACACAAACCAGATATGCACATATATGTAAAAACACACTACTGACTCACTCGTGATCTCAAAATTCTCATCGGAGCTCTATTTCATCGAGTCAACCTCCAATGGCCTAAAATCAACTCTCCAACCAAAAGTAAAAAACACTCTCGAGTGCTTCGGGAATTGAACCAACTATCTCGCCAAATCATAAACGACTCTCTGGACCTCACAAAATTGATGGAATATTGAAAAGGTCTTTTTACCTAAAAGTCAACTATTAGTCAAACATTCTCACTTAAAGGTTCTAATTCCTTCGTCTTTCACTAGGATCATCCGATAACTTTAGAAGTTGGGTCAACAAGGGTAAAATAGTCAAAATGTACATAACGACCGAATTATACTACCAGATACAGTACTTCTCTCGGTCGGTGTAACAGCTGTGAATGGCATTGACACTTATCGCATTTTTTTACAAACATTTTTGTATCTTTTTCAAATAGGGGCCAATAATAACCAACTCTCATGAGTTTCCTCATTATGAATTCTTCTCTCGAATGGTCTCCGCAGACGCCTTCATAGACTTCCCTCATTACGTAATTAGCTTCATCGGGGCTTATGCACCAAGCTAGGGGACCATGAAAACACCTTCGATAAAGTTTTATGTCTACGACACAATATTAGACAACCTTGGTCCTCAAAGATCTAGATGCTTTTGGGTCCTCCGGGAGCTTTTCGTTCATGAGATAGTCCAATAATTCATTCCTCCAGTCCCAATTTAGGCTGGTCGAATTCACCTCATCGTACCTGACGGGGTCTAGTTCCGAATGCAATAGCTGAACAACTAAATCAGTTTTAGAATTTTGGCTTTTGTTCTAGAGCCTAAGTTTGCGAGTGAATTTACCTCTATGTTCTCTTCTCAATATGAAGGTATACATTCCTCCGCTCATGTCAAAGTCAAAGGATGGAGAACAACTACTTATATATCTAGCAATCTTGGAGGTAGCGGTAAGTACAGTTCTGGTACGGGAGGAAAAAGTTACATAATTTCCTATCTATTACATAAGTAGAGTAATGTCAAGGACCGAGACCCAGTACCCATTAGTCGAAAGACTGGTTTTCTCCTTAGTAATGTCATCGCAAAATCTTCAGCCATACTTTCAGTGTCACTCAATTTCCGTAGTAATCACATTCCCTCGGGGTTATGCCCACCGTTCATTCTTAAAAACGAGACAAAAGCTTCAGAGCCTTCTTGAGGTATCTTTACATGTGTTATTATTCGTCCTCGAACATCTTATGGATTTGGTTTACTACCAGCAGTGAGTCATACTTGACTTCAATAATTTGAGAACCTAAACCTCGATCTAGTTCCAAACATGCAATCAAAACCTCATACTCAGCTTCATTGTTACTCAACGGAGTGCTATGTATTGCTTGTTTTAAAATATCACTGGTGGGAGTTCACAATACTATTTCCAAACTTGTCTCCTTGACGTTGGAGGCACCATCTGTATAGAGTTTCCAAATATCTTGGGTAGTCCCTGAGACCAAGATAGCCTCATTTTTCGCCTATGAGGTTACTCCTCGACTAAAATCAGTCACAAAATCCGCAAGGACTTGCGCCTTTATCGCAGTCTAGGGTCTATATTAAATATCAAATTCACTTAATTCAACTGTCTATTTAGCTAAGTGTCAGGAAAGCTCGGGCTTGTGCAACACATTCTTAAGATGGAATGTGGTTACTACGGCAATTGAGTGACACTGAAAGTATGGCTGAAGCATTTGCGATGACATTACTAAGGAGAAAACCAGTCTTTCGACTAATGGGTACTGGGTCTCGGCCCTTGACATTACTCTACTTATGTAATAAATAGGAAATTGTGTAACTTTTTCCTCCCTTACCAGAACTGTACTTACCGCTACCTCCAAGATCGCTAGATATATAAGTAGTTGTTCTCCATCCTTTGACTTTGACATAAGCGGAGGAATGTATACCTTCATATTGGATGTTTTTGGATGTAGTGAAATCTGCTCAAGTTCCTCTACGGTGGAGTTGGTGGCATCTGACTCGTCCATTAACTGAAAATATCTAGGCACCCGGTACTGATCTGAAAATTCCTCTTTCGGATAAGTTGATTTTGATTCTGCCAGCGCGACCTAGTGGACATCTACTGGTGTTGGCTCTGCTTTTTGTAATTTCTATTCAGCATCTGTCACCACCTTTGGTTTCTCTATGACGAACATTTCCTTGGCGGTTGATTGTTTGCCCCGGATTTGCTGAATCTCATCTGGTGTAGGAAATTTTACCAACAGATGCAATGTCGATGGGACCGCCTTCATATCATGTATCCATGACCTTATAAATATTGCATTATACCTCATACCACAATTGATGACATATAATTTTGTTATATTAATAACTCCCACCGTGTCCACCAATATATCTACTTCCCCCTTCGTGGTCTCGCTTGATATATTGAACCCTAAAAGAGTTTTGGCAGCCGAAACTATCTTGTCTGCCATATTCATTTCCTCTACTACCCTCAGCCGGATTATGTTAGACGAGCTTCCGGAATTGATCAGAACTCTTTTCACCCGGAAGCAGTCGATAGGCACCATGAATCACCAGTGCATCATTATGAGGGAAGATTACAACGTTATCGTCTTATATAGTGAACGTGATCTACACGGGAACAAACCCCACAAAATATGCTCTCATTAATGCAAGAGAATAAATATTATAATAATTGGATAATTAGTATCTCAATAAATGTCATCAATGCTTTGTTGGAAGACGTACAATTGTTTAGTAACGTCTGTCCGTTGCGATTCAAACGGTTCTCCTGACCTTCTAAGTGACCAGTACCAGTCGTGCACATGACGCTCCCGGTACCGCTCGTATCTAACCAGTAATGCGTCAGACTGACATAAAGTTGACTCAACATTAACTGTCACACGTCACATCATAATTCGTACAGTTATCTTATATGGATTTTTACTCATACACCTGTTATATGAAATATTGTTAATACCAAATGTGATAGTTATAAATAGAAAATGTTACTTCTCTAGAAAACTTTTTTAGTATTGGTTTTGCAAATATTAGAATATACAGTTTATTTTTCTTTTCTGGGTATTACGTGCTGACTTGGTGGGTTGTGGATCCTAACTAGGGATGACAACAGATAGGATCTGGACCGGATCCTACTAGATCCAGATACGTTTTTCATACCTGTATTCAGATCCGGATCCGGATCCAGATCAATCGGGTTCATAAAAATCAGATCCAAATCCAGATTCACCGGGTCCACGGATCAGATCTGGATCCACATGTAAAAAAGTTACTTTTAGGTGATTAATAAGTGTGTGATTATCTTCTATGATAATTTGACCAAATTATGGGTTAACAATAACAAGCCGTGAGCAGAGCTGAACATTTTCATCCCTGTTATCAGCAGTAACCCTTAAGCCTCTTCTGAGTATGTGCCAATTTATAGCTCTTTTGCCATAATATACATCCATTAGTTACACTAACACCAAATTCTGTCAAACCATTATATACTAATATTTACAATCAACTAGGCAATATCATTAAGAAGTTAAAAGATAGAAATTCATGTCTCTTCAGCTGGTCAAATCAGAACTTTAACGTTGTTTTTCAAACATACGAAGACAATCTCCAAAGTTTCAAGAATAATTGACTTGCCAATTTTCAAAAGTTCATTGACAGCTAAAATAACCTGTACCTCATATAAACCACTAAAACTGACACACAAGAGGAATCTATCAAAGTTCATTAACTTTCATGCTCGGTACCCCTTTATACGCCAACAATTTGCAAGTGTATGCTATGCATGTAATAACTATAATTATATTTATTTCAGGTTGACATGATCAAGAAAATTAAAAGGACTGATCTTAATTCTTATGGATGTACAAAAGTATAATGTATTTAATAAAAAATGGATCCACGAGTCTGATCTGAACCGGATACGAATCTTAAAGACAAGATCCATATCCAGATCCGATCCATCATAAATGGATCCGGATCCGTCGGATCTAAATTTTGAAGATCCATATCCTATAAAACAGATATGGATCTACTGAATCCGGACCGGGTCCAAAATCCGTTGCCATCTCTAATCCTAACCAACCCACCAAGAGATCGTATGAAACCAGTAGTATTGGAGAATCTTTAATTTGTTCGGTCAATTGCGAAAGTATATACGGTCTAATTAATTAAGCATTTAAATCTTGGGAAACCTAGCTTTCCAAGCTCTCCGATATATAAGAATTTAAATTTTGTACGCTATCAGTATATAAATATTTTTACATCATTGGGTTACGTTCCCATATACTCCAACAACAATATATAATAATAGATAATTTTTCATTGAAAAACATAATACAGTAACCTTGAAGATGTATACAAATTTTATGTTATCAATTTATATAAATGAAAACTTATATTTAATATAGAAAAGAGAAGAAGATTATGTATGACTTTTTTATGTCAATTTCAGGTTTAAAGAATTAGTGTCACTAAACCGCGTAATTAAATTGTCATTTGGTGAATCAACTTTTGAGTTGTCTTAATGCTAAAATTCCTCATTCTTGCATTTCTAGATTGCAAATGGATATATTGTACATAGACTCAATAATGGTCAACTCTATATTTTTCAAAGGCAAGTTCCCCTTATTGACGATTACAAGATTATTGGTTAATTATAATATTGTAACTTGTAAATCTTCAATTAATTTTATATTTAGGCTTGATCGGTGTATTTTATATACACATTTTGAGTCATTTTTAGTTAGTCTTTTGCCCATTTTTATACAAATACGTGTCGTCTTAGGATATATTTTCTTTCTTTTGAGTCATAATGGTTTAAAGTGGCTCATTGGCGAAAAGGAGCTAAAAGAGGGCAGAAACAGAGGTTCCAGAGCTCAAAAGCTAGAAAGTTGGCGAATCGGGCAAGAAACAGGGCGCCTCAACCAAGCGAGATCGAGGCGTCGCGGCGCCAAAATCTGAGAATCTGCGGGAGTTTCGGTAGCCAGGCTGATTCAGTGGCACCGAGGCGGGAATTCTGCCAAATTCGAATGGGAATGGACCAAGGCCTAGAAGGAAAATTGGGAGAACGACTTGGAGGCTATAAAAAGGAGTTTTTAGGTCAGAATTAAAGGTTCCAAACCCTTGTCAATTCATCACAACTTGGAGATCAAGATTGGAGACTACTTTTGTGTAATTTCTTTATTCTTTATTTTATTTCTTTGTAGTTTATGTTGGAATTTAGTTTAGTTCTTGGCATGTCTATGGCTAGGAACTAACTTAATTTAGGGTTTTCCATATCAAATCACTTGAAACTCATTCTTATGAATTAATGCATGTTTTGGTTTCTTCTTATCATTGTTGAGATTTATTCAATATTTGTCTTGAATGTTTGGTAATTAATTGATCACTAATTATCATAATCTATATGATTTCTAATCGAAAGCCGAAAGGGGAGATTGTGAATATGCTATAGTTGAATAAACATAGGTTAAATCGTGGACGAAAGTACCCCGATACTTGTGTAGTTTAATAGGTTATTGCTCTTAATCCTCCTTTATAGTCAATCTTATCACCGAAAGGTAGAAGGGTTCTATATTGGGCCTGAGTGTTTATATTACCTTAACATGAGTATAAAACGGCTTAGTTAACCTGCTATCTCAAAATAGAAGAAGAACAATAATTAATTGCATTAACAAGTAAGATGAGCGGATAGTTGAGGAGATTTGGAAGCCCTATTTCCACCATATCTGAAGTAAAACAAAGTAATTTAGTTAGCATTCATAATTATAGTTATAAACAATTCATCAATCATCGGTTACCAAATAGATACCATAGAATAAAGTTTGAGAATTGAACACTAATCCCTGAGGACGATAACTCGGTCTTCTAGACTATATTACTTGTCACGACACGTGCACTTGCGTTAGTGTGTGCATAAATCGCGCATCAAGACTTTCTAAAAGTCACTGCTTAGTAGGGACCTAAACACATGAATTTCTTTTCTCAGAGTCAGACTCGATTCAATCCGTTCAATAATTTCTAACTTAGGCAGTTGACATTTATATGACCCTTCATCCTCATGCAAAGTCAACTATTGTTCCAAATAAGTATGGACTATCGAGTAAGTTTTTTAGGATTTTAATTTCACATAAATGTACAGAGCTATTTCTCAAATATTTTAACGTAGAATAGCTAAAGAGATCTGAAATTTATTTATTCCACGACAAAACATTCTAATAGTGTTGGGTTTTGATATTGGTGAATGAGAAATGATGGGATGAAAATTAAAGGGAGTAAAAGGCTCTTTTGTCCCACATCGAAAAAAGAGAAGGAAAGAGAGTGTTGAAACATTATTTAGCCATATACATATTATTATACCAACAAATAGCAGCATGAAAAGTCGTAGAGAAATATTTCTTTTATGTATGTAAAATGACAGAACATTATAAATAACTATGCATCATAAAATACAGGGTCAGCGCAGAACTGATGAGGTTCAAATATCAATCGAGTATTAACTAGGTTCCTAATATATCCGATTTTTTCTGCTTTAACTTGCTATTTTTTTGACGGAAAAGAACCTAAAATACCCCTCAACTATTAAAATTGGTATAAAATGCTCTCCATTCGCCTTTGAGCTCTCAAATACCCCCGCCGTTAACCTTTTAGCTCATAAATGACCTTATTTGTAACGTCAATATAATTAAGAATTTCATTTAATATGTGTCATGTTCTTATTGGTTAGTTATGTAATTAACCTAAATTAATTAAATCTCAACCCAAAACTCGATTTTACCTAATGATCAGTACCGCCCCTATTAAAATTCTCAAACCAAGGAGAAAATCCTCAATTGTCGGAGACAAGTCCCTTTGCTCCGACGAGCAACTCCGGCCACCTCATGACTGCCTTACAAAAATACTAGAATTGAAAACAAAATCGAGTAATAAACCAGAAACAACAGTTGATTGTCAACATCCGCATCTTCTTCTTTCTCTTCTTACTTTTTTGGAGCTTTGAAATCGAGAAGTTAAGACTTAGAATTTTTTCGGTTGTTTGAGTTTGAATCTGATTGTTTATTAAGCTTATTTGTATTGAGATCTAGTTGAATACTGAAAAAAGTTACTATTAGCGAATATTCTTCAAATATTCACAGTATATATTGTATTTATTATTGTCATTATTTAAGGTAGTTTAGGATTCTTACTGTATTAAGAATCACCTTTGTACAACTATTATTGTGATTAATGAAAGAAATCTCTAAGAGAAATTATTCCAATCTCTTACATGGTATCAGTAGCCAAAACCCCAAAATCCTAGAAATATTTCTCCAAAGCCGCCGACCCCCCTCATTTGTGGCTACCATGTCTCTTCCTACCTCCCCTAAAACCATTGGTTCTACCTCCGACATCATTGACAAACACCCCCGGTCTCCATCTTCTTCTTTTCATCCGGCTTTTGTTGTTTCGAATATCAAGAATTTTGTCCCCATAATTCTTGATCAAGAAGACTGTCAATATTCTATGTGGGTAAAACTGTTCTATATTTATGCTTGCGCGTATAATGTGCTCAGTCACATTGATGATTCAATTTCTCGCCCCGCAGAGATTGAAGACTCGACATGGCGTTGTCTTGACGCCATCGTCAAGCAATGGATATATGGAACTATCTCAAAAGACCTATTGTGTACTATCATGAAAATAGTTGCCTCGGCGCAAGATCTCTGGGTACGTTTGGAGGAAATCTTTCAGGATAATAAAATACTCGGGCTGTGTATTTAGAGGAGCAATTCAATAACACGTGTATCGAGAATTTTAACATGTCAGAATACTGCAAAAACTAAAACTCATCGCCGATCAACTTTCCAACATTGGGACATCTATTTCAGAAACAAAAATGGTACTACAACTTGTTGCAGGTCTACCGAAAGGGGAATATGACACTATCGCCACAATGATTCAACATGCTGACCCGCTTCCAAGTTTCAACAAGGCACGTTCACAATTGTTATTGGAAGAAACATACTGTGCTAAACAAGATGAACACAATAAAAAAACGGTAGACATTGAAAGCATTCAGTCACTGGCCAACAACACCGCTGCACCACCGCCGGACCACCAGCAGCAACAGGGCCGTAGTGGAGGATGTGGCGGCAAGGGCCGTGGACATGGCAACAAAGGGAAGGGCCGCAGCAAAGTCCAGAAGGCCCAACAGGCAGGCCCACCTCCTCCGAATGCTTATCCCCCGTGGCTGGTCAGCAAGGTTGTCCCAATTCTGCAAACTGGGCCTCGCCTGCATGCCCCTACCCGACAGTAGGGGCCCAGTTCCATCAGAATTGGAGGCATGGTCTACTCGGTCCAGCTCCATACAATAGGCAGGCCCAACCAGCGAATCAGCAGGCTCACTTGATGTCGGCCCAACAACCTTCGCAAGCCCAGTACATGACCCCCACTGATTTGGGCTAGGCATTCAACACTCTAAACCTTCAACAGCCCGACGAAAATAGGTACATGGACACCGGAGCCACATTTCATCTCATCCGTTCATCAGGTAATCTATCTCAACTACTTCAGTTAAAGTATCCTCAATTTATTACTGTCAGCAATGGTCACCGCATTCCAATTGAATGTTACGATAATACACACACAAAACATCTCCATCCACCCTTTTCACTTAACCATGTCCTCTACACACCTCAAATCATTAAAAAATTAATCTCTGTTAGAAAATTCACTCGTAATAATTGGGTTTCTGTCGCGTTTGACCCTTTTGGTTTTCTGTGAAGGATCTCAATACGGGGAAAGTTCTTACGCGCTGCAATAATGTGAGAGACCTGTACCCATTCACTCAATCTTCCGCTGTTAGTCTCAATCACCTATCTCCCTTGCTGCACTGTCTTCATCCACCTGACACAATAGACTCGGACATCCAGGAGAACATGTCTTTAACTTTCTTAGAAATAATTTGCGTATTCACTGTAATAATGGGATATTTTCCCAAAATTGTTTTTCTTGCCCGCTTGTCAAGCATACTCGTGTTCCGTTTATGTCTTCATTGAGTACTACAGTTTCACCATTTGATATTATTCATGTTGAGTTGTGGACATCTCCTGTTGTTAGCGTACTGGAACACAAATTTTATCTTGCTTTATTAGATGATTTTCACATTTTCTATGGATTTATTACTCAAGTTCAAATCTGAGGTTTTTGCTAAATTTCTTGAGTTTCACAAATTCATTAAAACACAATTTGAAAAATCCATCAAATCATTCCGGTGTGATAACGGACGTAAATTTAGTAATTCGACATTTTAGAATATTTGCTCTCAACAAGGCATGGTGTTCCGTTTCTCCTGCCCCCACACATCCCCTTAAAATGGCAAGGCTGAACGAATTATACGTACCATCAATAACATGGTCCGTACCCTCCTGTTTCATGCCTATCTACCACCTTCTTTCTGGGTCTATGATGTTAAAATGATAGAATACCTTCTTAATATTTTACCCACTAGCACTCTCCAAAATAAGACCTCTACCGAAATTTTATACTGTAGGACTTCATCCTATGACCACTTACAAATTTTCGGTTGTCTATGTTATCCCAATCTTACATCCACCCCCCCATAAGTTGTCTCCCCGAACTACACCATGTGTATTCATTGGGTTTCCTTCCAACCATAGGGGATATCTGTGTTATGACTTATCATCACGTAAAATCATTGTCTCTCGTCACGTCACATTTGTCGAGACGATCTTCCCATTTTCCAACATCCAAAAATTCCAAAACAATGATTATACGTTTCTCGATGAGTCGAAAATTTCACCGCTAGTACGTCCACTATACCACCACAGTACTATTGGCTAGTCGTCTCATCCGGCGACACCTCTGGTGACATCTCCAGTGTTAGTCTCTGACATCGTCGCTGCCTCCCCATTGGAGCCCAATCATCTGGTGTCTGCTCCTTCCCGTGGTCAGATTTGGAAATATTATACAAATGTCAAAAACACAAAAAAATATTAGTTCGTTCTTTAAAATAAAAGAACCCACTAAACCTTTGAAAAATGATGCACCTGTGATAAATGAACATGTTACAAATGTTGGGGTTTCAAGTGAACGAGAAACTTCAAAGCGCGCTAGGCCAAGAGAGCTTAGTATCAATTCTATTAATTATAATCTCGCTGAGCGAACTCAAATTTTGGAATATCCTTTTGGCCAACGTGATGAAGTTAGACGTGCTCATATCAATGAAGGTCTTTGTCACCTGGATGAAAAATATGTTTTCCCATATTCAGGTCCCGTTGGCCATCAAAGAAGTTGTCAACATCATTAGTTTATAACTTTTCCATGGTTGAATTATTCAAAGTCAAGGGACAAACTTTTTTGTTATCCATATTTTTTGTTTAATAGTCCGAGCAATTCAAAAGTGTTCACAGTTGATGGATTTCAGAATTGGAAAAGGATAGGTGGAAAAGATTGTGATTTCTTGACTCATATGAGAGATGTGAATTCAACCCATGACAAAAATGTGCAATCTAGGTTGGATTTACTAAATCAACCTCGACATATAGTTCACTCATTTGAGAAACAAAGTACACAACAAAGAGAAGATAATAGGTTGCGGTTGAAAATCTCGATTGATGCGACAAAATATTTGACACTTCAAGGATTGACATTCAAGGGGCATAATTAAAATATGACTCTTTGAATCGGGGAAATTTTCTTGAATTAGTTAAACTTTTGGATTCTTATGACAAGAAGACCGATATAGCGTTTAAACAAACTTCTGGTACTGGAAATGTCTCTTATACATCAGAAAAGATCCAAAAAGAGATAATAGAAATCTTTGCGAAAAAAGTCAGACAAAAAATACGAGATGAAATTGGTGAGTCTTTCTTTTCTATTTTTGTGGATGAATCTGAAGATGTTTCACACAAAGAGCAGATGGTAATTGTGATGAGATTCGTTGATAAAGAAGCAACATTAAGGGAGTGATTTTTTTATCTAGTACATGTGAAGAACGCTTCATTACTTACATTGATGAATGAAATTCTTTTGGTCCTTTCTCGAAACAATCTTGACATTAGAAAAATACGTGGACAAGGATATGATGGTGTGAACAATATGCGGGGTCATCTCAACGGATTGCAATCTTTGATTGCAAAAGAATGTCCATATGCATATTATGTTCATTATTTAGCTCACCGCCTTTAGTTGATATTAAATGCGGCTTCCACAGAGGTAATATATGTTGAGAATTTTTTTGAAAAATTGAGATTCATTATTAATTCTACTATCGGTTCAACCAAACGCAATGATGAACTACAAGTTGCTCAAACTTAACAAATTGCTCAAATGATTGAAAATGATGAAATTAAAACCGGGAGGGAACTTAATCAGATTGGAACCCTACAAAGGGCTGGAGATACTCGTTGGGGCTCCTACTTGAGATCAGTGTCAAGTTTGATTAAGATGTACAATGCCACACGTTTGGTTCTTGATAATATTATTGATGATGGCAAAACAAGCACTCAACGGGGTCAAATATATTCTGGCCTTGAGGCAATGAATTCATTCGAGTTTGTTTTCATCCTGCATTTCATCCAAGAATTGATGGAGATTACTGATTCTCTTTCTCAAGTTCTCCAAAAGAAGTACTAGACATTGCCCATGCTATGTATCTTGTTCGGACAACAAAGACCCTTGTTCAGAAACTCAGAGATAATTGATTTGGTGATTTGCTCCTAAAGGTAAAAACTTTTTATGCCCACCATTTCATAGAAGTTCCCAACCTAAGTGAAAAGTATAAGAGAAGGAGAGGGCGTAGCCGTGTCAATTTACATGATTTTACAATCGAAAATCATTATAAAATTGATATATTTTATGCTACTATAGATTTGGAGACGTAGGAGTTAAACAGTCGTTTCAGTGAGCAAGCAATGGAGTTGATTTCTCTTAGTTGTGCTCTTGATCCAAGAGAGAAATATGTTTCATTTGATGTTGAGCGAATTTCTGAACTTGCAAAAAAATATTATCCAGGGGATTTTACAGAGCTAGAATTGAGGCAATTGTTGACATTAATAGAGTTAAGACACTTTAGAGTTGAAGTCTCTGATGATAAGGAGTTGAACTCTCTTTCAAGTATTATTATGTTGTGTAAGTGGATGGTAGATACATGAATATCAAAAATCTATCCATTGATATCCAGATTGGTTTCTCTTGTGCTTACGCTCCCGGTTTCCACTGCAACAAATGAACGTGCATTTTCAGCTACAAAAATTGTGAAGAGTCGACTCCGCAACAAAATATCAGATGATTATCTTACAAATACTTTGCTATTGTATATTGAAAGAGAAATTATCGACGACTTTGACATATATGTTATTATCAATGACTTTCGTGATTCGAAAGAACGTAAATTGCTATTGTAATATAGTTATTTGAGCGTTAAATATATATTTTTTATTTTAGTCGGCCTACCCTATGATTGTTTCGTTAGTCCGCCCATGTTCGCAGCAAAACCCATTGACTCATACTCTGTATTTATATTAATTTTTATCTAATATGTATAAATAATTTATTGAGAATCCAGTAAGCAAAAAAATTATAATTCAGAACTCATATACTTGAAATTCTTGATTCAACTCTATTTATGACCATAATTCTTCCCAGCACTATAAGTATAATGAACTTACCAAACTTGGTGTTCTATAAATTATTCTTCTGACCGCCGGATGAAGCCAATTGAAAAATCATAAATATATAGAACTGGACAAAGGCGCAATACTGCCCAATTCCTTGGTCGAGAAAAAATTAATCAATTTGTTATCACTATAGTGCATGTAGGATCATGCATAATAGATCCTGGTCGAAACAAGTTGGACTATTGAATGATTTTATTGAGATTATGAAAGAGTGGTTTACATTTTATTAATGAAAGACGCCATGCACTAATTAGGGTAAGATTTTTTTTTTGTTGACGAAGGAATCCGTAGCCGCTGCTCTTTTGAATGCGCACAGGGTAAACCCCGGACTGACGCAATAGCCTGCAAATCACGTCAGTTAAACCACACTTGGCAAGCCAGGTGTCCCCCAAGCGATGGCAGTCGGGCGTTCTGCAGGGTTTCAACTCATGGCCTTCTCCCACCACCTAACGATGAGATCATGCCTTCAGCCACCAACCTGTCTAAGGCTTCGGATATTAGGGTAAGATATTTGACTGAATATTTTTTTAAAACATAGGTAACACACACCCAAAACAGTAATCAGCCACTATTCTTGACATTAAAATCACGCATAGTAATTGATTAATGTAACATAATCAATCAAGAAAATTAACTAGAAAAAGTACTGGTATATAAAGGGGTAGAATCTTGCATTTTTCTACTTCTAAGTAGTGAGTGGGTCTAATTTAATTTTAACGTTCTTATTTTACCATTAAAGACATATTTTATAGCCACACAATTATGCTAGTTTAATTCAACAAGTTCCAAAAAACTCTTTTCTTTCTTCTTTTTTAAATTCCTCGCTTAATCAAACTAGGTATGCCGTTATCACGACCCAAATCCATGTGACCTCGATATTCTACCCGACCCGAGCGAACAAGAATACCCGATTACATGTTCCTTATATGCATGTGGAACACTTTTATAAACATATTCATTTTTAAAAAATGTGAAATTAACCGTACTTGAAACATAACCTTAAAAATGTCAATGGTGTTTTCAGTGGATAAATAAGATATAACCGAAATGCTAATAGAAATTCACGCGTGATATCTATATATCTAATCTCCAAAACGAATTCATTCACT
This sequence comes from Przewalskia tangutica, assembly GCA_029844215.1. Taxonomy (NCBI): domain Eukaryota; kingdom Viridiplantae; phylum Streptophyta; class Magnoliopsida; order Solanales; family Solanaceae; genus Przewalskia; species Przewalskia tangutica. The sequence goes on from CM056719.1 coordinate 145,236,283, forward strand.
TTTAATTTAAAAGTTTACGAATTCAAGTTACAGTCCAATCACAGCAATTCTATCATATATCTCAAGACTCAAGTGATGCAGGATTTCGATCATACCAAAAACAAACTCCTATTTTCTCCTTCCAATTATTCTAGCTCAGTCCAAAAATATTTAATCATAAACAATAAACTTGAATATATATTTTTTCTTTCGAGATTTTGATATAGTTGTAAAAGCGTGACACGTATGGATCAGATGTACGTCACAGGTTCAAAATCTATCATGGAAAATTATCTAATATTTAAAAATGATAGAAAAGTAGATTCATTATCCATCGAGTTTCACATCGGCTTTACTCTCGAGTCTTCTCTCCTTTTCCAATTCTTGCTTTCTATTTTATTTTCCCATCTTATTTTTTTGGGGGAAACACCATCATAATAATTCCACTAACAAGGCAACAATCAAGGTTGAGGATTTTCTTTTTAAGCATTTAAATAAGCAATTATCCTTCCAACTAAAGGGATATACGGTCTATCTGCCTTACAAGGAAGAAATGAATGTAATATACTTATTGCTGGGAAGAAGTTTAGTTTTGACATTTACTCCCTAACGACGCTGTAACCTGAGGATAATTTTTAATTAAAATCAAAAGTTTAGAGATAACTGGTATATGGGGAAACCTAAAGGTTATGAAACAAACCATGAAGAATCTTTGCTAAGAGGGAGTATGGATGGAGAATAAAATAAAACTGACAAGGGATGATCTCAAGAGAATCCAGGGGCTGATGAGAGTTCCACGTGGTAACTCTGACTTGATCCAAGAGGAGAAGAATGCTAAGGTGCTGCTATTTGGTCGAGGAGAGCATAGCACAGCAGAAGTCTAGGCTGCAATCAGGGGCGGATCTACCACAGTGGAAGTGGTTGTTCGGAAAAAAATTCACAGCGTTGTATAAGGGAATGAGGATGTTGTGCTTGTTCAAAAGTGGAAAATAGCACTGCAAAAAAAAAATCGCGCTTGTTCACGCACAATAGGTCCGCGCCTGGAGGCTGGTGATTCCAATACTTCATATTTCTTTACCTGCTTGAAGAACAGACAAACCCAAAACCAAATCAGAAGGCTGGTTAGTACTTCAGGTGAGATCTTACATAGTCCTGATGAGGTAAAGAATGAACAACTACTTGGGAGGAAGTGAAGAATGCACTTCTGTCTATTGATGATCAGAAGGCACCCGGAGGTGATGGCTTTAATGGCTTGTTCTTTATAAAGTCCTGGCCTGTTATAGGGGAAGGGGTGACTGATGCAGTTCTGAACTTCTTTGAAACCTCTGTCATGTATAAACCTATAAACTGCACTACTGTAACCTTAATACCCAAAGTTAAACACCAATCGTCCATATAAGAATTTAGACCAATCTCCTATTGTACTGTCATATACAAGTTGATATCAAAGATACTTAAAAGCAGATTGCAGGTTGTAATGGACTATCTTGTTGATAGTTGCCAGACAGCTTGTTCCTGGGAGACTACTGGTGGACAATGTTATCATGAGCTTGTTAATTAAGGGCTATGGTAAGAAGAATATATCCTCTAGATGCATGATTAAAGTAGACATGCAAAAAGCATATGACTCTCTTGAATGGATTTATATTGAACAGATGTTGGTGCTACTGGGATTTCCAGATAAGTTTGTCAGATGGGTAATGGATCGGTTTCCTACTCAGTGATGATTAATGGACAATCCACAGAACCATTCCCTGCAAGGAAGGGTTTGAGGCAAGGGGATCCAATGTCCCCTTTCTGTTTGTACTAGCAATGGAAGACCTGAGTAGGTTACTAAAATCCCAAAAGACTTCACCAAGCTTCAAGTTCCATCCAAGATGTGCAAAATTGAATGTTATCCAACTAGGATTTGCAGATGATTTATTGTTGTTCTGCAGGGGTGATGTCCAATCAGTTGCTACTCTCCACAAGTTTCACATATTCTCTCAAGCTTCAGGACTTATGGATAATCCTAGCAAGCTCTGTCTACCTAGAGGGGGGGGGGGGGGGTTCAACTGCTATCAAGCAACAGGTACTGGCTATCCTAGGATATTCAATAGGGGAGATGCCTTTCAGGTACCTGGGAGTCCCTTTGAGTACATAAAAGTTATCTATTGTCCAATGTGAGCCTTATTGATAAGAAGATGTTGGGAAGGATCAATAGTTGGACTGCAAAGTTTTTATCATGTGCAAGGAGGCCATAATTGATTAAAGTGTACTCTTTGCCATACAAACTTTCTGGTCTCAAGTATTTGTTCTACCAAAGAAAATTATCGAATTCATTGAAGTCATATGCAGAAGGTTTCTTTGGACTGGAGCAGCTGAAATGTCAAGGAAAGCACTAATAGCATGGGATAGACTATGTACTCCATATGCTGCAGAGGGGCTGAATATAATTGATATATTAAAATGGAATAAAGTTGCTATCTTGAAACTACTATGGAATGTGGCCACGAAAAAGGATAAACACTGGAGCTTGTGGGTACATACATAAATATTATATCAAGGGAGGATCAGTGTGGAAAGTTGACCCTAAGAATGCATCTTGGATGGTGCAACAAATATTTAAGGCAAAGAAGTCATTGGAGGAAGCTGGTATAACAGTTTGATGTACAGAAAATAGATCAATTCTCTATCACACATGTAGCAGAAAATGCAAGGGGAGTATAACAAAGTTACCTGGTGGAAGCTGGTTACCAAGAACAAAGGATCACCCAAGGATCTTCATACTAAGATTGGCATTATATGGGAGATTAGCAACTAGAGACAGGCTTAAAAAATGGGACATTACCGCTGAACCTCACTGCCCTCTTTGTGATACTACTGATGAGTCCATTCAACATTTATTTTTTGGATGTGAAGTGATTGAAAGGATATGGCAAAGCTTATTGAAGTGGCAAGGGATTATAGGAGAACTATGCACTGGCATGAAGAGGTAGACTGGGCTGTGAAGCTAGGTGGAGAGCATAGCAAAGGGACAAACTTGTTCAAAATGACTCTGGCAGCAGCTGTCTATTACGTATGGCAAGAGAGGAACAACAAGAGAGCAGACCAGAGAAAGCCATCATGAGGCAGATCATCCAAGAAGTTTACTACAGGGCTAGCTTAGATCACAAACTAGTAGGATACTTTCCTAGATTAAATGCTTATCCTGAGTAGTACTATCATGTAGTAGAGGTAGACGATGTTAGAAGCAGGCCTGGACACTGGTTTCTGGGGCATTATGTCCATTACTAAGTAGAGGCAACACAATTTTGGTTTTAGCTTTGTTTTGTTTTAGAGCTGTACATATTCGCACTTTGGTAAATAAAAGTCTTTACTTACCAAAAAAAAAAGAAGTGCAGGGATAAAATTGAATCAAAACAACAAATGAACATCTCCACACTAATGACAAGCCTAGTTAGTATCTCCAAGCTGCATGGGAGAGTAATAAAAATAATAGTAGCACAGAAATAAAGCAGAATGGCTTAAAAGCAGCAAGTACGACAGATAACTGCCACCAAATTCTATGCAACTTTAGTTGACAATATACTCTATATACCCTCACTAATTGTAAGACAAAAAAAAAAGTGCAAAAATCCTATAATTAACTGTACCAATCTAGGACGAGGATTGAAAATGTAAGTACAAACAGAAACAGCAAAAGAAAAGATCTGCTACTGCTGTTACGTTGAATGGCTTGTGACAGTTCTTTGTTACCAAGTTCCACATTTTGGGTAGCTTCAACTGCCTGAAATGAAAAACCATAAACTCATACTAGCTGAAGCTCAAAACTAATTATACCTAAGGATGGACAGTGGGCCGGGGTCGGCCCGGTCCTGACCCGACCCCGAGCCCCCCTAAAAAAAAGGGAACGGGACCTGGGCCCGTCCCGCCCCAGGACCATTCCCGCCCGACCCCCTCCCCTTTGCAAAAATGCCCGGTGCACAACGGTCATTTTATATTTTGGTCGTTGTGCGACGGCCATTTTTGGTCTCCCCCACCCCACAACCCCCTACCCCTTAATATTTATTTTTAACCTCTAAATTAATATATTTACACTTTAACCCAATTTTTCAACTATAAATACCTCATTTTCTCTTCATCTTTTTGATAAATCTTCCTACAATATCTCTAATCTCTCAATCTATCACTCTACAAGTCTACATTGCTTACTAAATATTATATTTTATTTGTTCATTTGTATAATTGTATCAAAGTTCAAAAATTGAGAGTGAAGTTGACAACTAGCTTGAGGATCATCCATCGAGCAAAGTTTCAATTTTCAACCTCGATTACAATTCGACGTTACGTCGCCGTTTGGTACCTTCGTTCCTTCTTTAAATTATTATTGTTACTTTATTTTAATTATCACACTTAATTTCATTATCTTTAATTATTTATTTGCATAACTAAAATGAAAGGATTAAGATGTATGTCTAAAGGTAAAGATAAGTGTGCTTCTTCTAGTAGGGGTAACAAGAGCAGGGGTACTTCTTCTTGACATCTTATTCCTAGACATGATGATTTGATTGATTACACTCAGGTAGATAAAACTAATTTTTAATGATATATCATTAGATGATGAGATATATTTTGCAACTGAACCAGACTTTAATTTAGAAGATAATCTAGATGACACACCCACTAATCTAGATGACACACCCACTCGTGCACCTCAAACTGAAACTGGAACGCCTTTTATTCCCCCTAATATGAGACGAGGCCCAACACAACGAAAATTAAATTCAGATGCATGAGATTTTTTGATAGGGACCAAGAAAATCAAGTAGTTAGATGTCAAATTTGTAAAAATATTTATAAATTTAAATGAAAAAAGGTCAGGGTGGGACGGGAAGTTTATTGAGACATGTACAAAACTTTCACAAAGCTAGGTGGGGAGAACGAGGCTACAAATTCGGGTGCATCAATGCGCTCTCAATCGGAGCAAGGTTCACATAGTGTTCCGGAACAAGTACAAGGTCAATTTAACGCGATGACGGGGGTAATTGTAGGCCCTAAATACGATAAACATAGAGATATGAAAGCAATAACAAAATTAGATGTGGTGGAGGATTTTCCTTTTTCATTTCCTTTCTCTCCTGATTTTACTCATTACATTAGACAAATGTATAATCCTACTTTTAATAGTTTTTCTAGATCAACTGTTAGGAGAGACGTTTTTAAATTTGCACACGAATATCAACAATATTTACGTTATTCATTATATCATTTTCCTGGCAAAGTATCTATCACGTCTGATATAGGTTGTAGTACTAACAACCATGATTATTTAACTGTAACATGTCATTGGATAGATTATAAATGGTCTATGCAAAAACGTATTTTAACATATAGATATATTGATGATAGACACACTAGAAGTTTTATTGCATAAATATTCATCAAATTTGCGATTATTATGGTATAACTGACAAAATAATGACTGTTACATTAGATAATGCTTCTTCTAATAAGTATGCTATTAGTCTTTTAAAAGATCTTTTAATTCCATCTTTTACTAATCATTTTCATATAAACTGTGCGCGTCATATTTATAACTTAGTTGTAAATGATGGTTATCACTTTTTGAAGACATTCTTAATAAAGTACAATTTGCTATAAACTTTATTTTTAAAATAATAGAATACAAAGAAAAAAAGAATATAAAAAAACTTGTCACGATTGTGGACTACCTTATAGAAAAATTCCCGAAAATGTAGCGGTTAGGTGGAATTATCTATATGAACAACTACTTGTTGCTTATGATTATAGAAGACCTATAACTTTATTTTTTAACGCACATAATCGAAATTCAACTGATATACTTGTAGATAACGATTGAAAAAAAATTCAGAACTTATTGTATTTTTAGAAAAAAAATCGAACAACTAAAGATTTTTCTGGTATATATTATTCATATTTCAACTGTGTTATTTTATATAGCTCTAATATTTTTGTTACTTAGTGAATATATGGAAAAACCATCTTATATGACACCTATTAAAAAGATGTTTATCAAATTAATTTTTTTTTCTATTCCCACTATTTATATTATTGGTGTTGTATTAAGTCCGGCTATTAAAATAGACGGTTGTAAAGCAATTATTGAAACTATTTATGATTGTATAGCATTATTTCCATCTCCAACTCCAAAAATCCAAATGAACAACCACCTAAGGAACCAACTAAAGAAGAAGTTTTGTCTAGCATACACAATTAATGCAAAAAGTATATCTAAGATACACTCCGGATAAGCGGAAGGATCTATGTCCATCCCCAACTTCCTTTCAATCGGTTAAACACAACCAAAGCAAAGGGAGCCAGGACAAGGAGGCGGCGATCAACCATCGTCGATACGAGAAGAAAATTGTTGTGTGAATGAATCAATATCGATATTAATCTCCCTTGGGAAGTCTTCTCATTAATATCAAATATATATAGGTGTACAATGTTCATCCCAATTACAATAGGAATCGTAGTCTCATATACAAGAGGAATCCTAGTCTTACCATAATTATATTTACACAAATATTCTAATTATGGGTGAGGATCTTATTTTCCTACACCTACGTTTACACACCCCCTCAGTCGGAGCGGGAGGAGGTCGGACGCTGAGACTGGATCTGAAGTCAAGAAATAACTGTCTGAGAAGTCCTTTGGTAAATATATCTTCATACTGATAGGATGATGGAATATGTAACACTCTGACATGGCCTAGTGCAACTGTTGCGATATTTCTAAGTGCTTACGCAAGTGTACGTATCGTTCAAGTAATAAAGATCTGTAAGACCGAGTTTATCGTCCACAGAGACTGGTTTATTAAGTACTGATTATCTATCATATTGTATCTATTTGGTTGACGTTCTTTAGTTTGGGTTTTAGACTAAGAATTATAACTAAGTGCAGAAATTAAACTAAAGATTATAATACTTTGGGTTTATAACAGTTATGAAGGAAATAGGGTTCCAATCTCCTGAACTATCCACTCTTTCACGTGTTAATGCAATGCTAATAATTCTTCTTCTTATTAAGATAGCAGGTTAACTAATCTGTCATTATATTCCGGTTAGGACATAAGCTCAACCTAGTGCAGAAACCTTCTATATTTCTATGATAAGTTTTACCACACACGAGGATTAAGAACAATAACCTTTAAATGCTACACAAGTATCGGGGTACTTTCGTCCACAATTTAACCTATGCTAGGCAATTACAGCATATTCAAATCTCACCTTTCAGACTTTTGATTCGAAATCATATAAGTGATGATAATTAGTAGCTAGTTAATTATCAAGCAATCATAACAATATTGAATAGATCTTAATATGCTGAATGAGAAATCAATAATCAATGCATTAACTATATGAAAGAGCTTCAAGAAGATTCGATGGAAATCCTACTAAATTAATTAGCTCCTAAACATTGTCATGTCAAGAACTAATACAAAATCCAACATAAACTGAAATAAAGTAAAGGAAAGAAAATAACTTGAACAATAAGATGTCTCCAATTATCGCTTGTAGCCGTCGTTCTCCTCTCCAAAGTATGATTTGTGATATGGTATATGGTATTTTCTTAATGAGCAGGGTTTAGGGTATATATATTTGAGAAAAACCTTGATTTGGACCATGAAAACCCTGTCCAATTCGGCCCAAAAAACTGAAAATTACGCTTCGGCATCGCGGTTCCTCTGACAGGCACCGTGGTGCTAAATGGCTCACGAAATCACTGCTGGCTACTGGAAATATGGCACCGCAGTGCCTCTTCCCGGAACCGCAGTGCCTTCGACGGTGTTTCAACTTCGGACTTTCGGCAATTTTTACACTGTGACGCTAATTCATTTGACCGCGGTTCTATGGCATCGCGGTGCTACCTTGCCAGGCACCGCGGTGCCTCCTTGATTCTTGTATGATTCCGCCTGATTTGTTCTATTATTCGTGGCACTTTTTAGGCTTGATTCCTTGAGATGTGCTTGTGCAATTTGCATCTCGGTTAAGCTCATTTCGTCCTCAAAGGTAGCATTCTCTCATTTATAACCGCTGTGACATAAAATGAAAGAAAAACAACCTAACACTATACTAATACAAACGAAAAGAGTAAAATACGTAACTAAAAAGGACTCAAAGAGTGTATAAAATACAATCAACAAACACCCCCAAACTTACACTTTACTCGCCCTCGAGTAAAGCACTAACAAAGACAAAATAAAATAAAAGACTCAATGAAATGGATCAAGTAGTTATAGCAATGCTTCTTCAAAATCATGGATGAAAGTTGGGATAATATGTTAGAACATACATAGCATGAATATTTAGCAATCTAGAATTTCAAGTTAGATATTTCGCAAATTCATTTAGATCATGATCAATGAAAATACAAACACTTAACATATGCATGTCAATTTCATTTCATCTTTTCCAAACGCTATAGACCTGTTTACTTGCTATTCTCCACTAATCATAGACATACATATTAAAGATCATCAGGACTTTCAAGGGTTGTAATGGAGGCTTAGGCAGAGGTAGGTAAAAGTAGGCATTTAGGCTCAATTACGTACCATAAATATTTTTCATTCAACTCCTTTCCTTCTTTTGGTTTTCTTTTTAGTTTCATACCCAATTTCTCCCTTCTTCTTTTTTTCTTTTGAGAGAATGAGATACATTATAAATAACAAGCACCCCCAAACTTCAACTTTTTGCATATTTTTCCTTGGGGTGCATCAAGTTTGTATTCTCTCTTTTATTTCTTTTTCAACACTTCTCATTCCACTAACTTTAATTATTACTTATGGCACAAACAGGAAATCATAGGGTGTCAAAAAAAATCTTATTTTAGGCTCAAAGGGCTGACTAGTGATATAATTTATGTCAGGATAGATAATGAATGGCCAGAAGGGCTATCAAAGAAATGTCTGAATCATCTCCCTAAACATGTACATCTTAATTATTTCGCCTCAAATAATAAGCAAACATATTTTCTAGACATTTCTCAACCTTTCTTTCCATAACTGACACACATAGGCTAAGCACAAATATTCTAAATAATTAGATGTCATGAATTTTTGGCATATCTAACTTAAGCACACATATTTTTGCTTTCAATTTCATTACATTATCCTACTTAATCCACTCAATATCGTTAGCAACTACAACATGCATGATCCATTAAAAAATTATGATTCAAAAACACAAAAAGACTAATAAAAAAGACTCAAAACAAAAAGACACCCCCAAACTTAATCGACACATTATCCCCAATGTGTGAAGACTAAAAAAATAAAGGGACAACTTACTGAAACAACACAGCGGTCATAATGGAGGTCTGAGAGGGATGATGAATTTTACGTGCCATCGTCATGAGGGACCGCGTCCATGATCCAGATTCATGCGTGCTTATTCCTCTACTTCGATTTTTCCAGTTTTTCAGCCTTTTTCGCCCTTCTCTCCTCGGAGTTAGTTCCTGCCTTTATCTGTCATCCAAAAACACTAAACATACCAGATCGTGAGACAATTCAAGACAAAAGAAAATAAACTAAAACAAGAATTGAAATAACATAATTAAAACATTGGGTTGTCTCCCAAGTAGCGTTGTCTTTAACGTCTTTTGGCCGGACGCAGGTTACTTACTAGATCAAGGGGGTAGAGTGTCCCATCCGCATATCCATTTTAGCACCATTCTCTTTCTCCTCCTCCTCTTCTTTTTCACAGTTCTGATTTCAGATGAGTTCAATTCTTTTTCATCAATTTCTAGTTCAGAAGTCTTACCATGAGGTTCTTCATGTTGCTTTGGTGGTACCCCACGAGCATTAGTACTTGTGAGCCTCTTCACAGGCTCAACCTTGTCAACTACCCCAATAGCAAAACATTTATATGTGACTTGTGGTTCAGTGGAAGGCTTGAAAACTGTGAAAGTCATCTCCTCATCTTGAACTCTGAGTTTAAGCTCTCATTTTTCGACATCAATAAGTGTCCTCCCTGTAGCTAGGAATGGTCTCCCAAGTATAATGGGCATATTTTCATCTAAATCCATGTCTAGAATGAGGAAGTTTGCAGGTAAAATAAATTTACCTACTTTTACCAAACATCTTCAATTATTCCTTCTGGATGCACAACAGAGTGATCAGCTAGCTGCAAGATGACTGTGGTTGTCCTTGCTTCTCCTAACCCAAGTCTTTTGAACAGAGAGAGGGGCATCAGATTGACACTTGCCCCCAAATCACATAAGGCTTGCTTGTATGTCATATTCCCTATGGTGCAAGGTAGGGTGAAACTCTCTGGATCTTTCAACTTAGGGGAAAGTTTCTTCTGCAAGATAGCACTGCACTCCTATGTCAACGCTATTATCGCATAGTCCACCAGCTTTCTCTTCTTAAACATGATGTCTTTCATGAATTTCACATAAGCTGGCATCTGCTCCAAAGCTTTAATGAATGTGAGATTGATATGAAGCTTTTTGAAGACCTCTAAAAATTTGGAAAATTGCTTGTCTAAGGACTTATTTTGCAGTCTTTGAGGGTAAGGAATTTTGTCTGCATACTCCCTCATCACTGCGGGTGGAGCCTTCTCTAAAATAGGGCGGTCATCAGTAAGCCCCTCCTTCTCTGCCTCAACTGCTTTCTCCAACTCTTACTTTTTTCACCATCGATTTGGGTGCAACTGTTTCTAATCGTTTTCCGCCTCGGGCTTATTGCAAATCGCTTCCCTCGATTCACCACAGTATCACTGGAGAGGTTTCTTTGTTCTCTATTGTTCAGCATGCTTGCCAACTGTCCAACCCGTGCCTCCAAATTTCAGATAGATGACCTAGTTTCTGTCATGAACTGGGTCTGCAAATTCGTAAGTGTTAGCAATGCTGCTTTTAGCTCATCAGGCTTCTCTTGTGGCTGCTAGTTCTGGTTTTGGCCTTGAAATTGTGCTTGCTGCTCTTGTTCATTCCTCCAAGCAAAGTTTGGGTGATTTCTCCACCCCTGATTGTATGTGTTGGAGTAAGGTTTGTTGTAGGGCCTCTGAAAATTCTCCACTGCCTGAACCTGCTCCATAGGCACATTATTCGGATCCACTGCGGTGCACCTAACAAAAGTATGGGGACCCCCACAAATCTCACAGCTTATTGGTTTCGAATCGCTTAATCACATGGTACTCACGCACTGTTTGGTCAAAGTAGCTACCTGCGCAGTCAATGTAGTGATAGCATCTAGCTCATGAACCCCAGCCACTTTCCTACTGTTCATTGTTATATCATCGGCCCCATGATGGTTGTTTGTGGCCATATCATCTAGCAAATCATATGCCTCATTGGCACTCTTTCTCATGAACGTACCTCCTGCTGCAGCATCAATGATGGTACGAGTTGTGCCATTTAGCCCATTGTAAAATATGTGGACTAGCATCCACTTCTCAATCCTATGATGTGGGCACTTTCTCTGCAAGTCTTTAAACCTCTCCCATGCATCATAGAGTGACTCTCCATCCATCTGATAGTAATTATTAAGTTCTCCTCTGAGCTTTGCTGCTTTGGATGTAGGGAAGAACTTAGCAAGGAACTTTTGGGCTAAGTCTTGCCATGTAGTGATGGAGTTCGCCTGTAATTAGTTCAGCCAGCACTTTGCTCTATCCCTGAGTGAGAATGGGAAGAGTCTCAATCGAATGGCGTCATCAGTAACATTATTGTATTTAAACGTTGCACACAGCTCCAGGAAGTTTGCTAGATGTAAGTGAGGATCTTCAGACGACAACCCCCCAAATTGAACTGAGCTCTGAACCATGTGTAATATGGCTGGTTTGATCTCGAAATTATTGGCTTCAACCACTGGAAGCCGGATGCAAGTCTGTACTCCTGTAATGGTCGGCATCACATAGTCCCCCAAGCTCCTTTCTGCAGGGACTTGTCTTAAAACAGGAGGTAACTCATCATCCCTCACATTATTGTTTCGCTGATCTCCCATTGCTAAGGAATCAGCTGCTCTTTTCTCTTTCCTGTTCTGTCTGCACAATCTCTCAATCTCCGGGTTCAGAGGGATAGGAATGTCAGCTCCTCTACTACTTCGCATAAACTAAGTTCCTGAGACTAATCAAAAATATCAAACAGATCACGGCAAACAACACTAAAGCAAAATAAAATAAAAAATAAAAATCAAATTAAAAATAAGAATAGATAGATCGATATTAACAGTACGCCAGTCCCCGACAACGGCGCCAAAAACTTGTTGCGATATTTCTAAGTGCTTACGCAAGCGTACGTGTCGTTCAAGTAATAAAGATCTGTAAGACCGAGTTTATCGTCCACAGAGACTGGTTTATTAAGTACTGATTATCTATCCTATTGTATCTATTTGGTTAACGTTATTTAGTTTGGGTTTTACACTAAGAATTATAACTAAGTGCAGAAATTAAACTAAAGATTATAATACTTTGAGTTTATAACAGTTACGAAGGAAATAGGGTTTCAATCTCCTGAACTATCCACTCTTTCACGTGTTAATGCAATGGTAATGATTATTCTTCTTATTAAGATAGCAGGTTAACTAATTTGTCATTATATTCCAGTTAGGACATACAAGAGCTCAACCTAGTGCAGAAACCTTCTATATTTCTATGATAAGTTTTATCACACACGAGGATTAAGAACAATAACCTTTAAATGCTACACAAGTATCGGGGTACTTTCGTCCATGATTTTAACCTATGTCTAGACAATTACAACATATTCAAATCTCACCTTTCAGACTTTTGATTCGAAATCATATAAGTGATGACAATTAGTAGCTAGTTAATTATCAAGTAATCATAACAATATTGAATAGATCTTAATATGCTGAATGAGAAATCAATAATCAATGCATTAACTATATGAAAGAGTTTCAAGAAGATTCAATGGAAACCCTACTAAAGTAATTAGCTCCTAAACATTGTCATATCAAGAACTAATACAAAATCCAACATAAACTGAAATAAAGTAAAGGAAAGAAAATAACTTGAACAATAAGATGTCTCCAATTGTCGCTTGTAGCCGTCGTTCTCCTCTCCAAAGTATGATTTGTGATATGGTATATGGTATTTTCTTAATGAGCATGGTTTAGGGTATATATATTTGAGAAAAACCTTGCTTTGGACCATGAAAACCTTGTCCAATTCGGCCTAGGAAACTGAAAATTACGTGTCGGCATCGCGGTTCCTCTGACAGGCACCGCGGTGCTAAATGGCTCACGAAATCACTGCTAGCTATTGGAAATATGGCACCGCGGTTCCTCTTCCCGGAACCGCAGTGCCTTCGACGGTGTTTCAACTTCGGACTTTCGGTAATTTTTACGCCGCGACGCTAATTCACTTGACCGCGATTCTATGGCACTGCGGTGCTACCTTGCCAGGCACCGCGGTGCCTCCTTGATTCTTGTCCGGTTCCGCCTGATTTGTTCTATTCTTCGTGTCACTTTTTAGGCTTCATTCCTTTGGTTGTGCTTGTGCAATTTACATCTCGGTTAAGCTCATTTCGTCCTCAAAGGTAGCATTCTTTCCTTTATAATCGCTGTGACACAAAATGAAAGAAAAACAACCTAACACTATACTAATACAAACGAAAAGAGTAAAATACATAACTAAAAAGGACTCAAAAGAGTGTATAAAATACACTCAACGACAACTTTCACGAACGAAGTATAGGTCTATCTCAATGTGTTTGGTTCGCTGATGTTGAACCGAATTATGAGAAAGATAGATAGCAGAGATGTTATCACACTACACAATAGATGTCTGACGCAAATAACACAGAAGTTCTAACAGTAAATTTCTGAGCCAACAAATCTAAGCTACCACATTTGCAACACCTATGTACTCAACCTCGGTACTGGAACTAGATAGGGTAATATGTCGCTTAGCATACCAAGAAATCAGATTATCCCCTAAAAATACATAAAAACCGGATGTGGAGCGTCGCGTGTCCGGACATTCTGCCCAATATGCATCCGTATAAGAGAGCAACCTGTTTGGTGCAGAGGGGTATAGGTGCAAACCATAATCAAGTGTGCCCTTAATGTATCAGATGATACGCTTAAGAGCAGTGAAATGAGACTCTCTGGGGGCATGCATGAATAGGCATACCTACTGAACAGCATAAGCAATGTCTGGCCTTGTAAATGTGAGATACTAAAGTGCACCTGCAAGACTCCTATACAGAGTAGGATCAGAGATTGGAGCACCATCCATAGCACTGAGCTTAGATTTTGAGTCAATTGGAGTAGGTGAAATTTTGCAATTCGCCATCTTAGCCCTGTACACGATCTCCTCTGCATACTTACGCTGGCACAAGAACATGTGATTGGCAGACCTGGTCACTGATATCCTCAAAAAATAACTCAGCTTCTCCAAATCAGTCATTGCAAATTCGGACTTAAGCAAGGCAATAATCTCATTTTTCAACCCGTCGGAGGAGGCAGTAAGAACAATATCATCCACGTAAAGTAATAAGTAAGCAGTGCTACTACCTCGATGAAAAATGAAGAGTGATATATCACTCCTGCTGCATACAAACTCAATATGCAAGATATACCTTGCAAAACGATCATACCACGCACCAGGGGCATGTTTCAGGCCATATAGTGACTTACGGAGACGACACACATAATGAGGAACTGCTGGATGGGTGAACCCAGACGGCTGATGCATGTAGACTGTCTCTCTCAGATCCTCATGTAAAAATGCATTCTTCACATCAAGCTGATGGACCGGCCAGTGTTTGCCCATGGCAATGCTCAAAACTGTGCGAATAGTAGCCGGTTTGACAACCGGGCTGAAGGTCTCACCACAATCAATTTCCTCCAAATACACAGCACAAGTGTGCTTGTTATCTTGAAATATTTTCTCCAAGAGGTTCCATAAATCAAGAGCTGTGGCGCCAGATTTCATGATAATAAGAAGAAGATCCTGAGAAATACTACCATAAATCCACTATTTGACGCCGGCGTCTAGACGATGCCAAGTAGAATCATCAACCTCCGGAGGGCGCGGAATAGTGTCATCGATATGATCAAGCACGTTATAGAGACATGCATGATTGCGAAATAGTTCAACCCAAGGAGAATACTGACTGTTTTCTTGATCAAGAAGAATGTGAATAGAATTCTTGATGTTGGTAACAGTTAGGGCGGGATGAAAAGAGGATGACAACGTGGTGATGAGATTTGTGGAGGTAGAAGCGACAGAAGTATTGGAAGAATCTTGAGTATCCATTTAGAGAAGAGAGGAAGAAAGAAGAACGAAGAATTTCTGGGGTAGTGCCACGGCGGAGATCCGAGGGAGGGGGGTCTCGGCGGCGGCGTGAGATAGAGGAAGAAATTCTAGGGTTTTAAGGTTTTGGCTCTTGATACCATGTAAGATGATATTAATCTCACTTGGGGAGTCTTCCCATTAATATCAAATATATATAGGTGTACAATGTTCATCTCAATTACAATAGGAATCCTAGTCCCATATACAAGAGGAATCATAGTCTTACCATAATTATATTTACACAACTATTCTAATTATGGGTGAGGATCTTATTTTCCTACACTTATACGTTTACAGTATATACGCATTACCAACAAGAAAGTGCTAGCAACCAACCGCCTTTTATACCATCTTCTTCTTCAGTACAATCTTATAAAAGACATGTTATTTCTGCGGCTAGTATTGAAAGTATTAGAAATAAAATGTTTAGTGGTACCACTACTAATCAAGTTAGTGAGTTTGATGTTTTTGCTTTGCAGGGTGTTGTACCGTACCAAGCAGTCCTCAATGAAGAATGACGTGAAGACTTGCTTAAATACTGGAGGAAAAATGAGAAGACATTAACACTAGCAAAGATGGTCCGAGATGTGTTGAACATTTAAGTGTCATCAACAACGTCTAAAAGCGCTTTTTCTGCCAAAAGATTTCAAATACGAGAGCACACACTCATTAGCGGGAGACAACTTGGAGATTGCAATTTTATTCTGAGATTGGATACAAGCGGAGCGTAGAAGGTGTGGTCAATGAGAAATCAACGAAGAAGACGATTTAAACTACAATGAAATCTTGTCCGACGGAACTGGAAGCGAAGTCGACCAATTTTGACCAACAAATTTCAATTCCAACCGAAGAACCACAAGACATTGTGAAGAAATTAAAAAATGTGTTTTTAACTATGTAATTGTTTAATTGCAATTTTACTATGTGATTTGCAACTTTTGAACAACACCACAAAGTTGCAATTTTGAAATTGTATTACAAAAAAAAATCTATTAAATAATATAAGAGGCACAAAACCAGCCTTCGGATGTTTTTTATTAACTATCTTGTTCAATTATTGAGGTGTTTATATATATATTTTTTTAAATTAAGTGCCAAAAAAAATCGGAAATCCCGACCCCGGCCTGCTAAGACCCGTCCCCTTTTTCGACGGGACCGGGAATGTTACAGGACATCGGCGGGATCCGCCAGTCCTGCCGGAGGACCGGTCCCTCCCTTTCCCCATCCCGTTGGGACCGCCCCCGCCCCGACCCGGCCCACTGGTCACCCTTAATTATACCATAAGGATAGACTTCACCAAAAGCTTCCGTGAAGTTATACAGTCCTCAAAGACCCATACTAGAAGATAAACTTGTTAATACAGCAGATACAATATATAATGACATAATCTGCCAATGGGAGAATATCATTCTAAATAATGTTTGGTGCAATTCAAGGAAAAATGTAACCTGGTTGATCATTTTTGGTTTACAACCACTTCTATCATTTCATTCTCTTTTAATCTTTATTTCTTCTTTTCTTATCATGCATGCATGTCACACTGACAAGGCGAGTATTGCCTTGGAACGGTTGATATGCTTCTAAATGTTTAACGAACAAAACAAAAATATAACAGCAGACTAGCTAGATATATATCGAGGAAATATCTGCAGATTGTGATGTTTGTTAGTTTCAACTAGGAAATGGTTAGATATGGCAAGATATACAGATTGCAAAATAGAAAAATGTACAGATTGCCTGAATTTATTTAAACAAAAGAGAGCGAAAACGGCCTTCTTGTCATGCTGCAAGATAGAAGATCTATCCAACTAGAAAGTAAAATAGCAACACTATCGCTAACCTGCTCATATAAAAGCTCTATCTGCTGGGCCTGTTGCAGAACATGAGTAGAAATAAGATGGTTTAACGCAGACATTTCCACCATTTTTGTTTCTGTTTCTTGGAATGACTATTGGGTTTCAACCATGTCCACAAGATGAGTGTAGTATATAATTTAGATGTTAAGATTGATGACGCGCCATATACAATTAGATAAGATTATAAATTACACTGAGTATGTTGTTATAAATTACCACATAAAGAGTAAGTAGCATACATATAGGATAACATATGAGAATATTATTTGAGATGATTAGGCCATATCCTAAATAAACCTCTGAAAGCACACTTCAAAGATGTGATACTATGGAGATTGAAAGTTCTAAAAGCTACGTGGTAGACTTAGAATCACGAGGTAAGCATATAAACAACGGAAGAAAAGAAACCATACAAATGGTACCAATTGATTGGGATTAACGGGTAGTTGTTCTTACACTTGCATTTGAACCAGGTCAAGATAAGTGTGAGACTTTTTGACCATTTAATTTGCTAACCCTATTTTGCCTTGAAAGTATAAAAATAAAATGGATCCAAATATAGCGGGAATACATATAAAAGATTCCTATAGCCGTCCCAACTAGTCTAAAATTGAAAGATGATTGATATTTTCTTAAATATAAAATTATAAATCACCATCTAATACCTGGGTATGGAAAAATACTTGGTAGGAGCACTTTCCCCAGAAATAGACTCTACCCAAAGCGAATCCGAACATAGTCAGACTCTAATGCGGGAAACCAAAAAAAAAAAGCCAAAACAGTATAATTGTCTTGAATATGTAATCCCAACTCCAACCTCACCCTTCTGATATGGCCTAATCCTATTTGCAAACTGAAACAGCCCCCTGTTTTCATCAGCATATATTCGATAAGAGAGAATCATGCAGCAAGAATAAAATATATCTATGTACATCAATACAGCAGCAAGAAGAAGATAGTCTAGCTAACCGTCCTGTTCTGAAGTCCATACAGAAAAGAAGGAAAAAAGGTACAGAAAAGGAAGAAAGAAAACAGATGCCAAAGTATGTAGCCTTACTTCATGTTCAATGCTATCCCTCTCTTGTTGAGTTGTATGGTGCAAATCAACATAATCCTTCTTGTGTTTCATCAAAAATTGCTCCAGTGTCCCAATGCTCTCTAGCTGACAAATGAAATTTATGAGAAGGATTTTTAGCTTGAGATTATTTATGAACAAAAGGATATAATCCAAAGCACAAGCAACATAACAAAAGAAAATAAGCATTAGGTGTAAAAAATATACCGTTTTAAGCGCAGCTTTGGTGAATCCTGACCTTTGCCGAGGTTTATGCATGATAAAAGATGCCAATAAGGGAGCTGTTTTATACTATGAGCAAAGATCTAAGTTCAGAGGACATATAAACTAAGATCTGATGGTAGTATGACATAGGATAAAAAAAAGGGGTGGGGAAAGAGAGTGTTGAAGTTCAATTATATGGAATACTAGTTCTGTCATGCACACACGAGAATGATAAATCATCTGTAACAACAACAACAACATACCCAGTGTAATTTACCTATCCTGTATCAAGAAGCTATAATGCTATGCTTGGAGGACCTGTTAGACTGACGGAAGCTGACTTAATTTGGAGTCCAGAAATATTACCAAAACAAAGGCTGATTGTTTAGTTAGCATGCCGGGATAAGTTACTAGAATTAGAAATGTCTTTTCATTCTCCCTCCATTATTTCAGCAAGTCTTCACATCCATTTTCATTAGCAATTGATTAAAACGATACAATACCATGCAAAACATAAATATCAAACTCGCTAATTTGTAAAACACTTCAACCACTATACATTTTATTTCGAAGATCTTGAATACTTGAAGCAGAAACCACATGTTTTTTTATAAGGTTGAAGTGAAGTAGAAGAAGATGGTACAGAAGCCGGTTGATTATTTGCACTTTGCTCTTGGTAATACATATACATAGTTTTGCATTGTGTTTATATGCTAGAGATAACATCTTATTTAGTTGGTACGTTAGTTGATTCTTCAGTTGGTTCTGTTGTAAGTATTTCTAGGCATTCATAAATCGTTTCAATAACGTATTACAACCGTCTACTTTAATAATAGGATTTAATACATCACCAATAAAATAAATAGTGGTAATAGGAAAAAAAAAATTAATTTTACAAATATTTTTGAAATAGTAGGAGCGTAAGTTAGTTTTTTTTATATATTCATTAAATAACAAAAATATTAGAGTTATATAAAATAACATAGATGAAATAGTAGAATAATAAATACCAGAAAATTCCTTAGTAGCTAGAAAAAAATTCTCTAAGAATACAATAAGTTCCAAAATTGTATCTCAATCATCATCTACAAGCCTATCCGGAGAATTTTGATTATGGGCGTTAAATAATAAAGTTCTTGTTCTTCTACACTCGTGAGCAACAACAAATTGTTCATATAAAGAATTTCACCTAGTTGCAACTTCTTCTGGAATTTTCATATAAGGTAATCCACAGTCATGACATATTTTTAAAACTCTTTACGTCTTTGTATTTTATTACCTTTAAAAATAAAGTTGATAGCAAATTGTACTTTATCAAGGATGTTTTTAAAAAGTTTTAGGCCATACTTTACAACTAAGTTATAAATATGGCATGTACATCTAACATGAAAAATATTGGGAAAAAATAGAGTACATCGAGTTTTTAAAATATTTACAGGATAATCATTAGAAGCATTATCTAATGTAATAGTCATAATTTTATCAGTAATTTCATAATATTCACCAATTTCATGAATATTTCTTGAAATAAAAATTTCAGTGTGTCTTTCATCAATATATTTATATGCTAATATACGTTTTTGCATAGACCAATTGTGATATGTCTAATAACATGTAACAGTTAAATAATCATTACCATTAGTACTACGGCATATGTTAGAAGTTATAACCACTTTGTCATTAAAATGATACAATGCATAACGTAAATGTTGTTGATATTCATGCACAAATTTAAAAACATCTCTTCTAATATTTGATCTGGAAAGCCGTTAAAAATATGTATGGATATTGTGTTAGTTCTTAGCGTGACTATAGCTAGGAGCTAAACACTCTATTATGGCTTTCCTTATGAATCGCTTGAATCTGTTATTCATGAATTAATGCAGTAGTTTGATTTCTTCTTCGCTTGATTAAGATTTAGTCAATATTTGGTATGAATATTTGATAATTAATTGATCACTAGTTATCATAATCTATATGATTTCGAATAAAAAACCGAGATGAGAGATTTGGATATGCTGTAATTGACTAGACATAGGTTAAAATCGCGGACGAAAGAACCCAGATACTTGTGTAGCATTATAGGTTACTGTTGTTAATCCTCCTATGTGGTAAATCCTATCATAGAAATATAGAAGGGTTCTGCACTGGGGTTGAGTGATTATATGTCCTAGCCGGAATATAAGACAGTCTAGTTAACTGTTATCTTAACGAAGAAGAAGAATCATTTTAGTTGCATTAAGGATTGAATAAAGTGGATAGTCGAGGATTTTGGAAGCCCTAATTCATTCATAACTGATTACACTTTATTAGTTTAAATCTTGCAATTATTCTAGTAGTTAAATAAATACCTCAATCAAATATTGATTGCCAAATAGATAACATAAATAGATGAACGGTACTTAGAAACCAGTCTCTCTGGACGATATTCGGTCTTACACACTATATTACTTGCGAACGATGCATACGCTTGCGTGAGCAGTCGAAAAATCGCTAACAACAATAAAGACTTGTAATGTGTGTCCTTGTGCAAAACAATGTAGACTACCTTTTTCTAGTAGTAGTACTTACAGTAATAAAGCATTTGATATTGTGCATATGGATGTATGGGATCCCTATAAGGTTGAAACTCATAATGGCAAGAAATACTTCCTTACTATTGTGGATGATTACACTAGAATGACTTGGATATACTTACTTAAACTAAAATCAGAAGTATGTGTTGTCATTAACCAGTTTCTTACTTATGTATCTACACAATTTAATCAAATAGTTAAGGTGATTAGAACTGATAATGGGGCAGAATTTGTTAATAACATATGCAGTACTTTATTTCAGAAGTTAGGGATAATTCATCAAAGAAGTTGTGTCTACACACCACAGCAGAATAGTGTAGCTGAGAGGAAGTATAGACACATACTAGAAATCACCAGGGCTATAAAGCTGCAGGCTAATATCCCACTCAAATTCTGGGGTCTGTGTGTACAGGATGCAGTGTATCTAATCAATAGACTATCATCATCCATTACTGATACTACACCTTATGAAAGTCTATATCTAAAAAAACCTTCCATAAGTCATATTAGAACTATAGGGTGTCTATGTTTTGCCAATGATCTAACAGTCACTGATAAGCTTCAATCTAGAGTTAGAAGGTGTGCTCTGATGGGCTACTCAGAAACACAAAAAGGGTACATTCTATATGATCTTCAGTCTAATGTTCTCATAGTGAGTAGAGATGTTAAGTTTAGAGAAACTGAATATCCTTTTAAAGAAAATATGTCTAATGTGCCTAGTCATATGTCCGGCCCGGTCCGGTATCACCATCGACCGGACCGATAAGCTTACCGGCCCGACCGGACCGACCGTAAGGTTTCGGTCTGGGGCGATCCGGTCCGACCGAAACCTTATCGGTTCGATCGGTCCCGGTAAGAATTTCCGGTCGCCTTTTTTTATTTTTTTTAAATTAAATTTTCAATACTGAAATTGACATTATCGGACGCGGTGCCACGCAATTTTTACGTTGAAATCAATTGTACATCGCGAGATATTTAGATTTGAAAATGGGAAAAACGTAACGATTTGGGGGAAAAGAGAAATTGAGGGGCAATATGGACGGTTTTGGAGAAATCCGGTGAAGCAAAGTCCGTTTGGGATTATTCGTCTAGAAAAAATACGCGAAATCAAATTTTTTTTTAGGTAAAACGGACGTCCGAGCGCAAAGTTATGACCATATAAAGTTTGATCAATTTACAACTAATTAGAGCTGCGAGTGGGGTGAGGCTCTTGAGGGGCTGGCTGGCCCGGGTGTGGACTGGGGTGGGGGCTAGCCGAGGGGGATCAGGTGGGGACCGGCACGGGTATTTTACCGTTACCGATCCGGTTCCTTTAACGGTCCGTATTTTTAGATACTCGATCCGACCGTTATGTTTCGGTCGCTGTCCAAGCCACGGTCGGTTTGGTCCGGTTCTCGAGTATATCCGAACCACTAACAGCCCTAATTATGTGCCTATGTTTCAGAATCTACAAAGTAATGAGAATAATCAGGTTATACCTCAGCATAGCACACAGAACAACTCAGTTGAATCAAACAAAGACTATTTAGATACTACTAGCACAGAGACAATTGAGGTTACTAATACTAATGAAAGTAATATAGATAAGGGAGACTAAGTGGAATTACAACCGTTAAGTCTCATCACTGAAGAACCATGTGACAGTCTAGTAGTTAGGAGATCTAGCAGACCCAAACAACCTCCAATATGGCTTAAAGATTTTGTTACAACAAATGCCAATAATGTACTTTATCCTATAGCTATCTATATAGCTTATGATCACATAAAAACTAGATACCAAGCTTTTTTAAGTTCATTCTCAGAAATAACAGAATCTAAAGGTTATAATGAAGCATCAAAAGATCCTAGATGGGTAGAAGCTATGAAGGCAGAAATAGATGTTTTACAAGAAAACCACACTTGGGAATTTGTTACTCTACCAGAAGGAAAACAACCAATAGGCTGTAAGTGGATTTACAAGATCAAATATAAAGACACTGGTGAGATAGAAAGACTGAAGGCTAGATTAGTGGCAAAAGGGTATAGTCAACAAGAAGGGATAGATTATCAAGAGACATTCTCTCTAGTGGTAAAAATGGTAACTGTAAGGACTATACTATCTATTACAGCTTCTAGAGGATGGTATATACATCAAATGGATATATATAATGTCTTTCTTCAAATGGATTTATATGATGAGATATATATATATGACTCTTCCACAAGGATTCATTAGTCAAGGGGGAAGACAAGTGTGTAGACTAATTAAGTCCTTGTATGGGCTCAAGCAAGCACCAAGACAGTGGAATTTTAAACTCACAGAGGCACTAGTTCAGATGCAATTCAGAGAGTCTCAGTTTGATTATTCATTATTTCTAAAACAAACTAACCAATGTATAATTGTTATACTTGTATATGTGGATGACATGTTAATTAAAGGAGACAATATAATACTCATAAAAGAGACTAAACATTCTCTACAGAGAGTTTTTAAGATGAAATACCTAGGGGAGCTAAGATATTTTCTAGGAATAGAATTTGTTAGGTCCAGTAAGAGGATTCTTATGCACCAAAGAAAGTATGCCTTTGAACTCATTTCTGAGCTAGGATTAGCTGCAGCCAAACCTATCAATACACCCACTGACTGTAATATGAAACTTACCACAAAAGAGTATGATGAATATAAGAGTCAGCAGGTAACAAATAAGGAAAAATCAATCACAGAGGCTGAACTAGTAAGTGACAGTAGCTCATATCAGAGAATAATTGGTAAGTTGTTATACCTACCCTTACCAGATCAGATATTACCTATAGTGTACAAACACTTAACCAGTTTTTACAAAAACCAAAGAAGTCACATTTTAATGCTGCAATCAGAATAGTAAGGTATGTAAAAGGTCAGCCAGGACAAGGGGTACTGTTGTCTAGTAATAAACAAGAGATATTAACAAGTTATTGTGATGCAGACTGGGCTTCATGTCCACATACAAGAAAATACATTACAGGTTATTTGGTAAAATTTGGTGATTTACTCATATCTTGGAAATTTAAGAAGCAAAGCACAATTTCAGCGAGTCTCATTGAAGAATACGTAAGCCTAGCCAAGATAATTCTTTAACTCACTTGGTTGATAGGCCTACTGAAGGACATTGGCATTAACATCATACAACCAGTAACAGTGTTCACAGATAGCAGATCAGCCATACAAATGGCAGAAAATTCAGTGTTTCATGAAAGAATCAAACACATTGAGATTGATCTACATTTCATAAGGGAGAAGATTCAGAAATGAGTGGTCACTACAACAAATCGCCCCAAAGAGGGTGATTTTTTTAAACCAAAGAGGACGACTAAAAAATGCTCTTTTAGTTCGGACCACAGTCGCCCTTGTTGATGAAACCCAAAAAGGGCGACTTTTTGATAAATCTCAAAAAGGGCGACTCTAGTCGCCCTCTTTGGTGCCATAAGATTTCAATAATTAAAAAAAGATTCACATATGGAAGTCATATTAATTAGAGAGGTAGAAACCTATTTAAATATATATAAACCAAAATGGAAAGGCTGCCTAATTTGTATAAAATTTTCTGCTCGTACTAATTTCATGTTTAAAAAGATTAAATAATTTGAACGTTTGGGGGGTGGGATATGGGGAGTGTTTGAAATTAATTAACATGTTATATTATAATTCCATGACAAATAATTGACAAACCAAATATTAGATTAATTATTCGATAGCAACTCTACTATATATTTATAATCACGTGTTACAGCTTACAATCTTAACTAGTAAAAGTAAAGAACCTATTATTAGATGTTGTTCAGTATCTATGTGGGGGATTAAATTGCCACACGTGCAAGATCACGTACTAATATTTTCTTTTTCAAACGTTAGTTTTCTTCTTTCTTATTTTCCAACATTCAATCTTCAGTGAATGATATATCATAGATTAGTTTAAATGATAATTATTTTAAGAGAGTTAAAATGACAATTAAAATGGGAAAGAAAGATTATTTTATAACAATCATTAATTGATTAAGCATTTAATTTTTTTTCTTTTTTGAAGCAAGCCAAATAGGGCGACTACAGTCGCCCTTTTTGAGATAAACTCAAATAGGGCGACTTCAATTCACCTCCTTTGGTGAGTACCAACACAAGTCGCCCCTACCAAAGGAGGCGCCTTGAAAAGGTCTCCCTTTTTGGTCATTTTGATCAATTAAGTAAATGTGTATTTTTCTTGGATTCGAGTTTTGAGGTTTTACAATAAAAAAAAATTATTAGGAAGTACATATGTATTTTCTAAGTTTTGAAATTTTGATTTATTTCTAAATTTTTATTTCACTGTCCATAAATGCTAAAACCGAAGCTACTTGATGGAATTAATTGGAAATTTATTCTTGCGAATTCCATCTCAAATTAATTAGATACATTAATGTTCCAGCCACACCAAATAATTCCTGTTAATCGTCATTTTCTTCTTCAACTATTCACGAGCGAAGAAAAAAAGTAAAAAAATATAACTCCTTTAAACAAAGCCAAGTCAAGTGATGCCATCCCAAATAAAAAAATATATCTTCATTAAGTAAAAATAAGTAAAATTAGGTACATAATACAATATAGAAAAATGTGATTAAGTATATTCCGTGTGTAATGTTAAATATATTATTTTAATATATAATAAAAAATCACTACAATTTATATTTTATTTTAAAAAAAATACATACACTTTATTTTTTATATATCCGAAATATTCGGATCCGAATCCGATCCGAAATTTATCCGAAATATTCGAATCCGATCCGATTCCGATCCAAAATTATTCGAAAATTACGGATATCCGATTTTTTGTATATCCGAAATATTCGAATCCGATCCGAAATTTATTCGAAATATTCTGATCCGAGTCCGATCCGAAATTATTTCGAAAATTACGGATATCCAATTTTTTATATATCCGAAATATTCGCATCCGAAATTTATCCAAAATATTCTAATCCGATCCGATTCCGATCCAAAATTATCCGAAAATTACGGATATCCGATTTTTTGATATCTGAAATATTCGGATCCGAATTGCTTGATTAAGAAACTTTTATTTCATAATGAGATCAGAGAAAGAAGGTGGCACTACTTCAATGTGGAATGTCAAGTGTGAAGCTTCCATATGGTATGTTAAATCACTTGTGAAGTCGACTTCACTTGACTGTATCTGCTTCAACTTCACCCTAGACTCGTGTTTATTATTAATAGAATTTGAAGAATTTGAAATTCTTAGTATAGATCTAAGTGTCTATATATCTAAATCTAACTGAGTACGTATAATAAGTGCAAAGAATATAGAACTGTAGAACTAAATAAAAGCCTTTCAACGGAACCAGTAACAAGATTTATTTAGGGAAGCAAATCAGAAAAGAGACTTTCTTTAAATATCGTCATGTACATGGTACAACAAGAAGAGAATTAGCAGAAATCGAAAGGTTTTGGTCACCAGACGCTCGCTAATGAGTACCGCGTCTTCCCAGTGAATGGGTGGAATTCGTAGGACAGCGCCTACAAACCCAAGGACTCTCACCGGGGGAATACGAAGTCATGGTGCGAAATTTCCTAGATACAGAATTTGTTTTTTCTAGCTCCAATGCGGATAACGAAAAGAGAACAAGGACTAATAGACAATAGACCAATAGGCAAATTCAGCATCTACTATCTAGGATTGAGATTCTTCATTATTTTCCTTTCTCTCTTGTTTTCAGTTGCTCACAATTCTTTTTTATTCATTATTCTTTTTATTACCAAAGCAAATAACCATACCAAATGCAGATAGCGAAAGAGATGAATCCGTTGTTAGGAATTTTGGAATCGAGCGAGATGATATACTGAAACGGGTGCTAGCTTGAAAATCGCCGCAGAACGAAGCAAGGTTGTCGGTTGAGGCCTCACCGGGCTTTCATAAATAAGTCTCTTAACAATCAGTATTTCTTATGAATAGTAGGGCACTGAGGCAGAGACCGCCGAAACTCGTGTTTTAATTTTCTTTGATTTAGGTTAGGTTTTTTTATTGAATCCGAAATTATCCGAAAATTATGGATATTCGATTTTTTATATATCCGAAATATTCGGATCCGAATCCGATCCAAAATTTATCCGAAATATTCGAATCTGAATCCGATCCGATTCCGATCCAAAATTATCCAAAAATTGCGGATATCCAATTTTTTGATATCCGAAATATTCGGATCCGAATCCGATCCGAAAATTACGAATATCCAATTTTTTGGATATCTGAAATATTCGGATCCGAATCCAAGGAATTTATGATTATGAGGAGTATAAATATAACAAGTATTGATGACTGGTTTAGTGATATAATGACACAATTCCACAGAGGATACCCGGATTCAATTCTTGGCAGGGGGTTGTATTTGTGGTGATTAATGTTGCATAACTAGTTGTCTAGTGGTAGAATAGTGCGAGGTCACGATTCACTGTGGTTCAATCCGGTTGGTGCATTTAATTTTTTCTATTTTTTGAACCATCCCAAATTGGGCGACTACAGTCGCCCTTTTTGAGATCAATCAAATAGGGCGACTAGAGTCGCCCTCTTTGAACCTGACCAAAGGGGGCGATTGTAGTCGCCCTTCTTGATAAATCTCAAAAAGGGAGACTTGAAAAATCGTCCTTCTTGATCTTAGACAACGCGATTAATTAGGCCACTTGAAGGGCGACTAAAAATCGCCCATTTATCTAAGGGGGCGATATTTCACCCAAAGAAGGCGATTACAATCGCCCTCTTAGAACCAATTTCTTGTAGTGGGTGCAGATAGAGTATATTAATATTGCAGAACAGCCAACAGATATACTTACCAAGGGTCTAACCAGAGTGCAGCATCTTCATCTTTGTGCCAAGCTTGGATTGTTGAATATTTTCCAGCATCCAGCTTGAGGGGGCCTGTTAAGACTAATAAAGAGATGCAAGTTAGTTATAAAGTTAGTTATAAGAGTAGTTCTTTGAGGAGCCTTTGAGGAGCCTGTTAAAATTGTAGCTATAAATTCTCCTCTTCTCTAAGAATTGTAGATACAACAGAATAATAAAAATCACAAACCATCGAGTCTTTTTCTTCTTCATCTCTCTTTATACTTCTTCTTCTTCATCATCTTTAAGTGTTGATGTTTGTGAATCTGTTATGTCACCATTGTATCGAGGAGTCATCCCTCGACTACATCAACATAGTAATTGCTTGAAGTGTATCAAGGTGTTCTCGATAAGATCATCTTCTTGGCTACATCAAAGAGTCTCTTCCCAAGAGTCTTCCTCTCGAGCATATCGAAGACATTGATTGCAGGTTCTCTCTTCCTCGAACTTATCGAAGTTGTTGATGGCAGCAGTGAATGCAATTCTCAACATGCCTGTTATTAGAAATTTTGCCTGTTATTAGAAATTTTGCCTGTTAGATTAGAAAATCTGCTTTCTAAAGTTAAATATCCAAGAAAGAATGAAAGGTTACAATAATTAGAATATTTTACTGACGCTTGTTGATTTTATATTATCCTATTAGACCTTATTGACGCTTGTTGATATTATATTTTATGAAAATTTTCAACAAGAAAAGTGTTTATGTAAATTCAAAGTCGATCAAGCCAGTAAACAAGTACAAGTGAACCTTCATAAACATGTGATTATATGTAGATTTAACATATGTATGAGAATAAGCAGGATTAGCTGTCATGATGCAAAAATCTCGAGGTCAAAATAGGCCATAAGTAATTGCTTAGTCCAATGTCATGGTACAGTTTCAAAGTATAAATAATTAGCTTAATGTTTGTATTTATAAACTTACTACTTCCTCGTTTCAAAAAGAATGACTCACTTTTCTTTTTAGTATATCTAAAAAAAAGATATATTTTCTTATTCGATAATATTTTAACTTTAAATTTTATCTTTTACGTAAAACGAGATGATATATAACTACATAAATATATAAGATTTCTTTTTTAATTTTTAAAATATATGTCAAATAAAAATAAATCACAAAAATTGTAACGGAGGAAGTATAAAACTGGGTTCCACCATCTTCTAGGATATCAAAAGCATAACAAATTTTTAAAATATTATTTGGTTGAACATTCTGTTGATGAAGCAAGCAAGTGGAGGCAGCTAGGAAACATATATAAGCAATATTGGTAGACATGTTGGTGCCTAGTCAATCTAAAAAGGTGTCTCACTTTTTGACATTACCTTTTAAAATAGAGGTTTAATTTATACTTAATCCGTTTCAAAGTACTTATCATATTTTATTTTTGAAGAATCAAATTTTATAAACGTTAATCGACATTCTAAGATATAATTTTTTATCGTATATTAATACGAAAATAATTATAATTTATGGTATTTTTCGTATAATTTTTAAATATCTAAATTATAATTTAAAAATATTATATTAATCTAATTTAACTCAAAAATTAGTTAATAACTCTCGAGAAGCACAACATGACAATCAATATGAGACGGAGGGAGTATACACTTAAGTATGAAGTAAGCTTACTTATTAGTGTAGTTTAACAAGTTATATGTCTTTTTTTCGTGTTATTGATCTAATTCTTTATAAGTATTCACCAATACTCATTTCTCAAGTGATTTGATAACGTAAAAAAATGTTTACCCATCAATGTCCAGAACTTAAATTCTTAAAAATGAGTTTAAGACTTTTATAATTAGTAATCTTGGAAATATAAGGTTACCTGAATGCAAAAATATGCAGTCTTTAAATATGATATTTGTAATATTGAAAATATGATAGGTAAAACTCCTTAAAGTACTGTGAGATTTATAATCTTAAAAATATAATATGTTAGCTTACTATTATATAACTTAAGCTCAAAAATAATAATACTAGGCGGTAAAATTTTCAAGGTAAAGAGTGGTAGAACCTAAGAGAGAAACGAGGAGCCATAACCAAGTAAAACCAACAAAAACTATAGTTTAGCCTCACAAAATTAGGACAAGGTCAATAAGATAGTACCTCGATGGAAACGAAAGTAGACAGGCTCTTGCTTTTTTGTTTCTCTTGTTTCCTTAACATTTTGAAGCAATCTGTTGTTCAGCTTCTTAATTTCAATAATTCTTTAAATAAAAAAAAAACTCTTCTTTAGACTCTGTTACTTTCTTCCCTTGTTTCTTTCTTTATATATATTTAAGTTTAACTCAACTCTCACTTTGCTTCTCTTTGAAATCTTCATGTCTTTGACACCCAATTGCTATAATACTTATCTTCCCTTCTCAATTCTTCTCAAATGTCAATCAATATTTCCTCTCTTCTTACTATTTTCCTTTTGTTCCATGCATGTAATGCTCGGTCACTTGGTGTCCTCAACAAGGTTTGTTCTAGTTTAAGTTCTATATATGCACATACAACTTAATGAGGTTACTTATAAGGTAATTACAAGTAACAATTCAGTAGTAAGTAATATGATAACTAACTTGCTATAGAAGACAGTACAGTGCACTAAGTTTTCGCTATGCGCGGGTCCGAAATAACTAATTTGCTATGACATGTAAAATTATATTAATAGTGTAAAGGATGGACCCGCTGAAGTATCTCTTTGAAAAGCCAGCCCGGTAGAAAGCTCACACGTTGCTTGTTATTAGTGCGCTCATCCGAGCGTGGTATGAAAGAACTGCTGCTATAAATAAGAGCACCAGGCTAAGTAAAGTAATATACTAAATAATATTTTTGCACTATCACTTGTATATAACTTATATCCTAGTACTATTTGCAGTATATAATGCATATCTTATTACTTTCGTTTTCTTGATCAATATATAATGCATATCTTGATAAAAGTTATTGAAAACTAAAATTTAATTTATTGTGTTTTTCTTGCAGAATGAGAAGATCAATCCAAGTATGGCTAGGGTTTCCATTCCATTGGGATCGGGTGTAGAAGTAAAAGTGTCAAATAAGGATAAGAAAAGGGAGGCAGAGTATAATTTGGACTACTTACCTCCAAGAACACACCCTCCTGCACATAATTGAGCCGAGTGTATATGTCGCTTCATTTAAATCCATCTTAGTCTTTTGTGAAATTAAATTTTGAGTCTTAGAAATTTTGGCTCTTAATTTTACATTTTGATGACTACACTAAGTTTCCATATATTAATATTATCATATTATAGCATTTTGCTTCATGATATAGCACTAAGTCTTAAGATCCTATGTTATATCAAATCTATATTCAACTTATATATAATGGAGATTGAGCATGAGTTCTATGAGCTCATCTATTTATGCCCCACCAATTTGATGAGTACTCTAGCTACTACTTTTGCTTTAGGCTCTTGATGATAATCTCATATATATATATATATATAACCCGCAAGCAGAAATGTATGAAGAAGAGAATACATGACCGCAAGGCCACGAGTTCGATCCCGCATAAACCTTCTTGGTTAGTCACACATGGCTTGCCAAGTGGTTTACATGGTCGACGTGGTTTGCGTGCTATCACAACCGGGGTTTACCTCACGCACTCGAAAGAGTAGCGGTTCCTTCACAACAAAAAATATATATATATATATATATATATCAAAAGAACAAAAGTAGGAACGATATTTGCGCGCGCTGAATTGTGTGATAACACACCTAAAAGTTTAAGTGATTAAAAATTAAGAATAACAAACTCATTATGCTGATGAATTTTATTAGCTACTGCAAGGAGTTAGACTTTGCTTTGTCTTACTTTGCTTGTGTTTGCGCTTTGTCTTGAGCCGAAGGTCTCTCAGAAACAGTCGCTCTACCTACCAAGGTAGATGTAAGGTCTGAGTACACTCTACCTTCCCCAGACCACACGTTGTGGATTTCACTGGATATGTTGTTGTTGTTATTGTACGGTAAGGAGTTAGATTTCTACATATCCCGTGTGAAAATTCAATATTTATACCTAATTGTCTGTACACTAGGAGTGTATTTGGAATAAAATTTATATATTTGGAAATTATATAATAGTACTATAAGTCATAATAATTGACAACCCAAAATATTTAAAATGTATATGAAAAAAATGCGGTAAACAAAAATTTATTTAATTCTTGAAATTCGAATGGTGACACATATATTGAGATAGAGCAACATTATTTAAGTCCTTTTACATCACCATTTACAAAAAATTGCCCAAGTCTTTGCTCAAATTAGACTCGCCAATTTATCTTTTGAGTTATTTTTCTATTTTAAGGTTTTCAAATCCTTTTCAAAGACCGTTTTGACATTACTCAATACAATGTACTTATCAAAAAGTTTTAAAATTTTCAAGAGAGATCCTCTTTAGTCCTTCGTAAGAAGTACATCATATAGTACTCCTTTTATTTCAATTTACGTGAACGTATTTATCTAATTAATGTATCAATACGTCAATTGCCCATCCCAATCTAATTGTAATTGTAAATCAACTTAGGATCTGTTTGAAAAGCCGCCTGGTAATTGGAATTGGTGTAATTACTAGGATAATAATTACACAGTATAGTAATTACGTTGACTTGTTTGTTTGTCATAAGGTAATTACTAAAAAGTGGAAGAATATGTCAAACCTTCAGAGGAAAGAATATTAAGTAGATCGGTAGTCATTTGTAGCGCATGATGCCAAAACAACGGAGGGCCGAAAGAATGAACCAATAAAGTGCGGATAATGTTATTAATGGTATGAATTTTTCGTTCAGCTTTCCCATTTTGTGAAGACGTATGAGGACAAGAAAAATAAAAATTTATCTCATTTTGAGCACAAAACTCCCTAAACTCCGCATTGTCATACTCTTTACCATTATCACATTGGATGTTCTTTATTTCCCGTTCGAATTGAGTTCTTATGAAAGCTCTGAATTTTACGAAGATAGAAAAAACTTGTGATTTTTTCGCAATTAGAAAGTCCATAAAAATTTAGAGTAATCATCCAAGAATAAAATATAATATCGATGAGCCATAGAACTGAGAACCAGAGATGTCCATAAATCGTTATGAATAATGTCAAATGGCATTGAAGTATGAGAATTCAAAGCAACAAACGGTAACTTAATAATTTTCCCTAACGAACATGATTGACAATTTGGAGTACTACACGTACACTTACAAGAAATAAACCTATTCTTATCTAAAATAGATAAAATTGATGACCTTGGATGGCCTAGACGAGCATGCCACACGGAAGGAGCAAGGGCTGCAAAAGTGGATGGCATAGCTTGACGCGAGATGCTGAGACTCGGTGTAATTGGATAAAGATCCTCCTTACTGTCACACCTCAAGAGAGGACTCCCCGTCTTGAAATCCTTCACAGAAAACCAAACGGATCAAAATCAATAGAAACTCAATTTTCAGTGGTGAATTTACGGACAAACATCAAATTTTAAATCATTTTTGGGGCATGAAGGGTATTTTTCAGGACAAGTGGTGGATGAGGAGGGGACAAAGTTTTATTACCAACCCTTAATTGAAATAGAACTACCATTGCCAACAGTTATACCACGATTACTGCTCAGATTGGAATAAGATGACAGAATATCTTGGTCGGATGTCATGTGGGTAGTGACACATGTGTCTATTTACCAATTAGGGTCCGGTTGAGTCAAGTCAAGCGTGTGCATTGTTGCTTCAATGTCGGTCTGAGTGGGGGAATTGCGTGGTGGGCCTGAGGGGGCGAGGTCCAAGTATACCGGACTGCTGGGGCTACTCATACGCTGGTCTGAACCATATAGTCTGACCCGGGAAGAAGCTGGGCCGTGGCGCTTGCACGGGCTGAGACTGAGGCGCCGCGACGCTGTAATGCTGAGCCACGACGCTGTAATGCTAAGTTGCGGTGTTGTGTGGTGCTAGGACTCACTACCACCGCCCGTGGCTCTTCAGGCCCTAATCGCCGCCGCTAATCTGCCCCCGTTGTTGCCGCCGCAATTCTTGTCATTATTCTTCCGATTTTGGTCTTTCTTACCACCCCATTGTTGTGATTTTGGGTCACGTTGGCTGGATTAGAAGGAGGAAAATTGGAAACAGTCATCATGACGACGGGGCTTGCTCCGATCGATGTCATTTTAGCCAAACTCGCTTCTTCCAAAGTGAGCATGGAGCGGGCTTGATAGAACTCCAGCAGGGGGTTACTTTGACGAATAACCGAAACAACCCATGTGTAGGCCTCAGATAGACCGGCAACTATCTGAAGAACTAGACGACTATTAGAAATAAGAGAACCCATGTTGCGAAGTTGGTCTGCTAAGTCCTTGAGGCGTTTGCAATAAGAAGAAACGTTTGAAAAATTCGTCATAGCAACTTGAGAAAATTTCTGCTCAAGGATAACAATGCGAGAATAATTGTTATCTTAGAAGATGTCACGCAATCGATTCCACGTCGCCATAGCTGTGGAGTTGAGTTCCATAATCATCTGTAAAAGATCCAATGAGATAGTGACATAAATCCACTGGAGAACCTTGACATCAAGCATGACCCATAAGTCTGGATCTACTGCTTTGGTGGGCACAACCGTTGTAGACGTAGACGTCATATCACCCCCCGTAGAAGTAGTGGGAAGGATGATGTGGTGAAGAACTTTATATGCCATAGCATGAATCTTGAATAATTCTGCCCACGTCCCATATTGGACGTTCTCTAGAGCAAGAACAATAGGAAGAACGCTCTTGATATTAGAAACGGTGAGGGCAAGATGAAAAGTGTTCTTATCAGTCATGATGAATAGAACAAACTTTGGACAAGATTTGTAGAAAAGGGAGGAGTTCTCGAATTTTGTGAAAAAAATGAGAGTTTTGGGAGGGATTTGCACGGTATGTTTTAGAAGAAATTGAGAAGCAGAAGCAAGGAAAAAAACCTAGACTCTTGATACCATGAAAGAATTAATCCCTTGATTATTCTTATTAATGAAAGACATATATATACAAGTTACAATACGAGAATCCTATTCCTACTTTACATCTAAATCCCTATTGTTGACACCCAATTTTGACCCTCCCGTCCAGTCATTAACTATAAAATTACACTAATTTTGCAAAATAATTTCTTATAATTTTTTATAATAAAATACAGCGATAAAACATTAATACAGGCATAAATAAGCAATTTAATAATGGCACCGCGTCTTACGTAGAAAATTAAGCACTTAGAGTCTCGCGCCCGCATTAATTAATTTTAAGCCCTGTCAAACAATTCTTAATAATTAATAATAAGTACATAAAATAAATAATTTAGCAATGACGTCGTGTCAAGTAGCGTAGTCGCATTTATTAAATACGCAAAGCAATTTCATAACTTATTTTAAATAATAATGCACAATAATAAAGATCTTAAATAATAGCGCCGCATTCTAAAATATTAAGCACTAATTAAATAACACGCCCGCATTTATTATTATAACAATTAGATTAGTAAAGCACCTAAATAATTTAATCACAATTTACTAATTTAATCCACCACTAATTAATTAACTCCTAAAACTAATACCCTAATTAATTAACCCCAGCCCACACCCGCACAGCCCATCCGCAAGCCCAACTCACCCTCTACCCTTATCAGCCCAGAAGCCCACGCCCAGCCTTTATTCCCCCAGCCCTTTTCCCATATCGTCTTCCACACAAGACCCCAATACAAAACGCAGCCCTAACGAAACCTAAGCCTAAAAAACAACGATCGCCGCACCTCTCCCTCGCATCCCCCGTCGCCCCAGCCTGGATTCTCGCCGGAGAATCCGGGGTTTCCCTTTACCCACGCACACCCAGCCGATTTCTTACCATAACCAACACCCAAATCTTGCTTCAAAATCAGTAACAAATCGCACAAGATACCCTTCAAAATCTTAACCAAATCGCACGAAATCAGTACCCAAATCGCACTAAATCAGCCCTAAGAGCTTACCAACATTAGAACCCACACCATGGCTATATAAAGCACATGCAATAGGCATTTAGAGAGGAGAGCACAGTAGAGCAGGGTCAGGGGGCAATCGTTTTCACACATGCAAGCAGAGCAGCAGAACATAGAGCTTGGAGGGCAAAACCAGTGCGTGCATCAGAACAGAATTCAGCCAGGAGAAGAATCGAGAACAGCAGAGCATCGGGAGTTAGGGGGCTCAGCACCCAGACCATTAGCACCGCAAGAATAGGAAGTTCGAATCCCTTCTTTCAATTCTAGCCAAGAAATCAGCAAACAAACCTTGCCCTTTTTCGCATCGTAAATCCAAAACCCGTCGAGTGGACCGACGACTTGATACGCTGCCCCGGGTCGCTGCCCGGAAAAGGTAAAATCAAATTCTTCTCAGTCCATTTGTAGTGTTGTATGTCTGTTTGTGATTAAACACGTATTGGTTCTTTCATATTTGTGAGGCATGAGGATGACACTGGCCATCGTTAAAATTATCTGTTAATCTGCTTATTGAGGCCTAAACATGCTGAGTTATATATCCTATGCCCCTTAGGCATTTGTTGTGTTCTATGTTAAAATCAGTTTTTGTCATATTGTTGTTAATGCCCAGATGTTGTGTCCTGTTTTGTGTGTTATAACGAGTTGCGCATCTGTGTTTCCTGTTAGCATAGTGATAAACTCGTTACTTGCAAGTTCAGGATAAGAAGATGACGACTTTAGAGTGTTTGTGTGAGTCCAATATTATGCCTTAATAATCTGTCCATGCTCTATTTACACTTGAGAACGATATGGAAGCATATGGGCACTTGTGGAGTGTTTCTGAGTTCGGTCCAACATGTCTTAAAATGTTACCGACATGCATATCGCACATTTAGGTATTCGAGATGTAGTCCTCATAAGGCTAACCAACCGTATTCGATTTGCTTTTCACGACTTGTATCAATTGTGCACTTGTTTTTCTCGCCCATAATAAGAATGCCGCCATGTTAATATATAAGTTTATCCGCCTCGCTATAGGAAGGATACCTAGCTTGGTTTATGTAACCCACAAATTTGCACAATGTCACATCCAAAGGGATTAAATCTTATGCAAAGAGGTTCATTAATTTGGTTTATTGATTTGTGATGCTCAATAAGACCACCGCGCCTGCCTTATATATCCTCTTATCCGCATTGCCATCGACATATCATCGCTTGTGATTCTACCTCACGCATCTATCCATAATAATCACCTTCATATAGCCCGCACTTAGACATTCATACCCACTGCTTTAATTACTTGAATTGCTCGCCAAGACGTACTGTCATTCTTACTTGGGTTCCTAAACCGCATACCTAGAAAGTCTCATGTGCCATAGAAATAGTTGGTTAGCATTAGCGTTGCTACTGTTCTGTTGGCACTAGTGTTACTACTGCCACTGTTTTGGTATTGTTGTCGCTGCTACTTGTGTTATCATTATCAGTAGGTTCGCCCAACCTCGCTTGCCTTTTGTTTATTTCTTACTTGCCGATCTTGGAAGTAATTCTTCCTCTCCTCGCATAACGCTCGCACCCGTCCCATATGTATATACATCCGATTCGCTTCCTTATTTGCTTCCGCCTATTTCGCTATCCCGCAATTCAATCATGCATACATGTTTTAAATCATATGTGTTAATTCTTATACCTAGTACTTGTTTATTATTATTTGGGGCTCGTACTAATCTTTATCTTCTCTTATTTTTGCATGAAACGCATCGGAGCAACAAAGAGTCTCATGGCGAGACTCATCGTAGTAAACGTGAAAAACCACATCTATGTGCATCTATGTTTGTGCCAGAAATTCCAAGCCGCCGGCGAAAAGACATCGCCTTTCCTTCGAGTCATCTTTACTTATTCTTTATTCTGCCTCATTTATTTGTTGTAAATTAATTGTATCACGCTACACTAATTAATTAGCATTTAGAATAGTTAAACCTTGAATCAATAGCTAGAAATTAGTTTGACTTACTTACCTTAAGTTAATTACTTTAGGCTCGCCTTGCCTTGCCTTGCTTAATAGTTGTGATAAACCGCTTCATAATATACACTTGCATAATAAGCTGGAATATTATTTGCCTAGACATTCTAAAAATCGTGGTACAATTTCCTATCAATACAGAATAAGAAACACTTCTTTGCATAATAGACATGTTTTCATCTTATTTTTTATCACAGTGATCTTACGTTACTAGGCTAGGCAATCTATACTTCTTAGGTAAAAGAATACTTGCACACATTTCTACTCCTGTTATACCTATATAGTATTTAGGCATCTTAATTGCATATTTTTCAAAACTGACCTTAACTTTCATACATAAATCTTGCAAAAAATATATCTTATACTCTTCTGCTTAAACGTTTTTTCTACACCTTTTCCTTAGCATAATAATTAACCCTAGGTTTGGCAGGACAACCGCAAATTAGCGGATCTTAGAGGGTGTCTAACCCCTTCCCTCTAGATTAATAAAGAACCCTTACCCAGAATCTTATTAAGTTTATGTCACACCCCGAACCCCGGGCCCGTGACTGGTGCCCTACCTGGGCACCCTGCTACCTTAACAACTAAGTATATAGCGGAAATTAATAACAGCTCATATTATTATTTTTTTCTTTTAAAACCAACGTACGTACAAGGCAAAGCCGACTAGGCTGCCATATCATATACATAAACAAAAGACACTACACTGTACACGAGTCCAATCCACATATGAATACTGCACTTAGGAGTTAAATCAAATATGACGGACAAGGCCCCAGCACTCCAAAACTGCATAAAGCCTGCATCAAGGATATATACCAAAAGATAAACTCTCGGATGCAGGAGCTATCCAAAACCCCGAGCAGATCCTACACTGCCGATCACCAAACAACAGACCTAAACTCATGCAGATGAACGCACTTCGGGCGAGGTCAAGACGAAGAATGTACCAAGTATGTGAACAGTAGCATCGTAATAAAATCATAACAAATTTAAACAAAACAGAGACATGTATGATAGCCAACCTACAAGACACAATACATAAGCAAATATATCAAGTCGTGGACGCAGCCCTCAAAGTCACTACTCAAATATAACTATGGGTCTCACGCCATAATATCAATCATGCCCGAATCCTTCCTCACCGCCATCCATGATATAACATAGCACCAATAGGCATACATGAACACCAAGTCCCACCTGTTCTAAAATTGTACGCGCAAGTAGTAAACGAGCAGTGGTATAACGCCTGGGTTTACCCTCATTTATACTCGACTCGAAGGAGGTGGTAAAGCGGTGGTATAACGCCTGGGCTTGCCTCATTTATACTCTTACCCTATCTCAACCGGCCACAAACAACACATAAAGCAGTGGTACATGGCCTGGGGTTTACCCTCACTTATACTCTTACCCCGAGTAGGTGGTACAACGTCTCGGGTTTACCCTCACTTATACTCTTACCCTATCTCGACCGACCATCAAACAAGACATAAGCACTACCATGTCTTCTATAAAAATCCGGGAATTTAACCCAAGTACTACAAGTAACGGAAGCATACCCGTGGAATCCCACATCACTGTCGGTACGTCCCAGTAACTTACAACAAGACAGCCGACCCTTCTACCGAGAGTCGCGGCAACTTAATAAAACATAATACTTGCACTCAAAGGCTATTACCAGCACATATAGGCAAGTTCTCAATTAACCAAGCCAAAGTACTTATCAAGGCACACATAGGATAAATTCTCATTTAACAAGCCAAAGTACTTATCAGGGCACAATTAGAATAAATTCTCAATTTATCAAGCCAAAGTACTAATCAAGGCATACATAGAATAATTCTCTTTTAACAAGTCAAAGTACTTATCAAGGCACACTTAGACAAATTCTCAATTTATCAAGCCAAAGTACTAATCAAGGCATACATAGAATAATTCTCTTTTAACAAGTCAAAGTACTTATCAAGGCACACTTAGACAAATTCTCAATTTATCAAGCCAAAGTACTAATCAAGGCATACATAGAATAATTCTCTTTTAACAAGTCAAAGTACTTATCAAGGCACACTTAGACAAATTCTCAATTTATCAAGCCAAAGTACTACGTACGTACATTCTTTTATAAAAGACTCCTTTCTATGTAAAGCCCCAAGATACTAACACCCGTAGTATCAAGGCGTGTCTATTTTTCAAAGTAAGTTACTACACTTTTAGAAAACTCATTTCAAGTCTTGAAATCAAGTAACTCCAAATTTTCACAATCTTGGCAACTTATGCCCTTTTATCAAAATAGACAACTTTCTAAATCTTTCATAAAGTCGTTATAACCAACTTCACATAAAGCCGTTATAACCCTTTATGATTTTAGACATATCCATTCCTTCAATGACCAAGAGACTTATACTATTAAAACCAAGTATCACATACTTACAAATCAAGTTCTTAACTTTCAAAAATACTTCAAGTCTCTTAATAGTTAGAAAACAAGTTTTCTTCTACTTTTTAAACCTCAAGTAACTTCACCCTTAACACAAGTTACTTCTCTTAAATCATGTCATTTCTCCTCTTTTAAATCAAATAAGTAAATCATTCCTTTGACTCTAAAGTCACTATAATGACCTTTAGGTTTTAGAACTAAGGCACTAGCCAAAAGATTTGGAAACCACTTCCTTTTTAAGACTAAATGTACTTTAAGTAAAAATACCTTCACTTTTAAGAATTCAAACTTCATCAAGAAAATGGATTCTACAACTTACAATCCAAACATCAAAGTACACTCAAGGAAATACATAGAACAAATTCTATTTTTGGCAATCCAAATACAACCAAGGAATGGATCATTTTGGTGAGTAACCTACTTTCTTTATCTTACTAATCATGCTAGAAGAGAGATAGTTCACATACCTTTCGCTAAATCCACAAGCTGCCGAATACGCCGCACGAGAAGTTGTCAACCTATAATGGTCACAACAAGACTATCAACTTCTAGTCTCTAACGAGAATAATACTAAGTATACGCTCTAATTCTACGAAAAATCGGGCAAAGACTTCCTTTGTTTCTACTCACTTTGCCACCTTTTCAAGGCCGAATACAATAACCAACAAACCACATTTAAGGCTCCAAACAACAACCAAACAAAGGGATTACACGCCTTACAATACGTAAAATTCCGCCCCACAATTCATAATGGGTAGTACAAAAATCCAAGCCATTCTACCAATCTTATAACCAACAATACTAAGGTCTTTTCCAATTCTTCCTAATTCCAAGTTCTAAGGTCAACATGTTATTTAGTCGTAAACAACTTCAACAACTACAATTTCCTTCTTTATACAACATGTGACGACTTAAACGAATAATCAACTTGAAATGTACTCTTAAGGCTAACATGCTAGTTTTCTGATTAGGTTCCAATAGCCAACATAATAATCAAACTTCGTAATATATAACTCATGTCATAATAACCATAGCTACAATCAATAAGTAAGCTTAATTGCTAAAACGACAAAATTTATACCTTCAAGCCCTTAAAATTTCCAAGATCCAAAGTCGCGCTTAGCAATTCTTAGCTCCTTTCCTTAGGTTCCAATCCGCCCAAGCACTCCTTAGAGGCCTACGAAGAACCCATCTTCAAGTTCCAACTTCAAAGTCAAGAACTCCAATAGTTTCCGCCATGACTAACGTGAAAACTCCGCTTTTTCCAAATCTTTCTATCGAGATAACCTTATAATACCCTCGGGACATCAAGTTAAAGTCTTGTGGCTAATGGATCAAAATCACAAAATTTTTGGGTGGAGAGGCTTGAACTCGAGAGCAATGTTGCTAGAACAACAATGTTTCTAATTTTTCTAAGTGTTAAAATGAGCTAGTCTTGCTACTAGTTAGTATATAACACATATCGAAGGCTTAGATATTAACAAATGTGAGGCTAGGATGATTATCACAAGGATCGTTTTACGTGGCAAGTTGACTAGTCAATTATGTCGCTTCGCAAGACTTATCATCTACATAGGTCAAATGACCATTTTACCCTTAACATTTTCGTCCAAGACCACTAGTTGGGGTGCCACGTGTCGCCTCTCATTCGCCCATAAAATTCAGAACTCTCGGGCCCCACAAAAATGTAAAATTTCAAAGGGCCCCACGTGACCAAATACGTAAAAATAAATTTCCATAGTGTTAATAAGTTCCATACTTTACAAATAATGCCTTTTGAGAATCCAATTCTCAACAACGAACATTTTTCCTTACCGACGTTCGGAAGATTTTCCGTCGGAAAAACAATTCTTCCTTTCGTACCGATTTCCTAGTCTTGTTTCCTTTCGTACATTCTCCTTTACATGTCCTGGACTTACGGGGTGTAACAGTTTAGCAGACCACAACAATGGAGTTAGTGTTGACTTTAACCTAAGTTGACATTTAGGTGTCCTAATTCACCCAATTAATTAGGTGGCGACTCCGCGAACCCTTTAGCATTTTAGCACCACTAGCGACCTTTTAAGCACCCTTTAACATTTTAGCACTCTTTTGCACTTTAGCATTTATTATTCATTTTCTAACCTTTTATTAAGCAGGAGTATTATTTAAAAAATGTCGCGGTCGAAAAGGGGCGCGACAGAAATGACGACTCCACTGGGGACTTAAGGTTCTTAACCACAACAGACCTAGGGTTATTATTTGGCAATTATTTTTGCATTTAATTCTTGTGTGTTGTATTTTGTTTTATTTTTAATTGCTACTTGCTTTACTGCTTTCTTTAAACTGGCATTCCGCTCATATTTCTTCCACTCTGGAAAATTCACACTATCACACACTCACGCGTTGGTGTGCTTCGCGCACCCGCAAATTTCTTCAAATATCCAAATTTTAAGAGAGTCACGCACATGAGTTAGATCGGTTCGTCGATCAGCCGCGTAGCCTTCCCACTCGAGTTGTCCGCTCGAACTCAAGCGCCTAGTAAATCCAAATCTTAGCAACTCGTGATAGAGCTATACCACCCTTTATTTTAAGGCACGCATGATTTACCTTAGGTGCTGGCTCGGCCTCGCATCGACACCACAATTAGGAAGACACCAAACTTGTCGACGGGTTTCTCAACCCAACGACCAACCAGCATATTATGTGTAGCGTGATAATGATAGACAAATCCAAGCCTAATCATGTCATGCTGAAATTGGAAAAAGTGCACCGTCATTTGGTCGCCACTTCCAACAAAAGCATTACAGTTGGACGACTTGGACAAATCTATCACAGCCTCGCATATGTGACGTTTAGGCCTACCTCTGGCATAAAGGGGTCCCCATGCATGTTAGGACTCGCTTGCAATGTGACCATTTGTGTGCAACATATACCTGCTAAATGTTTTTACACTTTTGCAAAATCACGTGATTTACACTAACACATTTTGCTGCATTTTGTCTAGAAGGATTTATCATCTTCCCCAAAGGTCGATTTGTATTTGACTAAGCAATGATAGAGCATCGATATTTCACAAGATCAAAGGCACGGTCCAGCGACATGACTGATTCAAGGGCATTTGAGCAGAACGAGTCGGAACCTATCTTGGTTCCTATAGGCAAAGCAGGGGTCTCAGAAAAGAAAGCAGTATAGATCTTATAGAACACCTCGCCCAATTACCACATCAAATGGCAACTCTGCAGGCCGAAATCAAAAGGCTTCAAAACTTCACCAGAGCACTCGTCACTGCAAATAACCAAAACAATGAACTACGTTATGACCTGATTCTCTCATGGGGATACGTAGGCGGCCTAAATCGGCTTCGGTCACACCATTAGGAAACTTTCCCTTTGTTTTGAAAACAACGAGAATACACACAACATACAAGCAACTCCATTGAGACCCACTTTAAGGCCAAACGCCCTTTGCATATTCAAAACTGGGACAAGGTAGGAAACTGCATGCGGGGTTGTAAGTCCAAATGTGCCAGCACGCAGATGTCAAGGAACAAGGCGCGGTCAAATACGAATCGACCACCCCCAAACTCACAAGTTTTCTGAGCGCAGTGTTTTCATATTAATGTAAGAAAGTGCAATAGCCAAGCGTAAAATACGCAAAAGTTTCTTCGCAGAAGCATAAAGAAGCAGCAGAGGCAGAGATATGACAACAATCCAAAGTTCAAAGTCCACACTTGAAGCAGCAGAAACAGAAAGGGCCATCGACAATCAGCAGTCAAAATTCAAAGTTCCGCAACAAAGCCTAGCGCATCAGCTCGGGCACAAAGTCAAATTTGCAACCCAACAAAGGCATCACGACAATTCGTCAGTTGCAGCGTTTACCATGTCCGTGCAAGGACAACGTCTTAGTATTCATCTGGCGTATCATGGACGACATCTCTACCCATGAAATTGCACTTCTCATATGTATTTATCATTTCGTTTAAACAGGTATACACTAATGTTTTCTCAAGCTTAGCTTGCAGGAGCATTTATTCTACAGGAGCAACAACAACACGTCCAGGCAACGACGTTATCAGCACAACAAGTCCGAAAACGACG
This sequence comes from Przewalskia tangutica, assembly GCA_029844215.1. NCBI lineage: Eukaryota > Viridiplantae > Streptophyta > Magnoliopsida > Solanales > Solanaceae > Przewalskia > Przewalskia tangutica. The sequence continues at coordinate 145,280,649 of CM056719.1, forward strand.
CCAAGAAGAACACGCCCGCATAACGACGCGACGCGATTATGTCCAGTGCAACGACGTTATCGCGACAACAAGTCCGAAACGACGCCAAGAAGAACACGCCCGCATAACGACGTTATCGCGATTATGTCCAGCACGACATCATCAAGATTGCGTTTACGCAACGACGCCAAAGAATAATACGCCCGTGCAACGACGCGACAAGATTATGTCCAGTAACGACATCATCGCGATTGCGCTTTACGCAACGACGCCAAAGAATAATACGCCCAGCAACGACGTTATCGCGATTATGTACAGTGCAACGATATCATCATCATTGCTTTACGCAACGACGCCAAAGAACAATACGCCCAGTAACGACGCGATCGCGATTATGTCCAGTGCAACGACATCATCAAGATTGCGTTTACGCAACGACGCCAAAGATCAATACGCCTAGGCAACGACATCATCATCGCGATTGCTCGCACAACGACGCCAAAGAAGAATACGCCCGTGCAACGACGTTATCAAGATTATGTCCAGCAACAACATCATCGCGATTGGCCTACAATACGCCCAGTGCAACGACGCCATCGCGATTATGTCCAGTAACGACATCATCGCGATTGCGCTCACGCAACGACGCCATCAAGAATACGCCCGTGCAACGACGCACGCGATTATGTCCAGTGCAACGACATCATCGCGATTGGTTTACGCAACGACGCCAAAGAAGAATACGCCTAGGCAACGACATCATCGCGACGCGCTTCACGCAACGACGCCATCAAGAATACGCCCAGCAACAACGTTATCGACGATTATGTCCAGTAACGACATCATCGCGATTGGTTTACGCAACGACGCTTAGCAAAGAATACGTCTAGGCAACGACGTCATCAGCATTGCGTCTACGCAACGACGCCAGCAGCAATACGTCCAGGCAACGACGTTATCCGCATTATGTCCAGGAAACGACATCATCAGCATTGCGTCAATGCAACGACGCCATCAGCAATACGTTCAGGCAACGACGTTATCAACATTATGTCCAGGCAACGATATCATCAGCATTGCGTCTACGCAACGACGCCAAGAATAATACGCCCAGTAACGACGCCATCGATTTCGTTTACGCAACGACGCCAAGAAGAATACGCTCAGCAACGACGCCAAGATCAACACGCCCGCATAACGACGTGATCAGCACTACGTCTACGCAATGACGCCAGCATCAATAAGTCTGAAAACGACGCCGGCAGCAAAACGTCCATGGCAACGACGTCATCAGCATTACGTCTACGCAACGACGCCAACAGCAATACGTCTAGGCAACGACGTTATCAGCACAACAAGTCCAAAAACGACGCCAAGTTCGAAAACGACGCCATGACGCCAAGTCCGAAAATGACGTCGTATGCCCGAAAATAACGTCACGTCCAAAACGACGTCATCAGCATATCACATCTACGCAAGGACGATTTCTATACCCTCAAAATTGCATTTCTTATTCATGCTTTATTATTCTGTCTTAGCAGTTATGCACTAACTCTTTCTTGAGCTTTAGTCTACAGGGACAGTTGCAGCAATGACAACATATCCGCATTCACAATCGCAATACGTCTGTGCAAGGACAAAAATCACAGCATTTGCAGCATCGCCTCAACACAACATGCATCACATTTTTGTAGGATAACATTTCCTACTCACAACTGTATCAAGCGCTTAAAAATTACGATCATCATTTTGCCTTAACGCATGCACTAATCGCTTGTTTAAGTCTTAAGACGCAGGAGCAGGAGCACAACGTGGATTTTCTCATACAATAATCGGCAATTTGTCGGGGTCAACCTTCCCAACAAACGGCGTGTTCTCACCGTCATGGCCCACTGCTCCACATCACCATAAAACCCAGCATCATAAGTCGATAGCGGTACACCCCAGGTTCAAGCCAGTTATTTTTATTTTTTCTTTTAGCACCATAGCCCAGTATCGTCATAACTCGACACTGGGACAAATTTTGAGTCCGCATTAGTCCGCCTTGGTGTTTGACCATGGTAGCCCAGTGTCTTCATAACTCGACACTGGGACAAATTTTGAGTCCGCGTCAGCCTTATCTTAATTGCCCAACATTTTTGCAATTCTGAGGATCGAGACAAAATTGGCTATAAGTCAACGTCTTTGTCCGAAAACTCTTCCATCATCTCCATACAAAGAGGGACAAGTTGTTGACACCCAATTTTGACCCTCCCGTCCAGTCATTAACTATAAAATTACACTAATTTTGCAAAATAATTTCTTATAATTTTTTATAATAAAATGCAGCGATAAAACATTAATACAGGCATAAATAAGCAATTTAATAATGGCACCGCGTCTTACGTAGAAAATTAAGCACTTAGAGTCCCGCGTCCGCATTAATTAATTTTAAGCACTGCCAAACAATTCTTAATAATTAATAATAAGTACATAAAATAAATAATTTAGCAATGACGTCGTATCAAGTAGCGTAGTCGCATTTATTAAATACGCAAAGCAATTTCATAACTTATTTTAAATAATAATGCACAATAATAAAGATCTTAAATAATAGCGCCGCATTCTAAAATATTAAGCACTAATTAAATAACACGCCCGCATTTATTATTATAACAATTAGATTAGTAAAGAACCTAAATAATTTAATCACAATTTACTAATTTAATCCACTACTAATTAATTAACTCCTAAAACTAATACCCTAATTAATTAACCCCACCACACACCGACAAATTTCATCCGCAAGCCCAACTCACCCTCTACCCTTATCAGCCCAGAAGCCCACGCCCAGCCTTTATTCCCCCAGCCATTTTCCCATATCGTCTTCCACACAAGACCCCAATACAAAACGCAGCCCTAACGAAACCTAAGCCTAAAAAACAACGATCGCGACCTCTCTCCTCGTGATCCCCGTCGCCCGTACTGATTCTCGCCGGAGAATCCGGGGTTTCTCTTTACCCACGCACACCCAGCCGATTTCTTACCATAACCAACACCCAAATCTTGCTTCAAAATCAGTAACAAATCGCACAAGATACCCTTCAAAATCTTAACCAAATCGCACGAAATCAGTACCCAAATCGTACTAAATCAGCCCTAAGAGCTTACCAACATTAGAACCCACACCATGACTATATAAAGAACATGCAATAGGCATTTAGAGGGGAGAGCACAGTAGAGCAGGGTCAGGGGGCAATCGTTTTCACACATGCAAGCAGAGCAGCAGAACATAGAGCTTGGAGGGCAAAACCAAATGCAGCAGCAACGTAATTCACCAGAGAAGAATCGAGAACAGCAGAGAGCATCGGAGTTGTGGCTCAAGACCTGCACCATTAGCACCGCAAGAATAGGAAGTTCGAATCCCTTCTTTCAATTCTAGCCAAGAAATCAGCAAACAAACCTTGCCCTTTTTCGCATCGTAAATCCAAAACCCGTCGAGTGGACCGACGACTTGATACGCTGCCCCGGGTCGCTGCCCGGAGAAGGTAAAATCGAATTCTTCTCAGTCCATTTGTAGTGTTGTATGTCTGTTTGTGATTAAACACGTATTGGTTCTTTCATATTTGTGAGGCATGAGGATGACACTGGCCATCGTTAAAATTATCTGTTAATCTGCTTATTGAGGCCTAAACATGCTGAGTTATATATCCTATGGCCCTTAGGCATTTGTTGTGTTCTATGTTAAAATTAGTTTTTGTCATATCATTAACGCCCGCATGATGTGTCCTGCTTTGTGTGTTATAACGAAGCATGATCCGTGTTTCCTGTTAGCATAGTGATAAACTCGTTACTTGCAAGTTCAGGATAAGAAGATGACGACTTTAGAGTGTTTGTGTGAGTCCAATATTATGCCTTAATAATCTGTCCATGCTCTATTTACACTTGAGAACGATATGGAAGCATATGGGCACTTGTGGAGTGTTTCTGAGTTCGGTCCAACATGTCTTAAAATGTTACTGATTATGCATATCGGCACATTTAGGTATTCGAGATAGAGTCCCTCATAAGGCTAACCAACCGTATCTGATTTGCTTTTCGCTGACTTGTATCAATTGTGCACTTGTTTTTCTGTCCATAATAAGAATGCCGCCATGTTAATATATAAGCTATCTGGCTCCTGTTGCGTTAGGAAGGATACCTAGCTTGGTTTATGTAACCCACAAATTTGCACAATGTCACATCCAAAGGGATTAAATCTTATGCAAAGAGGTTCATTAATTTGGTTTATTGATTTGTGTAGGCCCTGAATAAGACCACCGCGCCTGCCTTATATATCCTCTTATCTCATCGCCATCGACATATCATCAAGCTTGTGATTCTCGCCGCATTTATCTATCCATAATAATCACCTTTATATAGGCCTGCACTTAGGACATTCATACCCAGTTGTTTTAATTACTTGAATTGCCTGCCAAGATGTGCCTGTTTGTCTTACTTGGGTTCCTAAAACTGCATACCTAGAAAGTCTCATAGGCCATAGAAATAGTTGGTTAGCATTAGCGCTGCATCGCTCGTTGGCACTAGTACTGTTACCGCCATCGCTTTTGGTATTGTTGTCGCTGCCATACTTGTGTTATCATTATCGTAGGTTCGCCAACCTCGGGCTTGCCTTTTGTTTATTTCTTACTTGCTGATCTTGGAAGTAATTCTTCCTCTCCTGCATACTGCCTGGCACCCTGTCCCATATGTATATACATCTGGGTTCGGCTTCCCTTATTTGCTCCTCGCCTATTTCGCTATCCCGCAAATCAATCATGCATACATGTTTTAAATCATATGTGCTAATTCTTATACCTAGTACTTGTTTATTATTATTTGGGGCTCGTACTAATCTTTATCTTCTCTTATTTTTTCATGAAACGCATCGGAGCAACAAAGAGTCTCATGGCGAGACTCATCGTAGTAAACGTGAAAACCCACATCTATGTGCATCTATGTTTGTGCCAGAAATTACAAGCCGCCGGCGAAAAGACATCGCCTTTCCTTCGAGTCATCTTTACTTATTCTTTATTCTGCCTCATTTATTTGTTGTAAATTAATTGTATCACGCTACACTAATTAATTAGCATTTAGAATAGTTAAACCTTGAATCAATAGCTAGAAATTAGTTTGACTTACTTACCTTAAGTTAATTACTTTAGGCTCGCCTTGCCTTGCCTTGCTTAATAGTTGTGATAAACCGCTTCATAATCTACACTTGCATAATAAGCTGGAATATTATTTGCCTAGACATTCTAAAAATCGTGGTACAATTTCCTATCAATACAGAATAAGAAACACTTCTTTGCATAATAGACATGTTTTCATCTTATTTTTTATCACAGTGATCTTACGTTACTAGGCTAGGCAATCTATACTTCTTAGGTAAAAGAATACTTGCACACATTTCTACTCCTGTTATACCTATATAGTATTTAGGCATCTTAATTGCATATTTTTCAAAACTGACCTTAACTTTCATACATAAATCTTGCAAAAAATATATCTTATACTCTTCTGCTTAAACGTTTTTTCTACACCTTTTCCTTAGCATAATAATTAACCCTAGGTTTGGAAGGACAACCGCAAGTTAGCGGATCTTAGAGGGTGCCTAACCCCTTCCCTCTAGATTAATAAAGAACCCTTACCCAGAATCTCATTAAGTTTAGCAGACCACAACAATGGAGTTAGTGTTGACTTTAACCTAAGTTGACATTTAGGTGTCCTAATTCACCCAATTAATTAGGTGGCGACTCCGCGAACCCTTTAGCATTTTAGCACCACTAGCGACCTTTTAAGCACCCTTTAACATTTTAGCACTCTTTTGCACTTTAGCATTTATTATTCATTTTCTAACCTTTTATTAAGCAGGAGTATTATTTAAAAAATGTCGCGGTCGAAAAGGTGCGCGACACCTATTCTATAAGGAGACTAAATCTACACTTGTGGTAATATTACAATACTAAGTTAGGTACAAAACTAAGTCTACAATATACCAAATATACAATATGGAAAATAATAACCAATCTGGAAAAGGGATGGTTGCGTCCGTGGAGGTCCATCTTCTAACAATTACATTATAATTACAAGCGTACTATTTGGTTGCACAAGTGTAATTACACAGTTAACTATTTTAAATTTTAAAAATAAAAGTTAATTATCAAAAACTAAATGTTAATGTTTGACAAATATATGTTCATATAAGAAATATTACTTAATTTTATCTATCTTTGTGAATTCAAGATACATATTATTTTGAAAATAAAAAAAATAAAAAAAATGTAAATAGTATTGTAAAAAAGTTGATATATATAAATAAATATTACTTTAATAGAATCAATTAATAAGAACTTCTTACGAAGCATACATTTTGCAATAACATCACGGACAACATGTTTGACAAAAATTTGATATTTACAAAAATAATTTCATAATATCATTTAAATGTTAAAAAGTAATCTATCAATGCTAACATCACTCAATATAAGCTAAGTTTTCATATAACCTCATTCAACAACGAAATTCAACTTTAGTGATATCACTATCTCGTTATAAGTCAAGTGTGCGGATGACTTATCCTGTCTACGATTAGGAGGTGTAAATTTTAAAATATATAATAACATAGCTAGCTAAAATAAAATAAAATTAAAAAAAACAAATAAGAAAGTTAACATAGCTAAGTGAAATAAAATTTTAAAAATTAATTAAGAAAGAAGCACAATATGAAAAATTATGTAGAAGAGCGTGAAGTAAAGGTTGAGAAATGAGAAATTAGAAATTAGAAATGAAGAAATAAAAGATAATAATATAAAAAGAATAATATTTGAAAAAAATTTAAGAAGTTAAAAGAAAAAATAAATTAAAAAGAAAAAAATAATAGAAATAAAAAATAAATTAAAAAAGAAAAGAAGAGAAGAGATTCATAAAATAACTTTCTAATTACACCATGTAATTACCTATAATTTTCAGCTCCCTTAAGAATTGAAGGGTTTACACTCCTTCAATTAAACTCAATTATATGCTGACCAAGTAATTAACTACTGAGAAAAATATGTTTAAACGGTATAATTATATTCAATTACATCAAAATCCAATTACACAGGCTTTCCAAACAGGCCTTAATGTGTCAAACTCAGATTTCTTTTTGAATAATGATTTCCTCTTAAATATTTCCCAAACAGTACTTCATAAAACCAATTCCTATATATTTTCCAACACTTGTTATTTCCATTTTAGAAACTACTAGAACATTGGAGTTTGTCTAGGAAAAGGTATTATACAAACTTCCTTTATGCAAATTCAGTATATAATATTCAGGTTTACCGTTTAGCAATCGAAAAAGAACCAACTGATAAATATACCATGTATACCGTGATGTATATCACGGTTTGTAGCACATAGTTGTACCATAGTTAGGATTATATTCTTACCATAATTATAGGATTCTTGTACAAGTAGAATAGAGTTTTAGGAGTAGAATAGGAATAGATTTTTCCTATTATGAAAATTGTAAATTGTGTATATACTCTTTCATTAATGAGAATAAGGAATGAATTATTTCTTTCATGGTATCAGAAGTCTAGGTTTTTATTCCTCTCTCCAAAATTCCGTTGACCTCTCCAAATTTCCGTCGATCTTCCTCGATTTCCGAGCCTTCTCTCAGATTTCGTGTCTGACGGTACCTCATCTCTTCCCAAATTTTTCTTCCCAATCCCTACTTCATGTCTTGCGTTGCTATTATGACTTAGAACACTGTTCACCATGCCCTTACTATTTCTAACATGAAGAATCACATTCCTATCATTCTTGAAATAGAAAACGTCTAATACGCTTCGTGGGCCGAACTGTTCAAAGTTCACGCATTCGCATCAAGTCCTCCATCATATCATCCTCGTGTCCCCTACAGATACGGAGGTTCCAGAACCCGAGAATGATCCTAAGTTATTGACGACCCTTGATGTCAATGTTTTTCAGTGGATTTACACCATTATTTCTACAGACCTCTTGCAAACGATTATCGAACCCGACACTACGACGATGGAGACATGGAATAGAATACGTGATATATTTCAAGATAATCAGAATTCTCGTGTTGTTACCCTTGAGAAGGAATTCTCCACGTCAATATGGAAGATTTCTCAAATTTTTAGCATATTGCAAAAGGTTGAAAGAATTGTCAGACCAACTTCGCAACGTTGGTGCGCCAGTTACCAACGATCGTCTTGTCCTGCAGATGCCTGCAGACCTTTCTGAGGCCTATAGTGGTGTTGGCACACTTCTTCGTCAGAGCATCCCTATTCCGTTATTTTATCAGGCTCGTTCTATGCTTACACTCGAAGAAGTCGACTTGGCCAAAAATGTGGCTACTAGTGCTAGTCTCGTAGTCATGATGACCGAGTCCAAATTTTATCCCTCCGGTTCCAACAACTCGGGCCAAAACCGCAAAAACGGTGGCGACAAAAAGGATCAGAATCGAAAAAATATTGGCAAGAATCGCGGTGGCAACAATGGTGGCGGTCGCAATAGTGGTGGTGGCCCTCGGGGCAGTCAACAGCAGCAACCTTTGACCCAGCAGTGGGCCCCTATGCAGTGGAATTGGGCCAGCCAATATGGGCCAAACAATGACTATTTTCCGGGTTATTACCCGGGAAACTAGGCATAGTTTCTCGGGTCCAATCTTGGCAAAAAGACCAGTTTATGGGCTGGGGCAGCAGACTCGTGTACTTGGGCCTCGGCCTCCTCAAGTCCATCATACAATGGGCCCCACACCTATCGACATTGAGGCTGTGATGCACACACTTAGATTAAATCTCCCAGACTCAAATTGGTACATGGACACCGGTCACTACCAACATGACGTCAGACCAAGGTACTCTCTCGTCTTATTCCAATATGAGCATTAATGTGGTATAATTATCGGTAATTACAATTCAATTATGATTTAAGGTTACGGCCATAAAACTTTATTTCCCCCTCATCCGCCTCTTGTCATGAAAATACCCTTCATGCCCCCCTAAGTTAATTAAAAATTTGGTGTCTGTCTGAAAATTCACCATAATTCTGTTTCTGTTGAATTTGATCCCTTTGGGTTTTTTGTGAAGGATTTCAAGACGGGGATTCCTCTCATGAGATGTGATAGTTGGGGAGATCTTTATCCTATCACGTCAACTTTCGGTCTCTCAAGTGCAGTTGTGTCATCGTCTTTTGCAGCCATTGCTCCTTCTTTGTGGCATGCTCGTATAGGTCATCCGGGGTCGTCTATTTTGTCTTCCTTAGATAAAATAAGTTTATTTCTTGTAAGGGTACGCGTAGTACTCTGATTTGTCAATCTTGTTCTTTAGAAAAAAATGTTACATTGTCGTTTGTAGACTCTAATTCTCACACATTAATGCCATTTGATATTATTCACAGTGATTTATGAACGTCTCCTATTATCAATTCTTTGGGACATCGATATTATATTCTTTTTTTGGATGATTATTCTAATTCTTTATGGACTTTTCCGTTAGCAAAAAATCTCATGTTTTTCCACCTTTCTAAAATTTAGAGCTTTCATCCAGACCCAATTTGAACGGGAAATTAAGAATATTCAATGTGATAATAGAAAAGAATATGATAATGGGTTGTTTAGGGATTTTTGTGCTAATAATGGTATCAATTTTCGTTTCTCTTGTCCTCATACTTTCTCACAAAATGGGAAAGCCGAATGCAAAATTCGTACCATTAATAACATTGTCCGCACTTTATTGGTCCATTCTTCCGCTCCTCCGTCCTTTTGGCATCATGCTCTACAAATGACTACCTATCTACTTACCATTCTTCCTACCAAAGGTTTGACATATTCTTCCCCTCTTCAAATATTATATAATAAGACTCCTTCATATTCACATCTTAGGGTCTTTGAGTGCTTATGTTATCCACTATTTCCGTCCACCACAATTAACAAACTTCAGGACTGGTCTACCCTTTGTGTGTTTTTAGATTATCCGTCTAATAATCATGGTTATAAATATTTTGATTTATCGTCCAATAAAATCATCATTAGTCGTCATCTTATTTTTTATGAAACTCAATTTCCGTTTGCTAAAGTGAGTAGTCCCGTGTCAAGTTCGTATAATTTTTTGAATGGAGATATCTCCCCATATATTATCCATAATTTCTCGGACATATCCCGCACCCAAAATACACCAATGGGCCCACTGCCCGCTGGCCCCACTGTTCTACCGTCGCGGTACAGTGGGCTAGAGTCACGGTCCATTCTAGTTATTGGAATAGGGCCAGTGATCTAGCACACTGCCCCAGTCAGTGTCATTGGTCCCGTTATTGGGCCAGCAGGACCCGCATCACTGCCACACCAGTCACATCGCCAGTCGCCTGGGCTAGCTCACTGTCTAAATTCCATTCAATTATCCCTCGAGTCATAGGAAAGTCAGTCGTAGTCAACGGAGTATTTTTAAACCAAAAAGATATTTTAATCTCAATTCTAATAGTCTTAAATCCCCCTACCCCGTAATTTCATGTCTTTGTTAAATTACCCGAATTGAAAAATTGATATGACCGACGAATATAATGCTCTTATTGATAATAAGACGTGGGAGTTGGTGCCCCGTCCATCTGGTGTTAATATTATTCAGTCTATGTGGTATTTTTGCTCATAAGGAAAATTCTGACGGTTCTTTTGCAAGGCATAAGACTCGTCTTGTAGGTGATGGTAAGACTCAACAGGTTGATGTAGATTGTGGTGAGACTTTTAGTCCGATGGTCAAATTGGCTACCATTCACATTGTGCTCAGCTTGGTTCTTTCGAAAGCATGGACCATTCATTAGTTAGATATGAAGAATGTTTTCTTACATGGTGATCTTAAGGAGACAGTCTATATGCATTAGCCCTTGGGGTTTATGTATCCCAAATATCCTCATCATGTCTGTTTATTGAAGAAGTCCTTGTATGGGCTTAAGCAGTCTTCACGGGCTTGGTATAAGAGGTTTGAAGACTATCTTTCGACTATTGAGTTCTCTCACAACAGGTCTGATAATTCATTGTTCATATATCATCGTGGTTCTTTCTTGGCTTATATATTATTATATTGGATGATATTATCTTGGTTGCCTCTTCTGATGCATTACGATAGGCTATCACGACAATGCTCAGTTCTGAGTTTGCTATGAAAGACTTGGGGCCCTTGAGTTATTTTTTGGGGATTGATGTCACTCGTCATGCCGGTAAGTTGTTCTTATCCCAACGGAAGTATGCAACTGAGATTATTGAGTTAGCTGGTATGTCATCATGGAAGTCTACTTCCACTCCGGTTGATACTAAACCCAAATTGGGTGCTGCGGCTGGCTCCTCTTACGAGGATCTGATCCGTTATCGCAGTCTTGTAGGGGCACTTCAGTATCTTACTTTCATGAGACCATATATTACGTATGATGTAATGCAGATGTGTTTGTTTATGCATGATCCCAGGGTTGAGCACATTAATGCGCTCAAACGTATTATTCGATACATTCAGGGAACACTTGACTATGACTTACATTTATGTCTTCGGTGTCTACACTTGTCTCATATATATATGTTGATTGGGGTGGTTGTCCTGACACCAGACACTATACGTCTGGTTATTTGCATGTTTCTTGGTAATAACTTGGTCTCCTGGTCTGCAAAGCGTCAATCGACGTTGTCTCGCTCTAGTGTAGAGGCTGAATATCGATGGGTAGCCAATGTGGTCTCTGAATCCTGTTGGTTACGTAATTTTCTTTTAGAGCTTCATTGTCTTATTCAGAAAGCTATCTTGGTTTATTGTGATAATGTTAGTGTCATCTAGTTTTCCGGTAATTCGGTTCAGCACCAACGCACTAAACATATCGAGATAGACATTCACTTTGTTCGCGAAAAGGTAGCTCGTGGATAAGTACGCGTCTGCAATGCCCCGTCCAGGTATCAAATTGCAGATATCTTTACCAAAGGTCTTCCCTCGGTCCTTTTTGAAAATTTTAGGAATACTCTCAGCGTACAAAGACCGTCTGCTATGACTACGGGGGTGTGTTAAATATACCGTGATGTATATCACGGTTTGTAGCACATAGCCATAATTGTATCACATGATTTTAGTACCATAATTATGATTGTATTTTTATCATAATTATAGGATTCTTGTACAAGTAGAATAGGGTTTTGAAAGTAGAATAGAAATAAGATTTTCCTATTATGAAAATTATAAATATGTTCTTTCATTAATGAGAATAAGGAAGGGGATTATTTCTTTCACCAATAATATCTCTAATATATATTTTTCTCCTCAAATATACCCCTAAAACTACTTAGATATAATAAAATTTGACTTCAAAATTGCTACATGACTTTTTAAAGTTTGCCACGTGTATACATCAACATCAAAATTAAAACCCACCCATTTATTTAATAATCCAACCCGCCTGACTCATTGATCCATTTCCTATGAACTTAAACCCACAATTCTATCTCCGTCTCCCTAATTAGATTACCGATGTTCTTTATATTAATCATTAATGTACATAATAATTCATGCTTAGAAAACTTTTTCACTCAGATACTATCAATTTGATTTCAAACTATCAGCCTATCTTATTGTTTGATGAAAAATGTCAATGACTTTTAAGGTTTAATGCAAAATAAGCTATACATGAGCTAATTTCACCACTACCAACACAAATCGAGACATTGTGAGTTGTGAGCTTGTGACAATGAAGTTAGCACGTAATACCCTAGTAATCTAACAATGAAGTTAGCACGTAATACCCTAGTAATCTAACAATTCGCAGGATTGTCCCTATTTTAGGGTGTTTTTTTATTTTTTGCCCCTCATATTGGTAATTTTTTCGCCTAAAAAAAAATGATCGAAAATACATTTGAGGTTGTGGGTTCAAATCTCAGCAGAGTAAAAAAGAAAAAGATTTCATTAGAAAATATGTCTATTCGGCCAAAGTTATATAAAAATTACGCCTTAAGTGACATAGTTTCTCAATTATGCCTCCAAAAATACCTCTGAGGTTGTGGGTTCGAATTCCAGCAGAGTCAAAACGAAAAAAGAAAAATTGCAAGACAAGATTTTATAAAAATTATATCTACTCGACCAAAGTTGTATAGAGATTATGCCTTAAGAGACATATTTTCTATGTAACTATGACGGAAGACAAAGTTTAGTTACATAGAAACTACGCCCCTTAAGGCATAATCTCTATACAATTTTGGCCGAATAGACATATTTTGAGATTATGCCTTAAGGAGCATGATTTTTATGTATTATGTCTGAAGGCAATTTTTAGTTACATAGAAACTATGTTCCTTAAGGCATAATCTCTATATAATTTTAGCCGAATAAGCATAATTTCTATAAAAATTTTGCTTTGCGGTTTTTTTATTTTTTCCTCTGTTGGGATTCGAATTCAGAATCTCTGATAGACCCGCGAATAAAGGGTGCTTTGTGTTAAATATATAATTTATGGATATTGTGTGTTGATTGTGCGCAGAACAAATGATTGAAGATGAAGAATTGAGAATTGAGAATTGAGATGAAGAGGAAGAGAGGGAAACAGATGGAAGAGAGAGGAAAACTGGGGGAGAAGAAAAAGAGTTTGTATTGCAAAACAGAAAATGAATTGGATTACTAAAAATATCTCCTACTCACTATTATATATACAAGTATATAGTAGTCCTTTAGTCATTAACTTTCCTAACAACTTTCATTAACTTCCCTAACAACTTTAACTAACTAATAACAACTTTAACCAACTTAACCAATACTTAATTGACTCGTATCATATATCTCAACACCCCCCCCCCCCCACAAGCTAGGAGATATGAAGACTTTCTTCATTCCTAGCTTGGACATAACAGGAGCATCAACACAGTGAGCTACAGCAGTCAGAAGCACCCATAAGAGTAGCAGGGTCCAGATCGCATCCCTAGCAGCAGTGTCCCTACCAACAATCGCAATTTCATTTGCAACATCAGCTGCAAATGCTACCACCACACCAACACCAGCTACACCTCACCATTAACAACAACACCACCACCAGTAGTCGTATGAACAATAATGGTGCAAAGAAGAAGAACATCACCGCAAAGAAATGGAGCAACAACATCATCAGCAGTAGCAATAAAATCAGGATCAGCATTAGTAACAACATCAGCCTTAAGGGACATATTTTCTATGTAACTATGACGGAAGACAAAGTTTAGTTACATAGAAACTACGCCCCTTAAGGCATAATCTCTATACAATTTTGGCCGAATAGACATATTATGCCTTAAGGGGCATAATTTTTATGTAACTATGTCTGAAGGCAATGTTTAGTTACATAGAAACTATGCTCCTTAAGGCATAATCTCTATATAATTTTAGCCGAATAAGCATAATTTTTATAAAAAATTTGCTTTGCGTTTTATTTTATTTTTTCCTCTGTTGGGATTCGAATTCAGAATCTCTGATAGACCCGCGAATAAAGGGTGCTTTGTGTTAAATATATAATTTATGGATATTGTGTGTTGATTGTGCGCAGAACAAATGATTGAAGATGAAGAATTGAGAATTGAGAATTGAGAGATAAGAGAGGGAAAAGATGGAAGAGAGAGGAAAACCTGGGAGAAGAAAAAGAGTTTGTATTGCAAAACAGAAAAATGAATTGGGTTACTAAAAATATATCGTACTCACTACTATATATACAAGTATATAGTAGTCCTTTAGTCATTAACTTCCCTAACAACTTTCAATTAACTTCCCTAACAACTTTAACTAACTAATAACAACTTTAACCAACTTAACCAATAATTAATTGACTCGTATCATATATTTCAACACCCCCCCCCCCCACAAGCTAGGAGATAAGAAGACATTCTTCATTCCTAGCTTGGACATTAGTTACAACAGGAGCATCAACACAGTGAGTAGCACCCATAGTAGTAGCAGGGGTCTGTACTGCATCCCTAGCAGCAGTGTCCCCAGCCTCAACAACTGCAGCCCCATTTGCAACATCAGCTGCAAATGTTACCACAACAACAACACGTGCTACACATAAACATTAACAACAATAGCAACACCAGTAGTCGTATGAACAATACGGTGCAAAGAAGAAGAACATCACCGCAGAAATGGAGCAACAACATCATCAACAGTAGCAATAAAATCAGGATCAACATTAGTAACAACATCAGCCTTAAGGGACATATTTTCTATGTAACTATGACGCAAGGCAAAGTTTAGTTACATAGAAACTACGCCCCTTAAGGCATAATCTCTATACAATTTTGGCCGAATAGACATATTATGCCTTAAGGGGCATAATTATTATGTAACTATGTCTGAAGGCAATGTTTAGTTACATAGAAACTATGCTCCTTAAGGCATAATCTCTATAATTTTAGCCGAATAAGCATAATTTTTATAAAAAATTTGCTTTGCGGTTTTTTTTATTTTTTCCTCTGTTGAGATTCGAATTCAGAATCTCTGATAGACCCGCGAATAAAGGGTGATTTGTGTTAAATATATAATTTACGAATATTGCGTGTTGATTGTGCGTAGAACAAATGATTAAAGATGAAGAATTGAGAATTGAGATGAAGAGGAAGAGAGGGAAAAAGATGGAAGAGAGAGGAAAACTGGGGGAGAAGAAAAAGAGTTTGTATTGCAAAACAGAAAAATGAATTGGGTTACTAAAAATATATCGTACTCACTACTATATATACAAGTATATAGTAGTCCTTTAGTCATTAACTTCCCTAACAACTTTAAATTAACTTCCCTAACAACTTTAACTAACTAATAACAACTTTAACCAACTTAACCAATAATTAATTGACTCGTATCATATATTTCAACACCCCCCCCCCCCCACAAGCTAGGAGATAAGAAGACATTCTTCATTCCTAGCTTGGACATTAGTTACAACAGGAGCATCAACACAGTGAGTAGCACCCATAGTAGTAGCAGGGGTCTGTACTGCATCCCTAGCAGCAGTGTCCCCAGCCTCAACAACTGCAGCCCCATTTGCAACATCAGCTGCAAATGTTACCACAACAACAACACCTGCTACACATAAACATTAACAACAATAGCAACACCAGTAGTCGTATGAACAACAGCTGGTGCAGCAGCAGCAACATCAGCTGCAGCAAATGGAGCAACAACATCATCAGCAGTAGCAATAAAATCAGGATCAACATTAGTAACAACATCAGCTGTTGCATTGACTACACAGCCTGCAAATGCTGCAGTAGCACCAACAACATGTGCAGCATCAGGTTCGATAGAGTAAACACCAGCATTATCAGCATCCACCACAACCACAATATCTGCAAGAGATGAACCAATAGCAATAGGAGCAGCCTACGACAAGAGTTGTAATATCTGAAAGTCGGGATGTTCCAACAGATGACCCTTTCAAAAGATCAGTTGACACTGTCGTGCTGAGATTGTTTGTTGCCTCACTCAATTCAGTGACATTTGCTTCTAACATTTCTGTGACTCAACCAAGAAAACTACTGTCTTCATTAACATGAGTTAAATTGTTTCAGTAAATGGCATAACAGTTGATAGTACTGAATTGCTTGCAGAGGAAAAATCCAAGACAAATAATAGAGTATAATTCGTCCTAATGAAAATGGAACAAATATCACCACTCCAAGAAATATCATATTACTGGCAAGAATAGTAAATGTATTTCCAACTAGATGAAACATAGGACCCTGCATGCCGACAAACTCATCAAAAAGTATATCCTCTACACCATTAGCATCATCCAAACCATCGAACATCTGTTCGACATGAGCCTCAAGTCGTTCTGCCTGCATCTCCTAACGAGCGGCAATATTTTCTACATTTCTCCGGATTAGCTGACTAGCTCCAGGGAGACAATCTTTCCCTGTCACTGTCACTGTACCATTCAACAATGAACAAGATGGGTCACAACTCGACTACAACCTTCACAATACTAGCAGCAACATTAACATCCACAACAACACTAGTAGCCACAACAAATCCACCAGCCTAAAAAACATCAGCACGTGTCTCACGTGTATTAATAGCAGCTGATATTGATCTGGAAATAGCAACATCAACGAAGAATTCCTCGTTCTCTAGTCACACTAGGACTAGATAATCCCTCGATTCTCCCTATGCAATCTCTTTGAATAAGCTCGGATATGCAGTGGAGTCTCCCTCAATTTCTAGTTCAATTCAGCTAGAAATTCCTCGGTTCTCCTGTCCTGAGCTAAATAAATGAAAACATGCAATCGAACAGTTGATTGACCTATGAAAAAGTCTGTAAATTGAGCTTCAACTCAATCCAGATTGTTTCCGATGAAGTATTCCTCAGTTCTCAGTCGATTTGCGGCTGAAAACTCTCCGATCTTTCCATCAATCGTTGTATATGAAACTCAAATATGCAATTCAACAATTTTACACTAATTGAATTCAACTGATGCAAAATCCCTCAATTTTTGACTCGATCGAACTGAAAATCCCTCGATCCTGCTCTGAACACACAAACTTTAGTAGCTCGTGAAACCTCGAATTACACTTGCTAGTACAGTTACTCTACATTTACAGATTCAATGTGCAGGCAAGATTCTGCTACACATTTGTCTGCAGAAGAGGAGATTGTTGCTAAAGAAAGCCTTTCCATTTATTGCAAACCTGTTGAACCTTACAACATTCTCCAAATGAAAATATCTGTGCCAGCAACAGTGAACGATGAATCACAGGTCCATAATTTGTTTCCTTCGTGTGTTGCTTTTTCAAATTCGTAATCAACCGAATTTTCAGATCTGGACTTGTAATCGAATTGCTTCGAACTATCACATGGATCGAATTTTAATTTCTCGAAACTTACTGATATGAACCTTAATTTTCAGAAAATTTGAATCAATTGATCTAACGTGGAATGAATTGAATCGCAAAATTGTATTTCACTGTTATCTCTATCGCTCCTTGTTGCTGCTCTGAATTCTGAGTTCCACAGATTGTTAATATCAGTAAATCGCAAAATTGAAGAAATCGATCAAAATGCATGTTGACAGTCAATTTTGACCCGTTTTTTGTATATTTCGTGCAATTTTAAGTATTTTAGCACACCGCATTTTAATCGTTATTTTTGCATATTTTATATAATATTCTATGTTTATTTATTCACAAAATGACATTGCATCTTTTTTATTTTTATTTAAGCATTATGTTTTTGTTAATATTATGTTTCTATTATAATAATATTTTGCATCTCTTTAAATAATTAATTGACATCCTGCTTTAATTTTAATCAGACATTAAACATGTCTTAAATATTGCATTTTGCGTCGGATTTGCATTTTAATAATTTTGCATCTTTTAAATAATCTTTCTTTTAAAATAATTAACTCACGTTGCATTTTGTCAAACCACCCAAGATTTAACCCAATCCGAATCAATTCAATCCAACACTATTTTTATTTCATCCAAACACCCCTTTTATTTCCCCCCCATTTTTAAATTTCAAACCTACCTTTTCCCCCTAAAATACCAAACCCTAATCTATTCCCCTATTTATTAATCCTTACCCCCCCTTTATTAAAAGGAGGGGGGCAGCCAACGTTCAAAAAGGAGAGACAACGTTCAATTTTAAAAGAGGCAGGCACAACATTCAAAGATTTTTAAAGGAGAGACAACGCTCAATTTTAAAAGAGAAGAGCCCAACGCTCGCTTTTGAAAAGAGAAGCGGAGAACCCTTTCTCCTCGCCTTCCTCGCGCCCCTTCCCGCCGCTGCCGCTTCACGAGCTTGAGCTCCGCGAACCCCTTTAAACATACCCCCACACACACACACAACCGCCTCCTCTCTCCTCTCTCCTCCTCTCTTGTCGCCGCCGCCGCT
Organism: Przewalskia tangutica; assembly: GCA_029844215.1. NCBI lineage: Eukaryota > Viridiplantae > Streptophyta > Magnoliopsida > Solanales > Solanaceae > Przewalskia > Przewalskia tangutica. The sequence continues at coordinate 145,299,528 of CM056719.1, forward strand.
TCACGGAGTTCTAAAACTCCGCGAACACCCTCACAAACGCACAAAGCCACCTCAACTCTCACCAACTCGCCCTCACCCTCCAAACTCCGGGCCGACTCGCAACACCTCCACACCACCGTCACGGTGATGACCTGCTGGTCGCACACGCACTCCCATACGCTGCCGACTTGGCCGCTTATCTGAGCCATTTGTCGATTTGGGTTTATTGGACCGATTTTCGTGATTTTGTTACTTGCCGAGTTTTTTAAACTCCGCACCGCCTGGTTCTCGCTTAATCCGCTGCATATCCTGCTTATTTTGACCGATTATTTCGATCGTTGACTAGCCGAGTTTTGAAACTCCACGATCGCTCGATTCTATTTAAGCTCGCTGCATTTTGTGGTTTTGATATCCGCTTAAGTTATATCTCCGACCTTTGTTTGCTTTTATTTGTTTGGTTGATATTCGCTCATTGTCCAACGGATCGATTTTCGATTTTGTTTGGGTATTTGGCCGAGTTTGCCTTGTTCTCGTTTTTCGCGACGCTGTCGATATCGCCATGGTTTTGGTCGTTGATCGGTTTTTGACGATTTTACCCTTCTGCTTTTATTAAACCGATTGGAAAAGATTCTTATTCGAACAATAGCTGCTACATTTAAATATCGTATTTTAATGATTTTTGAACATGATACTACATCGCCAAAGCAGGATTTATCCGCGATCCGAGGCCTCCGTGGTAAGAGAGACTAATATGTGGGCGAGGAAAGTGAAAAGATTGGACGAGAATGCATAGTATCGCTCACCGTGAGGCGAGTCGACCCAGTAGCGATATTGGCTTCTCATGTCTTAGTATTCTGGCATAACACTTGAGCCCACACTATATAAAAATATATCTTTTACAATATATTTTACATATATATCTATATATATACATATATTGTGTTTGTTTGTTAATTTATTTATCATTTACTAACTCTTCTACTAAGTGTCTTTCAGGACCCTGAAAGACTCCCAAAGTCAAATCATTCGCATAAAATGAAATAAAAGGGAAAAGTCGCTGATTTCTTTTCATTACATTTTTTATGATTGTTTACTTTTATTACTATCTTGTTAAATATATGTTTATTTTAAATATTTGCATGCCTAGTTTAAATATCTTTTTGATTAGTTTAATAATTAGAACACTTTTAGAATTGTAAATTGCATGTTAGCACAATAATTTTAAAACCTAAGTTTGAACTGACAACCGCAGTTAGCGGATCCTTTAGTGGTGCCTAACCCTTCCCTTTAGGATAATAAAGAACCCTTACCTAGAATCTCGTGATAGCTTTCGCAGACCTTTAAAAATGGAGATCATTCGTAGTATTTTATACTACATTTTCAGTGTCCTAATTCACTATAATAATTAGGTGGCGACTCCTTTAATTGCATTTCAGGAATCCAACCATGCGTAGAAGGCAATCCCGCTTCCGCTCCTACGAAAATGGGCGCATAGATGGCGACTACTGGGATATTTAGGTTCTTAACCATAACAAACATAGGTTAATTATCGTGCTTTATTTTTCTTATCCGCTTAAAAATGCTTCTTCTGTGTTTTACATTCATTTGCTTTTATGTTTTGTCTAAATTATTCTACTTTACATATAAATATTTGCATATTGTATTAACTGCTATTTGTTACCGCTTTCCTTAAACTGACATTCCGCTCATATTTCTTCCACTGAAAATTCACACAATCACACACTCACGCGTTGGTGTTTCGCACTCCGCAAATTTCTTTCAAAATATCCAAATTTTAGGAGAGTTGGCGCGCGAAAGTTAGATCGGTTCGTTCGATCACCGCGTAGCCTTCTCACTCGAGTTGTCCGCCGAACTCAAGGCCTAGTAAGCCAAATCTTAGAAAACTTAAGATAGAGCTATACTACCTTTATTTTAAGGCATGACGATTTACCTTAGGTGGTCGATCCTCGCATCGACGCCACAATTAGGAAGACACTAAACTTGTCGACGTTTCTCAACCCAACGCACCAACCAAAGATATTACGTAGCGTGGCAATGACGATGCATAAATCCAAGCCTAATCATGACATGCCAAAATCGGGAAAAGTGCACCGCCATTTGGTCGCCATTTCCAACAAAGGCATTATAGTTGGACGACTTGGACAAATCCATAATCTCGCATAAGTGACGCTTAGGCTTACCGCATAAAGAGGTCCCTCGCATGTTAGGAAACATTGAATGTATGTGCAATATATCTGCTACATACCTGCAAATTATGTGCTTTATGCTAACACCATTTGTTGCATTTTTAGAAAGATTTATCATCTTCCCCCAAAGGTCGATTTGTATTTGACTAAGCAATGACAGAGCAGCAATATTTCGCAAGATCAAAGGCACGACCAATGATATGACCGATCCAAGGGCATTTGAGCAGTAACGAGCCTGAACTCGCCTCGTTCCTATAGGCAAAGCAGGGTCTCGTAAAAGAAAAGCAAGATAGATCCGATCGAGCACTCGCCAGCTATCGCAAAGAAATGACAACCCTACAGCCAAATCAAGGCCCTAAACATCACTACATACAAGCAACTACATCGAGACCCACTTTAGGCCGATACCCTTTTCAAAATCGGGACAATGTAGGAAACTGACAGGATTGCAAGTCCAAACAGTTCGCACGCAGATGTCAAGGACAAGGCGCGAAGTCAAATACGAATCGACTCCCCAAAACTCACAAATTTTCTTTGAGCGCAGGTTCTTCATATTAATGTACGTAGTGCAATAGCCGAAAGAGAAAATACGCTAAAAGTTTCTTCAGATAGCGTAAAGAAAAAGCAACAAAGGCAGAGGATGACAACAATCCAAAGTCCGCAAAAAGCAAAGCAGCAGAATGAAAAGGGCATCAATAATCAAGAATAAAGTTCGTGAGGTCCGCAACAAAACCTAGCACATCAACTCTGCATAAAGTCAAATTGGCAACTCGCGCATCACGCCCAACAAAGACATCATGACAATTCGCTGCCATGACATTTAGCATGTCCGCAAGGACAACATCTCAAGATTCATATGGCGATCGTGACTACATCTCTACCCATAAAATTGCACTTCATATACATTTATCATTTCGCTTAAACAGTATACACTAACGCTTTTTTTCAAGCTTTAGCGTGAGCATTTATTCTACGCGAGCAGCAAAGAATACGCCCGTGCAACGACGACGCGATTGTGTCCAGCAACGACACCATCGCGATTGCGCTCACGCAACGACGCCAAAGAAGAATACGCCCAGTGCAACGACGCACGCGATTGCGTCCGTGCAACGACACCATCGATTGCGCTACGCAACGACGCCAAAGAACAACACGCCCAGTAACGACAAGCACGCGATTGTGTCTGTGCAACGACACCATCATCAAGCGCTTTACGCAACGACGCCAAAGAAGAACACGCCCAGTAACGACAAGTGACAAGATTGCGGTCCAGTGCAACGACACCATCAAGATTGCCTACGCAACGACGCCAAAGAAGAATACGCCCAGTAACGACGCGACAAGATTGTGTCCAGGCAACGACACCCTCAACATTGAGTCTACGCAACGACGCCAGCAGCAATACGTCCAGGCAACGACGTTATCAGCATTGTGTCCAGGCAACGACACCTCAAGATTGCGTTTACGCAACGACGCCAAAGAAGAACACGCCCAGTAACGACGCATCAAGATTGCGGTCCAGTAACGACACCATCAAGATTAAGGTTTACGCAACGACGCCAAAGAAGAACACGCCCAGTAACGACGCGACAAGATTGCGTTCAGTAACGACACCATCAAGATTGCGTTTACGCAACGACGCCAAAGAACACGCCCAGTAACGACGCGATCGCGATTGTGTCCAGTAACGACACCATCAACATTGCGTTTACGCAACGACGCCAAAGAAGAACACGCCCAGTAACGACGCGCAAGATTGCGGTCCAGTAACGACATCAAGATTGCGCTTACGCAACGACGCCAAAGAAGAACACGCCCGTGCAACGACGCGATCAAGACAACAAGTCTACGCAATGACGTTAGCAACATTATGTCCAGGCAACGACATCATCGCTTTTTACGCAACGACGCCAAAGAAGAATACGCCCAGTGCAACGACGCGACAACATTGTGTCCAGTAACGACATCATCAAGATCGCGCCTATGCAACGACGCCAAAGAAGAACACGCCCATGCAACGACGCGATCAAGACAAAGAAGTCTACGCAACGACGCCAAAGAAGAATATCGCCCAGCAACGACGTTATCAGCACATCAAGTCCACGCAACGACGCCATCAGCAATGCGTCTACGCAACGACGCCAACGGCAACACGCCCGTGCAACGACGCGTTATCAAGACAACAAGTCCGAAATGACGCTTATCATCAAGATATCACATCTACGCAAGATTTATTTCTATACTCAAATTGCATTTCTTATTCATGCTTTATTACTCATCTTAGCAAGCATGCACTAACTCTTTCGAGCTTTAGTCTACAGGATTGCAAAGAAGGACAACATATCCGCATTCACGATCGCAACACGTCCGCGTGCGGCGAAATCACAAAGATTTGCGCAGCATCACATTTTCGCAGGATAGCATTTTTATACTCAAACAGCTATATCAGCATATAAATTCATGCGTTATCATTTGCCTTAATAAGCATGCACTAACCGCTTGTTTAAGTCTTAGCATACAGAATGTGAGCACAACGCCGAACTACCTCTTACAATAACCGGCTTTGTACCTCGAATGTCGACCGCTTCCTCCAAAGATCTCGCAACGTTAATGACCCTATGTCATCATAATTCGACACCGACAATTTTTAAATCTACTCCCGCTTTGGTTTTAATTTTTCACCACGTAACCTGTCATCATAATTCGACATTGTGACAAATTTTGAATCTACGCTCGCATCACTTTAATTTTCAAAGATCATGAACCAAAGGTCATCATAATTCGACACCGGACATTTTTATCTGCATCGCTTTACTTTTACTTTAGCATCGCAACAATCAGGCCATCATAATTCGACATCGACTTTTTAAATTTCTACGCTTTGCTTTTACTTTTAGCATCGCGAACAACCCAAAGGCCATCATAATTCGACATCGACTTTTTAAATCAAGGCTTTTGCTTTTACTTTAGCATCGCAACAACCCAACCTGCCATCATAATTCGACATCGACTTTTTAAACCGCATCGCTTTACTTTTACTTTAGCATCGCAACAACCCGGCCATCATAATTCGACATCGACTTTTTAAATCAAGGCGCTTTACTTTTACTTTAGCATCGCAACAACCCAGTGCCATCATAATTCGACACTGGGACTTTTTTAAATCTGCGTCAGTTTTGCTTTTACTTTAGCATCGCAACAACCCAGTGCCATCATAATTCGACACTGGGACTTTTTTAAATCTGCGTCAGTTTTGCTTTTTATTTTTCGCATCACAACGACCCAGGGTTATCATAATTCGACATCGACAATTTCGAGTGCAGATCACCCCACTTTTGAGTTCTAATTTTTAAACAGACAAAATTGGCTGAGTCAAGCGTCTTTGTCAGAAGACTCTTCCATCATCTCCGCATAAAGAGGACATACCGCTGATCAATTTTGACCCGTTTTTGTATATTTCGTGCAATTTTAAGTATTTTAGCACACCGCATTTTAATCGTTATTTTTGCATATTTTATATAATATTCTATGTTTATTTATTCACAAAATGACATTGCATCTTTTTATTTTTATTTAAGCATTATGTTTTTGTTAATATTATGTTTCTATTATAATAATATTTTGCATCTCTTTAAATAATTAATTGACATCCTGCTTTAATTTTAATCAGACATTAAACATGTCTTAAATATTGCATTTTTGCGTCGGCATTTGCATTTTAATAATTTTGCATCTTTTTAAATAATCTTTCTTTTAAAATAATTAACCCGCGTTGCATTTTGTCAAACTACCCAAAGATTTTAACCCAATCCGAATCAATTCAATCCAACACTATTTTTATTTCATCCAAACACCCCTTTTATTTCCCCCCCATTTTTAAATTTCAAACCTACCTTTTCCCCCTAAAATACCAAACCCTAATCTATTCCCCTATTTATTAATCCTTACCCCCCCTTTATTAAAAGGAGGGGGGCAGCCAACGTTCAAAAAGGAGAGACAACGTTCAATTTTAAAAGAGGGGGCAGCCCACAACATTCAGCATTTTTTTAAAGGAGAGACAACGTTCAATTTTAAAAGAGGAAGAGCCCAACGTTCAGTTTTGAAAAAAAAGAGAAGGGAGAACCCTTTCTCCCTCAGCTTCCCTTGCCGCCCCCTTCCCGTCGCCGCCGCCCCCCTTCGCCGGAGCTTGGAGCTCCGGCGAACCCCCTTTAAACATACCCCCACACACACACAACTGTCGTCTCCCTCTCTCCTCTCTCCCTCCCCCCTCTCTTGTCGCCGCCCTTCGCCGCCCTTCGCCGGAGTTCTAAAAACTCCGGCGAACACCCTCACAGCCGCACAAAGCCACCCTCAACTCCTCACCAACTCGTCCCTGTCACCCTCCAAACTCCAGTCGCCGCCGACCTCGCAACACCTCCACACCACTGCCCGCCGGAGGTGATGACCGGCGGGGTCGCACACGCACTCCCCATACGTCGGCGACTTCTGTTGGCTGTTTATCTTGAGCCATTTGTCGATTTGGGTTTATTGGACCGATTTTCGTGATTTTTGGTTACTTGCCGGAGTTTTTTAAACTCGTGACCATTCGTTCTCGCTTAATCCGTTGCATATCCTGTTTATTTTGGACTGATTATTTCGACTGTTGGACTAGCCGGAGTTTTGAAACTCCGGCGGACTGGGCTCGATTCTATTTAAGCTCCGTTGCATTTTGTGGTTTTGATATCTGTCGGAAGTTATATCTCCTGACCTTTGTTTGCTTTTATTTGTTTGGTTGATATTCGCTCATTGTCCAACGGATGATTTTACGATTTTGTTTGGGTATTTGGCTGGAGTTTGCCTTGTTCTGGTTTTTCGGCGACGTTGGTTGGATACTGCTCATGGTTTTTGGCTGTTTCTTGGATCGGTTTTTGACGATTTTACCCCTTCTGTTTTTATTAAACTGATTGGAAAAGATTCTTATTCCGAATGAACAGTTGCTACATTTAAATATTGGTATTTTACTGATTTTTGAACATGATACTACACTGGCCAAAGAAGGATTTATCCGTCGATCTGGAGGCCTCCGTGGTAAGTTTAGACTAATATGTGGGCGAGGAGGAAAGTGAAAAAGATTGGACGAGAATGCATAGTATCGTTCACCAGGAGGCGAGTCGACCGCCGCCGTAGCGATATTGGCTTCTCATGTCTTAGTATTCTTGGCATAACACTAGCTGAGCCCACACTATATAAAAATATATCTTTTACAATATATTTTACATATATATCTATATATATACATATATTGTGTTTGTTTGGTAATTTATTTATCATTTACTAACTCTTCTACTAAGTGTCTTTTGCAGGGACCCGGAGGCGCACCCCAAAGTCAAATCATTCGCATAAAATGAAATAAAAGGGAAAAGTCGCTAATTTCTTTTCATTACATTTTTTTATGATTGTTTACTTTTATTACTATCTTGTTAAATATATATTTATTTTAAATATTTGCATGCCTAGTTTAAATATCTTTTTGATTAGTTTAATAATTAGAACACTTTTAGAATTGTAAATTGCATGTTAGCACAATAATTTTTAAAACCTAAGTTTGAACGGACAACCGCAAGTTAGCGGATCCTTTAGGGTGCCTAACCCCTTCCCTTTAGGATAATAAAGAACCCTTACCTAGAATCTCGCATAGCTTTCGCAGACCTTTAAAAATGGAGATCATTCGTAGTATTTTATACTACATTTTCAGTGTCCTAATTCACTATAATAATTAGGTGGCGACTCCTTTAATTGCATTTCAGGAATCCAACCATGCGTAGCGGCAATCCCGTTTCCGGCTCCGGTCGAAAATGGGGCGTTACAATGCAGATTCAAAATCTTCAAAAACTATGAATCGAAGAGAAACTCGTTAATTCTGCCAAACAAGGCTTTGATACCATGTTAAATATATAATTTACGGATATTGCTTGTTGATTGTGCGCAGAACAAATGATTGAAGAAGAAGAATTGAGAATTGAGATGAAGAGGAAGAGAGGGAAAGAGATGGAAGAGAGAGGAAATTGGGGGAGAAGAAAAAGAGTATGTATTGCAAAACAGAAAATGAATTGGGTTACTAAAAATATCTCCTACTCACTACTATATATACAAGTATATAGTAGTCCTTTAGACATTAACTTCCCTAACAACTTTCATTAACTTCCCTAACAATTTTAACTAATTAATAACAACTTTAACTGATGAGTTTGACTTTTAAATAAATTGATGAATTTTAATGCTAATTTATACACGTGAGAAGCTGAAAAATTGTCAAGTAATTATTTTAAATTCTTAAATTTTATCATATCTAATATGTAGTTTTAGAGGTACGTTTGAGCTAAAAAACATTAAGGATATTTCTGAACCAGAAAATTCACAAAGAATATTTATGAAATCATTTTCAATACATTAGTGATATGTTTTTCTCTTTTCTTTTCCATTTAGCAATGTTCCCTGATACAGTAGACCTTTCTATAATTACATCCACATATAATCACATTTCTCTATAATAGGTAAGTTTTTCGGATTCAATTTTTTATATTATATTTTACTTCTCTATAATAATTTTTATGTATAACAGTACCAATCATTTTTATAACAATACGCTCTTTATATAATTACCCTCATATAACAACTATCTTCTTTTTTTGATAATATAATGATTAATCATCTTTATAAAAATATAATCTCTAAGATTGCTAATAATAAATCTAGAGACTTTGACCAAATATTTTAATAATTCAATACATTATTTATGATAGAAGAATATTACTCCCTCCATCCCAATTTATATAATGTAGTTTGACTTGTTATGAAGTTTAAAAAATAAAGGAAGAATTTTGAATCATGTGATTCAAAACAAATCAAAGATATTTGTGTGGTTATAAATCATCATGTTAAGCGTAAAATGTAAAGTTTAAAGTTAAATTATTGCCAAATAAGGAAATGTGTCATTCTTTTTGGGACCGACTAAAAAGAAAAATATGTTATATAAATTCGGATAGAGGGAGTATATAAATATATATTTTCATCATTAGAAGATTTTCCTTCATTATACGAAGTAGTGATTAAGCTTAAGATTTGGTACTTAAAAATGAAAAATTAGATTTTATGCATCTTTTTTATATAACAGTGAATTATTATTTAAATGTCAATGTTGTTATAGGTGTATACCAATCATTCGCTATAACATTAAAAAAAACTGGATCCAACCATTTTTGTTATAGAAAGGTTTGATGATAATTCTTTGAGTAAATTCCCCAAAAGATCACACGTATATTGAGAATTGCCTACAAATATCACTTTTATTTCTTTTAAGACTAGAATATCATCCAACTACCACTATTTTCCTCATACTATACTAAATACATAAAACCCTCGTTCTCTCCTAGCTAGCATGCATGTCACATAAACTTCTATTTATTAATAATAAATTCATTTAACTCAACTCAAATCCATTTATCCAACCAACTCATGTCTTATACCCATTTAACATGGTTAGACAAAACCAAAGAAGTGTAGCTAAATAACTGTAACTCATGTCTCTTTGTTGTTGAGCATATATGGATATAGGCTATTTGACCACTTGGAAGATTCGATTTGCTTGTAGAAATTTAATTGTTATAGGGATTGCTACGATAATCAATCATATCATTTGTATATAAATTAGTATCACATCACGATTAGGATATGATTGTACTGATTAGAATATGATTCTAAATTAATATCACATATTTAGGGTATGATTAAAGAGGTCTTCCCTTAAGATTAGTCTTATACCTCTGTATATATAGGACAATATTGGAATGAAATAAGATCATGGAATTACCTTCCTTCATGGTATCAAGAGCCAAAATTTGAATTTTTCTTGCCCTACTACACACGCCCGCCCGCCCCTCTCGGAAAACCACAAACCCCTCCAAAACCCTAAAACAACCGGCTACCCCACAAACCCTAATTAGGGTTTTCCTAACCCTAACTCTAATCCTAGCCGAAACCACCTACTTCTTGCCCCAATACCACCCATCCCTTGGCATCCTCTTCCAAACTCTATTTCGGGTTTCGTTCTACCTTATTCTTTCTCGTTTTTCTTGTGGTTTTTTTGGTAACCATGACCGACCAAAACCAATTCCATCACACTATTGCCGTCAATAATATCAAGAATTTTATTCCGGTAATTCTTGAAATGGAAAAAGGAAATACTCTTCTTGGGCAGAGTTATTTAAGATACATTGTCGAGCATACGAGGTTACTACCATATTCTTCTTTCTAAGTCTTCAACGGACACCATCGTTGTTGACAAAAAGTTATGGTCTCGTTTAGATGCTATAGTCCTTCAATGGATTTACGGCACCATTTCAAACGACCTTTTACATACCATTTTGGAATCGGGCTCTACGACTTAACAAGTGTGGGAACGTTTACAGAATATTTTTTAAGATAATAAACTTTCTAGGGCGGTATATCTTAAAAATCAATTCATCAACATCAAATTAGATGATTTTCAAACGTTTCTACCTATTGTCAAGAGTTGAAAATGCTTGCCGACCAACTAACATATTGAGTTCAAAGAGTAACAACTAAGAAAAAGTGATAGGAATACCCGGAACCTAGAACTTACCTCAGTGACTTTCACTTCCTACCGGCTTCGGACCGAAAGAGAGTGAGATGGAATCCAAACATTGGTACGCCGGTGACAAATCAAAGATTGGTTCTTCAATTGATTGCGAGGTTGAATGAACATTATGATGGGGTTGCTACGTTCATTCAACAAAGTAATCTGTTTCCTCCTTTTTATGAGGCTCGTTCGATATTAACTCTGGAAGAAACCTGAAAGGCAAAGCAAATAGCCTCGGGGCAGCCACTGCCGAAACGACTATCCTCCACCAACTTCTATTCCGTAGATTGTACAACACAAAATTTTGGTTCGGATGGAACTAGAAACCACAACAACAATGGTAAAAAATGGGGGTCAAATCGCAACAATAATAAAGGAAAAAATAATAACGAAAAAGGACGTGGTAGGGGCAGTGACAACCGCAAGCCTAGTCCGGCGGGGGAAAGTGGGGGGCAGTACCCGCCGTGGGCTAGGCCAATGTATTCAAACCGACAGCCCGAAACTCTAGGATCTCGTCCGCAACAAGCTTTTGCAGCCCATGGACCATCCTCCGTAAGTTATGCTCCCACCGACATTGAATATGCCATGAACAACATGAATCTGAATGTTTTAGACGATTTGTGGTACATGGACACGGGGGGTACATCACACATGACGACATCTCAAGGTAATATCTCGTCTTATTTTAACATGAGCAGTAATAAAAATATTATTGTCGGTAGCAGACAGGAAATTCCAATTCGTGGTATTAGTCAAGTAACACTTCCCCCCTCGCCCACCTTTATATTTGAAAAATGCCCTACATGCATCAAAACTAATTAAAAACTTGATATATGTATTTACAACTGACAACAATGTATCTGTGAATTTTGATCCGTTTTGATTTTTTGTGAAAGATTTTCATACGGGGATGTCACTAATGAGATGTAATAGAACGGGCGACTTGTATCCCATCACTACCACTACCACTACCAACAACCAAGTCACTAAACCATCAATTTTTGCAAATATTTCTTCTATCGTATGACATAATCGGTTGGGACACCCGGGAGCACCAGTGTTCAATGCCTTTAGGAAGAATAATTTTGTTGATTGTAACAAACTTTTGCACTCTTCTATTTGCCCATCTTGTATTTTTGGGAAGCATGTTAAACTTCCTTTTTCATTATCTACTTCACATACGTTTATGTCATTTGATCTTATGCATTGTGGTTCGTGGACTTCCCCAGTTTTAAGTTCTGCATGTCATAAATATTATATATTTATTTTGAATGATTATTCGAATTTATATGGAAATTTACCTTAGGGCAGAAATCGTAAGTCTTCACTGTTTTTAAATAATTTAGTGTTTTTATCAAAACTCAATTTGATAAACTCATTAAATGTTTTCAATATGACAATGAGAGGGAATTTATAAATACCCAATTTAAAGAATTTTGTCACCGAAATGCAATGTATTTCATGTCCACATACATCACCTCAAAATGGGAAAGCTGAAAAAAAATTGAACAAATAACAATATAATCCGCACACTTCTTGTGCATTCACCTACACCACCGATTTTCTGGCATCATGCAATTCAAATGGCCACATATCTTTTAACCATTCTTCCTAGCAAACTACGCTCCAACATATCACCTACACAAATGTTGTACCATTGTGTCCCGTCTTTTACACATTTGAGGATTGGATGTTTGTGTTATCTTTTGTTTCCGTCCACAACCATTAACAAACTTCAGGGCCGTTCCACTCTTTGTATATTTTTGGGATACCCACAAAATCATAGGGGATATAAATGTTATGATATGATGAATGAGAAAATTATTATTTCTCGTCACGTAGTTTTTGATGAGTTTACATTCCCGTTTGCTAATTCTCAGGTGGCATCCCCACCTTCATATGATTTTTTGGACAACGGAATACATCCAATTTTACAATACCATCTCAATACCCAAAATCAGATGAGATCAGCCCATAATACTCTCCACATTGTACCAGCCCAACCAAAAAATGGAACTGGGCCCGTTCGAGGTAAGGAGGTTAGTGCCTCTTTACCGTCGTCATTGGCCCAATCCACATCTCGTGGCTGACAGGCCCAAATGAGGGAGCCCACTTCTCCCTTACCCATGTCCCCAAAACGGCACCCATGCCCTTCACTTCAGGCCCAAAACCTTGACCTGAGTCGGCCCAATCATCAAGCAGAATTAGACCGTCAGTTTTCGTTCAACATCAAACCTCCCCTAGGCCCAATAACCTACCTGATATCCTAACTTCCCCACCATGGACCATTTAAACTAGTGTGATTCATGGAATTTTTCTGCCCAAGTGTCATTTTTAACCTAACGTCCTCAGTCCAACCATCACCTTTTCTAAAAAATCCCAAAACAGCCCTATCAGACCCGAATTGGAAAGCTGACATGTTAGACGAAATTGATGCTCTTATTAAAAATAAGACATGGGAGTTAGTGCCTCATCCATCTAATGTGAACATCATCAGGTCTATATGGGGTTTCTATCATAAAAAGAATTTTGATGGCTCTTTTGCGAGACACAAAACTCGTCTTGTTGATGATGACATGTATCAATAGGTTGGCGTGGATTATGGTGAAACATTCAGTCTGGTGGTTAAGCCAGTAACTATCAGGACTGTTCTTAGCCTAACACTGTTAAAATCATGGTCTATTCATCAGTTGTATGTCAAAAATGCATTCTTACATGACCATCTACAGGAGATAGTTTACATGCACCAACCTTTGGGTTTTTGTGATCCTACACTTCCGTAGTATGTTTTCCTATTGAAAAATTCTTTATATGGTTTGAAACAGGCTTCCCGAGCGTAGTATAACAAGTTTGCAGGGTTTGTATCTACATTGAGTTTCTTACACAGCAAGTCCGATCAGTCCTTATTCATTTATAGGAAGGAAAGTGACATGACATACATCCTTCTATATGTCGATGACATCATTCTTATGGTATCGTCTGTATCAATTCGTCAGTCTATTATGTCCCTCCTTGCAGCGAAATTTACAATGAAGGATTTGGGTCCTTTAAAATATTTTTTAGACATTGTTGTAACTTAATATGCAGGAGGAAATCATTGACAAAGCCGACATCTCCTTCTGCAAACTGTCTCATACACCGGTGGATACAAAGGCAAAATTGACTAACTCTAGAGGTACTCCACAGAGTGATCCAACACATTACCGCAGTCTAGAAGGGGCACTGCAGTATCTTACGTTCACGAGACCTGATATCTCCTATGCGGTTCAGCAAGTATGTCTACATATGCATGATCCGAAAGAAGAGCATATGGGAGATCTCAAGCGTATTCTGCGATATGTTCAGGGTAATATTCATTTCAGTGATATAACTATAGAATATCCTACTTGGTTTAAAAGCTTTGAAATGAATTTTCAAAAGGTGTAGTGACTTGTTTTGAAAAAGTAAGCATGCCTTGATACTAATGGTGTTAGTATCTTGGGGTTTTATATAAAATGAGTCTTTTGAAAAGAATAGAAGTACGTGGTACTTTGGGGTAAATTCCCGAATTTTTTCATGATATGTTAGTGCCTTAAGTTAAATAAAATGAGAGTGCATGCTAATTAAGTCTAATAAGAGTTAAGGGATTTCTTAGCTTGCTTATGATATTTATGATAGTCGGTTGTACTTATGTTACGTGATTATGTTAGCCGGTTGTGCTTGTGATAAATTATTCATCACGGGGTCATTCCCCGGGCATGTTGCATTTGCATATTCTGTGGATTAGCTCTCCACGATGCAGGTATCCATATATACTTATTGCGGGTCCACGTGACCTATGCGGGTTCAATTCTCATGCGGGTTAAATTCCCATGGCTATTCCGTGGGCTAGCTCTCCACGATGCGGGTATCCATAAATACTCATTGCGGGTCCACGTGACCTATGCGGGTTCAATTCTCATGCGGGTTAAATTCCCATGAATAGGATTGCATAATGGTAAGACGGGCGGGTAGCCATGAATTAATCATAATCTTCCTACTTTTAAACGACAAAAGTTATTCTCATTAGTCTCTTTGTTATTAAGGCACAAGTGTACTGTTAATTTGGTTATCATACTTGTCTCCAGCTTTATGTCTCGACTTATGATTTAAATTGCAGTACTTTCAGTTCATATACTTGGTACATATTTTGTACTGACCCCCTTTCCATGAGGGACTGCGTTCATGCCGCATGTAGAATTAAACAGGTAGCTGGTCCTTACTCTTAGAATCAATGTTCAGCTGTTGAGAAGCTCCATTACTCCGGAGGCTTGTCTCTGGTTCAGATCTCTGGTATTGTCGGTGGTTGTACATTCAGGGGTATGGCGGGGCCCTGTCCCATCACATTTGTTATGTTAAAATTCTTAGAGGTCTGTAGTCATATATGTGGGTCAGTTTGTATAAAAAGATGTAACTGCTTTTGGCTATGTATATATTCAGGAAGGTGGCCTTATCGGCTAGTCTGTTGTTTTCACATTGCTGTGTATTTAAGAGTTGTATGTATGTTTCGCTGATTTTCTCTGATGTATACCTGTAAGGGTTCCCAGGTAGGGCACTAGTCACGGGCCCGGGTCAGGTCGTGACATAAACCTTCATCTTTCAAGGCTAAGTTCCTCAACCAAGCTCTAAGCCATAGAAACTCCACCAAAAACAGTGGTGAAATCGGCAATTGCTAGACTGATTTTGTTCCAAAATTCTAGCTTTTAAGATGAATTATTTGGAAGAAAAACATGTAAGGAATATAGATTATAACTTGTAGAATGCATGCATGTTATTTTAAGTGGAAGAGGTGGTGAAAATGGTGCAAATATTGGAGCTTGAAGCCGAAATTTAAGGACTGTTTTGGGGCGAAATTTAAGGTAAAATTATTCTTTTCATAGAGTATTTGGAAGATTAAATGATGTTGTAGTTAATGGATAAACTCATGTTAAAGAGGAAATGGAAATAAGAGAATACATGTGGTTGTTAATGTTGTTTAATCGATTTGAGGACTGTTTTTGTTACATTGAATTCAATTGTTGTTGTTGTTATTATCGTCACTAATTGCATGTTAAAATTGAAGGAAGTCTTGAAAGAGATCTTGATATTTAAAGTTGTAGTTGTTCTTATGAAATAGGAATTGGATTTTAAGACTTCAATTGGATTTTAAGGAATTTTGAGAAGAGTTATGGTAGTATGTTGTTTGGACCGTGACATTGGAATTGTTGGACATTGTTGTGATGTATTAGGGACTGTTTTGTTAAGATTATAATGCTGGAAATTAAGTTATGAACATGTATATACAATGTGGTAATTACTAATACATGTCTTAAAGAAATTAAGGTATAGAAAGGTGTTATTTTGCACTTTTATTGTTGTTGAAGTATGGGCTGTTTTGAGGGTTGCTTTAACATGATTAGAGGAGTTAGATTGACATGAGAAATTGGTGTATTAATCACATTGGTTGTTGTTTTGGTTGTACTCCATAAATGTAAAGAAAATGAACGTATTATGATGGCGTATATGAAGTATTTGGGATTGTTTTGGTTATATCTTTAAATTGCATCTTGTTATTGGTATTGTTGGCTTTGTTTGTAAGTTTTGGATGTGCCTACAAATAGGGGAAGTGCTGCCCAAACTTTTATAGAAAAGAGAGTCGTCATTCGATATAAAGTATGCTAGTAATCATAGAATTGACGGACGTATTACCATTATTATAGGTTGAAGTACTAGACGAGACGTATTCTAATATTGAGTTGGTTAGTTCGACTAAAAAGAATGTGAAGCTATCCTTCCTTTCTTTTGGCATGATTTATATAAAATGAGTGTACGACGGACATACATAATTCTATTGAATCATAATTCCTAATGATATGAAAGTGTCTTGATTTTCTAAAGTAAAAGTTATTCTATTTATTTCGTTGAGAGTCAAATGATGATTTAATTTGAATAAGGTTACTCATGATATTCAATTCGTGCGGATATGACTATATGATTTCACAGAGTCCCGGGCAGGGTATGTACATGTATGATGATTTCACACCGAGTCCCATAATGGGCCGGGTACGGTATGTGCACATTATATGATCACACCGAGACCCTCCCTAGGGGGCCGGGTACGGTATGTATATGATTCACACCGAGACCCTCACTAGGGGGCCGGGTACGATATATACATTGGATATGACTCTCATTTTTATTAGGCACAGTTGACTCTCATTTGTATATGACACAGTTGAAATGGTAATTTGATTATTATACTTGTCTCCTGCTATTCTTTGGCCAGTTATGATCCTTTTTACAGTATTTCATGTTTTACATACTCAGTACAATATTTCGTACTGACCCCCTTTTCCCGGGGGGCTGCCTTCATACCCACAGGTACAAGTTGTCACGACCCGACCCGACGCCCTAACTGGACGTCATTACACTAACCTGTCACGAAATCAACTGACACTTAAGGATAATAGAAAATTTCGGCAGCACAACGCTGCTTCTATAACATATACCCAAAATAGGCGAGCCGACAAGGCTGTCTTACACAATTAACCAACAATCACAACAGGCTAGCCGACTAGGCTGCCACCAAATAGCATCACTTATATAAGGAAACAGTCAAATAGGCAAGCCGGCAAGGCTGCCACTATATACGGGAACATCCCAAAACAAGTGCAACAGTACAGTTGACCAAAATGCATAACAATCTTCACAAAACCAAAACACACCTACCGCCCACAACTGTCTACAGACCTCTAAGAGTATGACAATGACATAAGATGGGACAGGACCCCGTCATGCCCATAAATATGTACAATCAAAATAGGAGAGGTTCTGTACGAAAATAATTGGCTCCGGAACAATGGAGCTCTTCAACAGCTGACAGATGTCCTAAACTGGAGGGTCACCTAACCGAGCACATATACCTGCGGGCATGAACGCAGCCCCCCGAAGAAAGAGGGTCAGTACGGAATATGTACTGAATATGTAAGGCAATACTGAATCATAAAACAAGAAAAAGCGTAACAGTAAGCAAGTTTAGAAAGCAACCTGGGAGTAACCTGGGACAACACTTTGAACCATGTCATATGGTCCCTTACACAAACTCTAGCATACACAATATAACTATAGAATATCCTACTTGTAGCCGCTTCCGGCTAATAACTCAATAGTCCATTCAGACGGCCGCTTCCGGCTAATAACATAATAGTCCCTTCGGACGGCCGCTTCCGGCTAATAATATAATAATCCATTCGGACTGCCGCTTCCGGCTAATAATATAATAGTCCTTCTGATCGCCGCCGATTAATAATATAATAGTCCTTCGATCGCGCTTCCGCTAATAATATAATAGTCCTTCGATCGCCGATTAATAATATAATAGTCCCTTCGGACTGCCTCTTCCGGCTAATAATATAATAGTCCTTCCATCGCCGCTTTCGCTAATAATATAATAGTCCTTCATCGCCGCTCGCTAATAATATAATAGTCCCTTCGGACTGCCGCTTCCGGCTAATAATATCACATTCATATCAACCCAAACTCACTCCACATATATCATTTTAATTCATATCATAAGTCACTAATTAATTCATCACAATCCAGTTATTAACCTTAGACTTTCATAAGAACTTATCAAATTTGTATCACACTAGACTTAAGAGGACATACTTTCCGGTTCGAGGGTAGAATTGTTATCAAATTCTTACTACTTATATTCTACTCAATTTCATCTTATTGGCCTACCCAAAGAATAAGTGATCATATCAGTACAAAGGGATGATACTATGGAATGTAGACATAAATCGTAAACGAAATGAAGTAGTAAAATCTCGCACCCCCTTCGGAATGGTTTTGAAAATCAAACTTTAGGTTTCCTTTAGTATAAAACTCATTTCCTCGAAATCATTAGTAAAACCATATACACAACTCAACTTGGCACCTTATGGGTGTTCCCTTTGGAAGGGAATATGAGTACAATATCAATAAGCCATCACAAGAAACATTTAGACCTTACTCGTCTAAGAATGGAATCATATGAAGTACATATAGAATGAATAACAACGATAATCATGCCAAAGGAAGAAAGGTTTGCCTTACATACCTCTTAGTCGCACAATCAATGCAATACTAGGATACGTCTCGTCTAATATTCCAACCTATAATAAGGGGTAATACGCTTGTTAATTTTATGATTTCTAACGTAGTTACATTGAATGACGACTTCCTATTTGTCCGAAAATTTGGGCAGCACTTTCTCCTTTTTATGTGCGTATCCACAATTAACCAACAAGTCAATTAAACCAACAATCCACTATTATTCCAAGATATAATCAAGTTAGGCTCCATGTACTACATTTACACAATCATACAACCTCTTTTCCCTTTATACTTATGAAAGACCACAACTTCAACAATTAAGGCGATTAACACACCTATATACCCTGTTGTTATCTTACATTTTTAAGCTCCAAACAACTCTTAAAAAAATGTCAAAACAATGTCTAAAAATTTCCTTAAATTTTCGGCCAACCCATATTTTTGTTCCAAAATTCTTCTCTTAATTCTTAAGATCCAATATCATTGTCCAATACTCCCATATAACTAATTACCACTTAAATATTAAGATTTCTATTCAATTTCCAACATGCAATTGGTGACAATACTAACAACAACAATACTAAATTCCAATGTTCTCAAATGGGTTCTAGAATTGGTTACAACATCCAAACTTCACATGCATTATCTTTAATCCCTAGTTTTTACTAACACCCATTTCAATTCCTTAATTGTACAACATGCACTTTAATCTATAATGTTAACCCATCATCCTTACACGTTTTCTCTTCCAAAAATTCGTCCAAAACTTGAAATTTCGTGAGCTAAAATTCTGCCGCAGCAGCAGCGTTTCTTTCACTATTTCTGTCAGATGAACTTGTAACGTCCATAACTCTCTACTCCGATGTTCTATCGACGAGAGGTTTATTGCGTTGGAAACTAGACTCGACGAAATTCATTTTAGGCTTTTGAAACACCCAAAAACTCCTATTATACTAGGAGATATACCCATCCAAAGTTGACTAAAAATCTGCCAGCAAATCCCGATTTATGCCCTAATTTTCTCCAATTTTTAGCTTCTAATTGTTAGATGGATTAATCTAGGAAGAAGATGATAAAATGACTTCAATTCTTGGCTAAGGATGAGTGTAATTTCGCCTAGTGATTGAGAGAGAATGAGATGAAAATGGTGTTAGAGAAATGAAAGTGAAAATAGAATAGAGAGGATTTTGTATAAGCCTTAGACCAAATACCCTAAAATCTGAAAATTTATTTTTAAACTTACAGTTTGGCCCTTTCAATGCCCTTCTTAGTTAAAGACAATCCCAAGTAATAAATCTTAATCCCGCTCCTATTAATCTCAACACTTGTTGCCTTAATTTCTTATCATCGTATCTTATATACATTACTAATCCATGACGGGATATATATATATATATATATGTATATATATACTCAATTATCATTAAGAGAAGTTCCTGGCGTCACCTCCGTCATTACCAAAAATTATTCCGTATTAACATGTAAGAATACTTAAATTCGAAAATTTGAATCTTAATCCTTAATGACGTTCTTAATTATCGTCTTAAACTTACGAGGTGTAACATCCTTCCCCCCTTAGAAATATTCGTCCTCGAATGTTCATAATAAATCTTATGCTAGAAAAATTTCGGCAAAGTCTCCTTTATACTTATGTCTATCCATCTGTATTCAGCAAACCCACAGATGTCACACAGGGCCACAATATAGCACACATATACAATCTATCTTACTTAAAGCATGATTGTTAGACCAGGTATATTTTCTCCTCATGGATTTAATTCAACCAATCCTGTATCAAATGTGAATTCTTTGGAATCTCTTACTTCAACCTCGTGCACATCATTACCGCATATTCTATCCTCAGCTGAAAGAATTATATTAAAGTCCCCCATAATCAAATCAAGCCCTGCAAGACCACATCTCCATCCCTTCAAATAACTTCATTTCTTTTAACACTTGTTCACTCATTTCTTACTTACCGTACTTTTCATTATTCCAACATATTCTAGTATACTTACGTAATCTTGGGTATTGCTCCTGGTTCCAATCCCTGATGATACCATCCCTTAAGTGATGACTTGTTAACTTATTTTTCATATTTGGTACGTAAAAGATTCTGAAGAGTTACCTTACCTGACGTTGACCTAGTATCTCCAAACCTGGTCATCATACTTCTATTCAAACTCTTTCATTTCCCTGATGGCTTGACGTACCCGGTCAAGTCCGATTAGCTCTGATTTTCCCTTCCGAGCCACTGTCGCTGTCTTTCGAGACATAGCTGCAACCACAATAATTATTAGGAAAAGGGGAAGATTATCCTAATGACATAGCTCTATTGCACGATCTACGAGATGAAAGAGTAGAAACCAATCCTAAATGTCCGGCAGCATACTACAAATAAGTATGGTGCACAACATACCCATACACAAGACTCTACTAGACACAGTCTATAGACATTCCGAGGACTAACTGCTCTGATACCACTCTGTCACGACCCGACGCCCTAACTGGACGACATTACACTAACCTGTCACGAAATCAACTGACACTTAAGGATAATAGAAAATTTCGGCAGCACAACGTTGCATCTATAACATATACCCAAAATAGGCGAGCCGACAAGGCTGCCTTACATAATTAACCAACAATCACAACAGGCTAGCCGACTAGGCTGCCACCAAATAACATCACTTATATAAGGAAACAGTCAATTAGGCAAGCCGGCAAGACTGCCACTATATACGGGAATATCCCAAAACAAGTGCAACAGTATAGTTGACCAAAATGCATAACAATCTTCACAAAACCAAAACACACCTACCGCCCACAACTGTCTACAGACCTCTAAGAGTATGACAACGACATAAGACGGGACATGACCCCGTCGTGCCCATAAATATGTACAATCAAAATAGTAGAGGTTCTGTACCAAAATAATTGGCTCCGGAACAATATAGCTCTTCAACAGCTGACATATGTCCTAAACTGGAGGGTCACCTAACCGAGCACATGTACCTGTGGGCATGAACGCAGCCCCCCGAAGAAAGGGGGTCAGTACGGAATATGTACTGAATATGTAAGGCAATACTGAATCATAAAACAAAGAAAAGTGTAACAGTAAGCAAGTTTAGAAAGCAACCTGGGAGTAACCTGGGACAGCACTTTGAACCATGGCATATGGTCCCTTACACAAACTCTAGCATACACAATATAACTATAGAATATCCTACTTGTAGCCGCTTTCGGCTAATAACTCAATAGTCCCTTCGGACGGCCACTTCCGGCTAATAACATAATAGTCCGGACGGCGTTCCGCTAATAATATAATAGTCCTTGATCGCCGCTGGCTAATAATATAATAGTCCTTCGATCGCCGCTGCTAATACTATAATAGTCCCTTCGGACTGCCGCTTTCGGCTAATAATATAATAGTCCCTTCGGACTGCCGCTTCCGGCTAATAATATAATAGTCCATTCGGACTGCCGCTTCCGGCTAATAATATAATAGTCCCTTCGGACTGCCTCTTCCGGATAATAATATAATAGTCCCTTATGACTGCCGCTTCCGGCTAATAATATAATAATCCCTTCGGAGTGCCGCTTCCGGCTAATATTATAATAGTCCCTTCGGACTGCCGCTTCCGGCTAATAATATCACCTTCATATCAACACAAACTCACTCCACAGATATCATTTCAATTCATATCATAAGTCACTAATTAATTCATCACAATCCTGTTATTAGCCTTAGACTTTCATAAGAACTTATCAAATTTGTATCTCACTAGACTTAGGAGGACATACTTTCAGGTTCGAGGGTAGAATTATTATCAAATTCTTACTACTTATATTCTACTCAATTTCATCTTATTGGCCTACCCAAATAATAAGTGATCATATCAGTACAAAGGGATGATACTATGGAATGTAGACATAAATCGTAAACGAAATGAAGTAGTAAAATCTCGCACCCCCTTCGTAATGGTTTTGAAAATCAAACTTTAGGTTTCCTTTAGCATAAAACTCATTTCCTCGAAATAATTAGTAAAACCATATACACAACTCAACTTGGCACCTTATGGGTGTTCCCTTTGGAAGGGAATAAGAGTACAATATCAATAAGTCATCACAAGAAACATTTAGACCTTACTCGTCTAAGAATGGAATCATATGGAGTACATATAGAATGAATAACAGCGATAATCATGCCAAAGGAAGAAAGGTTTGCCTTACATGCCTCTTAGTCGCACAATCAATGCAATACTAGGATATTGTTACACCCCGTATTTCCAACAGTTTGAAATGAGAACGTACGTGAGAAATTGAGATTTGAATTTTGAAACGATGAAAAATTCCGGAAAAAAATTTCTTCGAGCCTCGTGAAGGAAAAAGGTTCATAAAATGGAGTTTGATTCTCAAATTTGATATTTGGGACTTAGAGAATATATTGGAATTATGGATTTTAATTTTCGGATTGATCATGTGGGGCCCACCCAGGAAATTTTACGTTTTTGTGGGGCCCACAAATTTTTCGATATTTTGACCAATTATGAACTTTTTGGGAGATGAAAATATTTTGGACGAATCATAGGGTGACACGTGACACCCCACCCCCTTGTCTTGGTCTTGGAAGACCTTGACTATTTGACTTTAGATATTTGTGAGACTTGGCAAGATATTTTGTGGACAAGTGGATAAGTGGGCCATATGGGTCCCACTCCACTTGTCTTGCTACTTGAGATGTACATCTATATATTTGAGGGCTTGCAAGACTTGCCTTAACACTTAGCCAAATAAGCTCTCATCTTTCTCTCATTTGAGCTCAACACCAAGAACACCTAGTGTTGATTAGTTCATTTCATCCACGATTAAGCCCCTAATTCAAGTGTTGAACCAAGATTAACATCTCAACCTTGTGTAGCCTTGTCTTGGCCGAGAATGTGGGTGCCAAACCCTAAGGTTCCGTCGACTTTTTGGAAGCGAAATACAAAGTGGAGTTGTGTATAAGTTCATATAGGTCACATATATGTGATTGGAACTTGAAGAAGTGGAGCGAAACGAAAACTGCGGACCAAAGTATAGTGTTCTGCCTGGGACGATTTTAAGGCTAAAAATGAGGTAATAAATCTTCTTTTTTCGCAGTAATTAGATATTACTCATTGTTATAGTATATGAATGAACTTTCATTAAGGAAGATATGGAAAATAAGGTGTGTATGCCCTACTTTGGGTGAGTGGTCCGAAACTAGCTTTTTCGGGCCATGTGATTCGTTGATTTTTATTGTTGTCATCTACACTTGTCGCATGTTATATAATGAAGGAAATATAGTTGATAAATTGTTATAACTTATATAACATGTTGGAATGAGAATTGGATTAAAAGGAATTAAGGAAAAAGACTTTGTATTGTTGTAGTAATTGGCTAATGGAAGTCCTAAAGAATAAGGGTGTTAAAGGCTTCACATGGTACCCTTAATGATGGATTAATTGTGTACTGTTTTGCGGACTATTTTATATAAATTGTGGGGCAGAATTTTACACGTCCAGTTAGGAGTGTAATTCCCTTTGGTTAACTGTTGGTTGCGCCTTAAATGTGGCTTGTTGGTTGATGAAATACGGACCTTGGAAAAGGTGGAAAAGTACGTAGAAACAAAGGAAGTGCTGCCCGATTTTCCGTAGAATTAGAGGGCTTTTAATTGGTATAAGTCTTACAATAGTAAGTAAGATATTGATAGAAGTACTATGGCCATTTTAGGTTGAAGTACTACGTGTAGCAGAGTCTACTTGGCTTAAGGAATAGCCGTTGAAGTACTTTGGAGCATTTTGCTACTTGTCGTAATGGTTAGTCGTCGCGCGGTATGTGGACTTCCTCTTCTATAAGACATGAGTATTTTTTTATGGTATACTTGCCTTGTTGTTAGGAGTATACATGATTTGTTATTTGAGTATACTCCTTGTTGTTGGGAGTATACATGACTTGTTGTTTGAAGTATACTTGCCTTGTTATTTGGAGTATACGTGACTTGCCTTCTTGAAGTACTTGCCTTGTAATTAGGAAGTATTCACGTGATAGATTTTGGGCTAAAAACATGTCTAGAATATTTCTAAGTTCTTACCAAGTCTTATGGGGGATGTTGGTAAGAGTCGTTAGGAAGTAGTGAAGTCTAGTTGACCTTGCTAAGTTACTACATTAATGAATATTTATTTTGAAAGTGATGAGACTTTGATTTAAAGTTATGAGACTTGATTTTCAAAGTTATGAGATTTGATTCCTTTAAAGATTATGAGACTTTGATTTAAAGTTATGAGACTTTGATTTAAAGTTATGAGACTTGATTTTCAAAGTTATGAGATTTGATTCCTTTAAAGATTATGAGACTTTGATTTACAGTTATGAGACTTGAGTTTCAAAGTTATGAGATTTGATTTCCTTAAAAGGTTATGAGACTTGATTTATTTATTTGATTTAACTGGTAACTTGATTTAAAGAATAGGTTACTTGAATTATGAAAGTAGAAGTTACTTGATTTTAAAAGGCCTTGAAATGATTTCTGAAGGTGTAGTAACTTAGTTTGAAAAGTAAACGTGTCTTGATACTACGGGTATTAGTATCGTGTGGCTTTTACGTAAAAAAGGATCTTTTTAAAAGAGTTGAAGTACGTAGTACTTTGGGGTTAAAACCCGGATTGTTGGCATAAAATGAAAGTACCTTGAGTTTATAAAATGGTGAATCAGTTCACATGTTAATTAAAGTCTAGAAGTATGGTAACTTGCTTATGCTTGCTTGTGATAGCCTTGTTGTGCAAGTGTCGTATTCTTATGCTACCGCGTCTCTCGATGGAGGGCCGGTCAACTTGTTATTTACTTGGACATACCGACACTGCTGGATGGTCCACGAGTATGCTTCCACTATGATTGTCATCTTGTTATTTACTTGGACATACCGACACTGCTGGATGGTCCACGGGTATGCTTCCACTATGATTGTCATCTTGTTATTTATTTGGACATACCGACACTGCTGGATGGTCCACAGGTATGCTTCCACTATGATTGTCATCTTGTTATTTACTTGGACATACCGACACTGCTGGATGGTCAACGGGTATGCTTCCACTATGATTGTCATCTTGTTATTTACTTGGACATACCGACACTGCTGGATGGTCCACGGGTATGCTTCCACTATGATTGTTCCATTGACATGCTTGCACCGATGAGAGATTCCGGGGGCATGCGGCCATGGTGCGGGTTCAATTCCCGGGTGATGTTATTACTCCATGGACTAAACTATCCATGAAGCTTGCCGCAGTGATGAGTGGTCACGGGCTTGATTTGTATATGTGGATACAGACACACTTTAGATACTCATCCTGGTCATATCTCGTGAATCGGTAGGCTCTGGTATGTTGGCTTCCGTACTTGGCCCGGTCAGTTTTATGACGCAGGCGGGATCTGGTGTTCAGGTACACATATGGGTGTTATTTTATATCATGGACTGCCGGCAGTGAGGAAGGAGTTCCACGGGCATGATTGATATTGTCGGCGTGAGACCCATGGTTATATTTGAGTAATGATTTTTAGGGCATGCGTCCCTGACTTGACATGACTGCTTATATATTGTGAAATGGTCTTTTAAAAGATGAAGTTGATTTTCATTACTCTTATTGATTAATTTGGTTATCATACTTGTTTCCTGCTTTGTATTTGGACTGTGTGATATTATATTCTTGAAAGGCACAGTCGACTCTTGGAGTTGTTATAGTCTGATACAGTCTTTGTTGGCTTTTAGGTTATGTGACACGGTAGGATCTGGTATTTGATTTTCTATATTTGCCCATGTCATTCTTGTACACAACCATGATTTTCCTACTGTACTTTATTTCAGTTCCATACTTAGTACTTGTTGTACTGACCTCCTTCGGGAGGCTGCATTCATGTCCGCAGGTCTAGGTACACAGTTGTGGTTCCGCGAGCTTAGGATCCTGATTCAGCATTTTGAGATGGCTCCAATGTTCTGGAGCTTGTCATTATGTCTAGGTTTATTCAGGGGTACGACAGGGCCATGTCCCGTCATAGTAATTGTCCAAACTCTTAGAGGTCTGTATTCATATGTGGGTTGGTCTGGCTAGAGTTGTATTTACATTGTTGAACAGTGTAGACCCTTTCGGGTGATTTATATTATGACATCCTTATCGACTTTGCCTTTGTTTTAAGAAAAAAAAATGAAAAATGAGTGTTATTTATCTTCCGCGTGTTACTCATGTTGTGTGTATAGAAGGGTGCCCAGGTAGGGTACCAGTCGCGGGCCCGGGGTTCGGGGCGTGACAGATACGTCTCGTCTAATATTCCAACCTATAATAAGAGGTAATACACTTGTTAATTTTATGATTTCTAACGTAGTTACATTGAATGACGACTTCCTATTTGTACGAAAATTTGGGCAGCACTTTTCCCTTTTTATGTGTGTATCCACAATTAACCAACAAGTCAATTAAACCAACAATCCATTATTATTCCAAGATATAATCAAGTTAGGCTCCATATACTACATTTACACAATCATACAACCTCCTTTCCCTTTATACTTATGAAAGACCACAACTTCAACAATTAAGGCGATTAACACATCTATATACCCTGTTGTTATCTTACATTTTTAAGCTCCAAACAACTCTTAAAAAAAATGTCACAACAATGTCTAAAAATTTCCTTAAATTTTCGGTCAACCCATATTTTTGTTCCAAAATTCTTCTCTTAATTTTTAAGATCCAATATCATATTCCAATACTCCCATATAACTAATTACCACTTAAATATTAAGAATTCTCTTCAATTTCCAACATGCAATTGGCGAGAATACTAACAACAACAATACTAAATTCCAATGTACAAAATGGGTTCTAGAATTGGTTACAACATCCAAACTTCACATGCATTATCTTTAATCCCTAGTTTTTACTAACACCCATTTCAATTCCTTAATTATACAACATGCACTTCAATCATTCAATTGAAAGAAAGAATTTTACCTTAGTTTTTGAGCCAAAACAAATTCGTGCTCTCACGGTTCTATCGATTTTTAGCTTCAATTTTGACACTTTTTCAACTCCAAATTAACATGCATCCAATCAATAATGTTAACCCATCATCCTTACACATTTTCTCTTCCAAAAAATCGTCCAAAACTTGAAATTTCGTGGGCTAAAATTCTGCCCCAGCAGCAACGTTTTTTTCACTATTTTTGTCAGCTGAACTTGTAACATCCATAACTATCTACTCCGATGTCCTATCGATGAGAGGTTTGTTTCTTTGGAAACTAGACTCGACGAACTTCATTTTAGGCTTTTGAAACACCCAAAAACTCTTAATATACTAGGAGATATACCCATCCAAATTTGACTAAAAATCTGCCAGCAAATCCCGATTTCTGCCCTAATTTTCTCCAATTTTTGGCTTATAATTGTTAGATGGATTAATATAGGAAGAAGATGATAAAATGACTTCAATTCTTGGGTAAGGATGGGTGTAATTTCGGCTAGTGATTGAGAGAGAAGGAGATGAAAATGGTGTTAGAGAAATGAAAGTGAAAATAGAATAGGGAGGGTTTTGTATAAGCCTTAGACCAAATACCCCAAAATCTGAAAATTTATTTTTAAACTTACACTTTGGCCCTTTCAATGCCCTTCTTAGTTAAAAACAACCCCAAGTAATAAATCATAATCCCGCTCCTATTAATCTCAACACTCGTTGCCTTAATTTATTATCATCGTATCTTATATACATTACTTATCCATGACGGAATATATATATATACTCAATTATCATTAAGAGAAGTTCCTGGCGTCACCTCCGTCATTACCAAAAATTATTCCGTATTAACATGTAAGAATACTTAAATTCGAAAATTTGAATCTTAATCATTAATGACGTTCTTAATTATCGTCTTAAACTTACGAGGTGTAACATCTTTCCCCCCTTAGAAACATTCGTCCTAGAATGTTCATAATAAATCTTATGCTAGAAAAATTTGGCAAAGTCTCATTTATACTTATGTCTATCCATCTGTATTCAGCAAACCCACAGATGCCACACAGGGCCACAATATAACACACATATACAATCTATCTTACTTAAAGCATGATTGTTAGACCAGGTATATTTTCTCCTCATAAATTTAATTCAACCAATCCTGTATCAAATGTGAATTCTTTGGAATCTCTTACTTCAACCTCTTGCACATCATTACCGCATATTCTATCCTCAGCTGAAAGAATTATATTAAAGTCCCCCATAATCAAATCAAGCCCTGCAAGACCACATCTCCATCCCTTCAAATAACTTCATTTCTTTTAACACTTGTTCACTTATTTCTTACTTGTCGTACTTTTCATTATTCCAACATATTCTAGTATACTTACGTAATCTCGGGTATCGCTCCTGGTTCCAATACCTGATGATACCATCCCTTAAGTGAAGACTTGTTAACTTATTTTTCCTATTTGGTACGTAAAAGATTCTGAAGAGTTACCTTACCTGACGTTGACCTAGTATCTCCAAACCTGGTCATCATACTTCTATTCAAACTCTTTCATTTCCCTGATGGCTTGACGCACCAGGTCAAGTCCGATTAGCTCTGATTTTCCCTTCTGAGCCACTGTCGCTGTCTTTCGAGACATAACTGCAACCACAATAATTATTAGGAAAAGGGGGAGATTATCCTAATGACATAGCTCTATTACACGATCTACGAGATGAAAGAGTAGCAATCAATCCTAAATGTCTGGCAGCCTCCTACGTATAAGTATGGTGCACAACATACCCATACACAAGACTCTACTAGACACAGTCTATAGACATTCCGAGGACTAACTGCTCTGATACCACTCTGTCACGACCCGACCCGACGCCCTAATTGGACGCCATTACACTAACCTGTCATGAAATCAACTGACACTTAAGGATAATAGAAAATTTCGGCAGCACAACGCTGCATCTATAACATATACCCAAAAGAGGCGAGCCGACAAGGTTGCCTTACATAATTAACCAACAATCACAACAGGCTAGCCGACTAGGCCGCCACCAAATAGCATCACTTATATAAGGAAACGAATAACAGTGCAAGTGCGCCACTATATACGGAACATCCCAAAACAAGTGCACAAAGATTGACCAAAATGCATAACAATCTTCACAAAACCAAAACACACCTACCGCCCACAACTGTCTACAGACCTCTAAGAGTATGATAATGACATAAGATGGGACAGGACCCCGTCGTGCCCATAAATATATACAATCAAAATAGGAGAGGTTTTGTACCAAAATAATTGGCTCCGGAACAATGGAGCTCTTCAACAACTGACAGATGTCCTAAACTGAAGGGGTCACCTAACCGAGCACATGTACCTGCGGGCATGAACGCAGCCCCCCGAAGAAAGGGGGTCAGTACGGAATATGTACTGAATATGTAAGGCAATACATAATCATAAAACAAGGAAAAGTGTAACAGTAAGCAAGTTTAGAAAGCAATCTGGGAGTAACATGGGACAGCACTTTGAACCATGTCATATGGTCCCTTACACAAACTCTAGCATACACAATATAACTATAGAATATCCTACTTGTAGCCGCTTCCGGCTAATAACTCAATAGTCCCTTCGGACGGCCGCTTCCGGCTAATAACATAATAGTCCCTTCGGACGGCCGCTTCCGGCTAATAATATAATAGTCCCTTCGGACTGCCGCTTCCGGCTAATAATATAATAGTCCCTTCGGACTGCCGCTTCCGGCTAATAATATAATAGTCCCTTCGGACTGCCGCTTCCGGCTAATAATATAATAGTCCCTTCGGACTGCCTCTTCCGGCTAATACTATCACCTTCATATCAACACAAACTCACTCCACAGATATAATTTCAATTCAAATCATAAGTCACAAATTAATTCATCACAATCCAGTTATTAGCCTTAGACTTTCATAAGAACTTATCAAATTTGTATCTCACTAGACTTAGGAGGACATACTTTCAGGTTCGAGGGTAGAATTGTTATCAAATTCTTACTACTTATATTCTACTCAATTTCATCTTTTTGGCCTACCCAAAGAATAAGTGATCATATCAGTACAAAGGGATGATACTATAGAATATAGACATAAATCGTAAACGAAATGAAGTAGTAAAATCTCGCACCCCCTTCGGAATGGTTTTGAAAATCAAACTTTAGGTTTCCTTTAGTATAAAACTCATTTCCTCGAAATCATTAGTAAAAGCATATACATAACTCAACTTGACACTTTATGGGTGTTCCCTTTGGAAGGGAATAGGAGTACAATATCAATAAGCCATCACAAGAAACATTTAGACCTTACTCGTCTAAGAATGGAATCATATGGAGTACATATAGAATGAATAACAGCGATAATCATGCCAAAGGAAGAAAGGTTTGCCTTACATACCTCTTAGTCGCACAATCAATGCAATACTAGGATACGTCTCGTCTAATATTTCAACCTATAATAAGGGGTAATACGCTTGTTAATTTTATGATTTCTAACGTAGTTACATTGAATGACGACTTCCTATTTGTACGAAAATTTGGGCAGCACTTTCCCCTTTTTATGTGCGTATCCACAATTAACCAACAAGTCAATTAAACCAACAATCCACTATTATTCCAAGATATAATCAAGTTAGGCTCCATATACTACATTTACACAATCATACAACCTCCTTTCCCTTTATACGTATGAAAGACCACAACTTCAACAATTAAGGCGATTAACACACCTATATACCCTATTGTTATCTTACATTTTTAAGCTCCAAACAACTCTTAAAAAAATGTCACAACAATGTCTAAAAATTTCCTTAAATTTTCGGTCAACCCATATTTTTGTTCCAAAATTCTTCTCTTAAATCTTAAGATCCAATATCATATTCCAATACTCCCATTTAACTAATTACCACTTAAATATTAAGATTTCTCTTCAATTTCCAACATGCAATTGGTGACAATACTAACAACAACAATACTAAATTCCAATGTACACAAATGAGTTCTAGAATTGGTTACAACATCCAAACTTCACATGCATTATCTTTAATCCTTAGTTTTTACTAACACCCATTTCAATTCCTTAATAGACAACATGCACTTCAATCATTCAATTGAGAAAAAGAATTTTACCTTAGTTTTTGAGCCAAAACAGTCCAGGTTTCGGTGCTACGATTCTATCGATTTTTAGCTTCAATTTTGACACTTTTTCAACTCCAAATTAACATGCATCCAATCTATAATGTTAACCCATCATCCTTACACGTTTTCTCTTCCAAAAATTCGTCCAAAACTTGAAATTTCGTGGGCTAAAATTCTGCCCCAGCAGCAGCGTATTTTTCACTATTTTTGTCAGCTAAAAGTTTAACGTCCATAACTCACTCCTGCGATGTCCTATCGATGGGCGGTTTGTTGCGTTGGAAACTAGACTTTGAAAACACCCAAAAACTCCTAATATACTAGGAGATATACCCATCCAAAGTTGACTAAAAATCTGCTAGCAAATCCCGATTTCTGCCCTAATTTTCTCCAATTTTTGGCTTATAATTGTTAGATGGATTAATCTAGGAAGAAGGTGATAAAATGACTTCAATTATTGGCTAAAGATGGGTGTAATTTCGGCTAGTGATTGAGAGAGAAGAAGATGAAAATGGTGTTAGAGAAATGAAAGTGAAAATAGAATAGGGAGGGTTTTGTATAAGCCTTAGACCAAATACCTCAAAATCTGAAAATTTATTTTTAAACTTACACTTTGGCCCTTTCAATGCCCTACTTAGTTAAAAACAACCCCAAGTAATAAATCTTAATCCCGCTCCTATTAATCTCAACACTCGTTGCCTTAATTCTTTATCATCGTATCTTATATATATTACTAATCCATGACGGGATATATATATATATATACTCAATTATCATTAAGAGAAGTTCCTGGTGGCACCTCCGTCATTACCAAAAATTATTCCGTATTAACATGTAAGAATATACTTAAATTCAAAAATTTGAATCTTAATCCTTAATGATGTTCTTAATTATCGTCTTAAACTTACGAGGTGTAACATCATTCCCCCCTTAGAAACATTCGTCCTTGAATGTTCATAATAAATCTTATGCTAGAAAAAATTCGGCAAAGTCTTCTTTATACTTATGTCTATCCATCTATATTCAGCAAACCCACATATGCCACACAGGGCCACAATATAGCACACATATATAATATATCTTACTTAAAGCATGATTGTTAGACCATGTATATTTTCTCCTCATGGATTTAATTCAACCAATCCTATATCAAATGTGAATTCTTTGGAATCTCTTACTTCAACCTCTTGCACATCATTACCGCATATTCTATCCTCAGCTGAAGGAATTATATTAAAGTCCCCCGTAATCAAATCAAGCCCTGCAAGACCACATCTCCATCCCTTCAAATAACTTCATTTCTTTTAACACTTGTTCACTCATTTCTTATTTGTCGTTCTTTTCATTATTACAACATATTCTAGTATACATACGTAATCTCGGGTATCGCTCCTGGTTCCAATCCCTGATGATACCATCCCTTAAGTGAAGACTTGTTAACTTATTTTTCCTATTTGGTACGTAAAAGATTCTGAAGAGTTACCTTACCTGACGTTGACCTAGTATCTCCAAATCTGGTCATCATACTTCTATTCAAACTCTTTCATTTCCCTGATGGCTTGACGCACCAGGTCAAGTCCGATTAGCTCAGATTTTCCCTTCCGAGCCACTGTCGCTGTATTTCGAGACATAACTGCAACCACAATAATTATTAGGAAAAGGGGGAGATTATCCTAAAGACATAGCTCTATTACACGATCTACGAGATGAAAGAGTAGAAACCAATCCTAAATGTCCGACATCCTCGTACGTATAAGTATGGTGCACAACATACCCATACACAAGACTCTACTAGACACAGTCTGTAGATATTCCGAGGACTAACTGCTCTGATACCACTCTGTCACGACCCGACCCGACGGGCCGCGACCCGACCCCCTAACTGTACGCTATTACACTAACCTGTCACGAAATCAAATTACACTTAAGGATAATAGAAAATTTCGGCAGCACAACGCTGCATCTATAACATATACCCAAAATAGGCGAGCCGACAAAGCTGCCTTACATAATTAACCAACAATTTCACAACAGGCTAGCCGACTAGGCTGACGCCAAATAGCATTACTTATATAAGGAAACAGTCAAATAGGTAAGCCGACAAGGCTTCCAGTATATACGGGAACATCTCAAAACAAGTGCAACAGTACAGAATCATAAAACAAGGAAAGGCGTAACAGTAAGCAAGTTTAGAAAGCAACCTGAGAGTAACCTGGGACAGCACTTTGAACCATGTCATATGGTCCCTTACACAAAATCTAGCATACACAATATAACTATAGAATATCCAACTTGTAGCCGCTTTCGGCTAATAACTCAATAGTCCCTGCGGACGGCCACTTTCGGCTAATAACATAATAGTCCTTGAGCGGCGCTTAGGCTAATAATATAATAGTCCTTGGTGCGCCGGCTAATAATATAATAGTCCTTTTGACCGCTTCGGCTAATAATATAATAGTCCGCCCGGTTTGCGGCTTGACTAATAATATAATAGTCCTTGCGGTGCACCGACTAATAATATAATAGTCCTTGACCGCCGACTAATAATATCACCTTCATATCAACTGTCACGCCCATTTTCGACCGCGACATTCTAAATAAAATGGCTCCTGCTCCTGCTGCTTAAAAGGTTAGAAAATGAATAAAAAATGCTAAAGTGCAAACAGGGTGCTAAAATGTAAAAGGGTGCTAGAATGCTAAAAGTGTTAAAATGCTAAAGGGTTGCTTAAAAGTGCTAAGGGTTCGCGGAGTCGCCACCTAATTAATTGGGTGAATTAGGACACCTAAATGTCAACTTAGGTTAAAGTCAACACTAACTCCATTCTTTATGGTCTGCTAAACTTAGTGAGATTCTGGGTAAGGGTTCTTTATTAATCTAGAGGGAAGGGGTTAGGCACCCTCTAAGATCCGCTAACTTGCGGTTGTCCTGCCAAACCTAGGGTAATTATTATGTTTAAAAATGCAAAATAAAAGCTCCTCCTGCTTAATAAAATGTTAAGAAATAAAATAAATGCTAAAATATTTAAAAGGTGCTTAAAGTATTAAAAGGGCTAAAGGTGCTATATGCTAAAGTACAAAAGAATGCTAGGAGGTGCTAAAATGTTAAGAACAAAATGTGCTAAAGGTGCTAAATGCCAAGGGGTGATTAAAAGTGCTAAAAAGGGCTAGAAATGCTAAAGAATGCTAAGATGCTTTATGGACTAATTACGTGTTCATGCAAAGGTTATTTACGGACTAATTATGTGTCCTGCTAGCTAAATTAGTCTTGCTTAACCTACGTGTAGTACAATATTACATCCGAGGTGCTTTAAGATGATTCTTGAGAGTTTAGGAAGAAATCTGTTATGGATTTTAATAAGGAACAAAATGTTGATTTTATGATGCAAGTTAAATCATTCAGATCATTTTTTTTTTTTGCAGAATTTAGACATGCCTAACAGTCCTAAAAGATAAATAAAGAAGAAGTGTGTTTCTAAGTTTAAATTACCTTCCCATCTCATGTGTTCAAAGGCTAATTGCTAGAAGTTCTCCTATTAATTACAAAATTAAATAATAAAATTACAATAAACAAATAAAGGCATAAAATGAGACAAGAAAGTTAAGAGAGTGAAGGGATTGGAGCGGATGACTCCGTCCTATTTGTTTTTCTAGGAGTTTCTGAAGCGGGAATGTGAACGCGGATGCGGGTCGCCATTTGAAATGGCTTGCGATGAGTCTCGCCGTGAGACTCTTTATTTTACTCCGATGCGTGCCATGTAAAAATAAAGAAAGATAAGGATTAGTATCAACCCCAAATAATAACAAACAAGTACTAGGTATAAGAATTCACACATATGATTTAAAACATGTATGCATGATTGAATTACGGGATAGAGAAATAGGCGAGAAACAAATGAAGGGAAGCCGAACCCAAATATATATACGTATAAGACAGGGGTCAGGCAATATGCAGGGAGGGAGCAATTAATTCCAGGAAGAAAAGGCAAATCCGAAGGCGGAATGACTATAAGGATCGCGTAGAAAATGTGAAAATGGGCAAAGACCGATAAGCGATACATACGATGGCATACTTAAATATACATTCAATATTACCCAAAGCTAAAGCAAGCATATCAATGTGTTTTAAGAACAATGAATGACACGAATTATGTTTGAACCGGAACCTCCATACATGGCAAACGACTTCAAACCCGTATCCTTATCTTTGTATTAGTCTATTTGCTTTGCGAGGATGCAATGATAAGTATATTTTTTCTTTTTCAATTGAAAGTCGAACACGTGTGATCTAAGCGAAGCGATAGCCTTTGATAAACCCATAATTAAAGCCAATTTGTTAACACATAACATACGAAGACTGTGCGGCATATAAGTTCTCAATATGATATAAGTATACTAGAGTTATGTGCATACTCTGACAGGTGGTGGTTAAATGCGGGAAGGCTTAGAATGCTACATGTTGGGGGATAAGGAAAACTGAATATTAACATTCTTCATGTTTAGTTATTCTAAAGAAAAAGGGAGAACATCTTTATATGTTTTACTGTATTTTTAACTCGGGGTAAACAGACAAGCATGGAGTTGGTTGACGACATTATTCTCTGAACCTTTTAAGCAACCTCAGTTATCTTAACTACTTTCATTACTCCACACATATTTGTGGAAGAGAAATAGGACTACAAGTTGAACTATATGCATCATATGACTAAAATTAACCCGTAAATATGATTTCATCGGACAAGTTGCTAACACGGATGCTCTTAATCAAACTGTTTGCTCTTTCATCCTACTGAGGAAGCGATAGACATTGCAAGTCGTGTGATTTTGAGATTAGAACAGTTAAAGATGCGAGCAACTTGACCATCAAAGTATAATATTATTTAGAGTATTTAGCATGTTAGCACGGAGGCGGTTTACATAACAGAAAAGGCATAAGTGTAATCAATTTATCGATCATAACGAGATCTAAAATCGTTAAGTAACTCCATACACTCAACTTGTTAACCCGAAGATACGGAATGAATTCAATACAAGTTTAATCACAATGCATGACGATACGAAATGGCGAGAGGATTGATTTTACCTTCTCGGCGTGACCGGCGGCGTATCAAGTCGTCGGTCCACTCGGCGGGCTTTGGGTCGCGATGCGAATTTAAAGATGCGAGAATACTAAAGGGATTGCGAGAAAAATGCTAAAGGGTGCTTAAAGGATGCTAATTTGCGGGTCGACTCGACTCCGATGCCTTCTTGCGCTCGCCTCTTTTCTGACCGAGCTCGTCATGCTCTATTCTGACTATTCTGCCCTAAATTGCTATGTGGTTGCTCTCCTCCCTCAGCTCTCTCGTCTGTCATATTGTGCTTCCCCGTCTATTATCTCTCTGCACTTTATAAATGCCTATTGCATGTGCTTATATAGCCATGGTTTGGGTTCCCTATTAGGTAAACCTTAGGGCTGATTATGGACGAGATTTTGTGCTTGATTTGTGCTTGAATCGTGCGATTTGTTACTGATTTTGAAGTAATATTTGGGTGCTGGTTATGGTAAGCAATCGTTGGAGAAAGGAGGAATATTTGGGTTCGATTCGCCGGATTCTCAGGCGAGAATCACGGCAGGGAAGGTGCGACGATGGGGCGAGGTGCGTGTGAATGGCTGCTGGTTTCTAGGTTTAGGTTTGGGCGATCAGGGAAGAGGGCGACTGAGATAAAGGCTGAGGAATAATGGGGTGTGGGCTGATGGGCGACGTAAGGGATTAAAAGATAAAGGGTCCTTGCGGGTGGGCTTGCGGGTCGCGAGTATTGGGCCAGGCGGTAGTGGGCTGGTGATATTAATAAGGGTAGTTAATTTTAGGAGTTAATTAATTAGTTTAGTGGTGAATTAAATTAGTAAATTGTGATTAATTATTTAGGTGTTTTATTAGCCTAATTGTTATAAATGCGGGCGTGCTATTTAATTAGTGCTTGAGTTTGAATTATTATAAAGAATAAAGACGGACGTGCTATTTAATTAATGCTTAATACTTTAGAATGCGGCGCTATTATTTAAAAATCTTATTATTGTGCATTATTGCGGAGTTAAATTAAAGTTGAATTGAGTTTAGATTAAATTATTTAAATGCTAAATGCAAGTATGATATTTAAGAATTGTTTAAAGCTTTTATAAATGTGTATTATTAAATGCATGTATTAGATTAAAATTGATTTTAAATTACAAATGATTATGAAATTCTCTTGCGTATTAATAAATGCGGCTATGCTGTTTGACACGACGTCATTGCTAAATTATTTATTTTATGTATTTATTAATTATTATTAAGAATTGTTTGACAGGGCTTAAATTAATAAATGCGGGCGCGAGACTCCAAGTGCTTAGTACTCTACGTAAAATGCTGTGCCATTATTAAATTGCTTATTTATGCCTGTATTTAATGTTTTATCGCTGCATTTTATTATAAAAGATCATAAAATTATTTTACAAAATTAGTCTAATTTTATAGCTAATGACTGGACGGGAGGGTCAAAATTGGGTGTCAACAACTTGTCCCTCTTTGTATGGAGATGATGGAAGAATCTTCGGACAAAGACATTGACTTCATGTGATTTTGTCTCGATCCTCGAGGATTGCAAGTTGGGCGGTAGACAAGTGGCGCAAAATCAAAAAGCGTCCCGGTGTCGAGTTATGGCAACATTTGGGCTACCATGGCCAAACACCGAGCGGGCTAATGCGGACTCAAAATTGTCGATGTCGAGTTTGACCTTTGGGATACCATGTCGAAACACGAGGCGGGCTACTTAGCGGACTGGCTTGTCGGTCTTCGAGTTATGGCGACAACTGAGCTACCGTGGTCGAACTTGGAGCGGGCTAATGCGGACTCAAAATTTGTCCCAGTGTCGAGCTATGATGACACTGGTTTATGGTGCAAAAAGTAAAAAAATAAAAATAACTGGCTTGAACCTGGGGTGTACTGCTATCGACTTATGGTGCTGGGTTTTATGGTGATGTGGAGCAGGTGGGCCAAGCGGCGAGGCTTACGCCGTTCGTTGGGAAGGTTGGCCGACAAATTGCCGGTTATTTGTAGAGAAAATTCACGTTGTGCTCCTGCTCCTGCATGCTAAGACTTCAAACAAACAGTTAGTGCATAACTGTTAAGGCAAAATGATGATGCGTAATTTTAAAAGCAATGTAACTGTGAGTAGAAAATGTTATCCTGCAAAAATGTGATGCGTGTTGTGTTGATGCGATCTTGCCAAATGTTGTGATTTCGCCGCGGGCGTGTTGCGATTGTGAATGCGGATATGTTGTCTTCTAGCTGCGGTACCACTGTAGACTAAAGCTCGAAAGAGTTAGTGCAATGCTAAGGCGAATAATAAAGCACGAATAAAAGCCAATTTTGAGAGTAGAAAATCATCCCTGCGTGGATGTGATATGCTGATGATGGCGTCGCTTTTGGGCTTGTTGTCTTTGATAGCGTCGGCTTGGGCGTGTTGATCTTTGGCGTCGTTGCGTGGGCGATATTCTTCTTTGGCGTCGTTGTGTGGGCGTGATGTCTTGATAACGTCGTTACTGGGCGTATTATTCTTTGGCGTCGTTCGTGGACTTCTTGATCGCGTCGTTATGCGGGCGATGTTCTTTCTTTGGCGTCGTTGCGTGGACTTCTTTGTCTTGATAACGTCATTACTGGGCGTATTGTTCTTTGGCGTCGTTGCGTGGACTTGCTGTGCTGATAACGTCATTGCACGGGCGTATTCTTCTTTGGCGTCGTTGCGTGGACATCTTTGTCTTGTCGCGTCATTACTGGGCGTATTCTTCTGGCGTCGTTGCGTGGACTTCTTTGTCTTGATAAGCGTCGTTACTGGGCGATATTCTTGTTGGCGTCATTGCGTAGACTTCTTTGTTCACGTCGTTATGGCGATATTCTTCTTTGGCGTCGTTGCGTGGACTTCTTTGTCTTCGCGTCATTACTGGGCGATATTCTTCTTGGCGTCGTTGCGTGGACTTCTTTGTCTTGTCGCGTCATTACTGGGCGTATTCTTGCTGGCGTCGTTGTGTGGACTTGCGATCACGTCATTATGCGGGCGTGTTCTTCTTTGGCGTCGTTGCGTGGACTTCTTTGTCGTAACGTCATTTCTGGGCGTGTTCTTCTTTGGCGTCGTTGCGTGGACTTCTTTGTGTTGATAACGTCATTGCACGGGCGTATTATTCTTGGCGTCGTTGCGTGGACTTCTTTGTCTTGATACGTCATTGCACGTATTCTTTGGCGTCGTTGCGTGGACTTCTTTGTCTTGTCGCGTCATTGCACGGGCGTATTCTTCTTGGCGTCGTTGCGTGGACTTCTTTGTCTTGATAACGTCATTGCACTGGGCGTATTCTTCTTTGGCGTCGTTGCGTGGACTTCTTTGTCGCGTCGCGTCATTGCACATGCATTATTCTTTGGCGTCATTGCGTGAACATAATCGCGATCACGTCGTTATGCGGGCGTGTTCTTTGCTCTGTATAATAAATGCTCCTGCAAGCTAAGTTTGAGAAAAATTAGTGTATACCTGTTTAAATGAGATGATAAATACATATGAGATGTGCAATTCTATAGGTAGAGATGTCATCACGTCGCTGATGAATCGAGATGTTGTCCTTGCGGACATGCTAAGCCCAGGCGAATTGCCATGATGCCTTTGATGTGTGCGATGCGTTGGTTGTAAATTTGACTTTATGCCCGAGCTGATGCGCTAGCCCTTGTTGCGGAACTCTGAACTTTGACTGCTGATTGTTGATGCCCCTTTCTGCTGCTGCTGCTTTTGATGCGGACTTTGAATTTTGGATTTTTGTCATATCCTCTGCCTCTGCTGCTTTCTGAAGAAACTTTTAGCCGTATTTTACTACGACTATTGCACTTTACATACATTAATATGAAAAGACCTGCGCTCAAATAAAATTTGTGAGTTTTGGGGGGGGTCGATTCGTATTTGACTTCGTCGCCTTGTTCTTGATATCGCGTGCACGGCTGTTTGGACTTACAACCACATGCAGTTTCTGCTTTGTCGATTTGAATATGCAAAGGCGTTTGGCCTAAAGTGGGTCTCGATGTAGTTGTCGCGTCATTGCAAAAATAGGTTTTGGTGGCCCTTGGTTTGTGTTTGGTGGAGTATGGTAGGCATTTGTGTGGGATATATGAGTCATTGTATATTTCTTTGAATGGGATATCTGATAGAAGGTGCAGTAATAATTTGGAGGATTTTGGTTATTTGCGATGTGAGTGCTTTAGTGATGTTTCGAGCCTTACGATTTCGGCTGCGAGGTTCTTTATTCTTTGCGATAGCGGCGGCGCTCGATCGGATCTATCTTTGCTTCTCTTTTACGAGACCCTGCTTTTATAGGAACGAGCGAGTTCAGGCTCGTTCTGCTCAAATGCCCGGATCGATTATGTTCTTTGGACCGTGCCTTTGATCTTGTGGGATATCGATGTTGCCGTTGCTTAGTCAAATACAAATCGACGCTTTGGGGAGATGATAAATCCTTTAGACAACGTGTAGCAAAGCGTGTTAGTGTAAAGCCGTGATTTTGCGAAGTGTAAAACATTTAGCAAGTACATATTGCACATAAATTGCCACATTGCTGGCGAGTCCTAATGCGTAGGGACCGCTTTTATGCGGGGTAGGCCTAAACATCACGTATGCGAGTCGTGATGGATTTGTCCAAATCGTCCAAGCAGTAATGCTTACATTGGAAATGGCGACCAAATGACGGTGCACTTTTTCCAATTTCGGCGTGTCATGATTAGGCTTGGATTTGTCTATCATTGCCACGCTACATAATATCTTTGGTTGATCGTTGGGTTGAGAAACCCGTCGACAAGTTTGGTGTCTTCTAATTGTGGTGTCGATGTCGGGCCAGGCCAGCTAAGGTAAATGCATGCATGCCCTAAAATAAGTGGTATAGCTCATCTTAAGTTTCTAAGATTTGGCTTTTCTAGGCCTTGAGTTCCAGGCGGACAACTCGAGTGAGAAGGCTACGCGACCAATCGGTTGGGCCAGATTCTCCGCGCAAAATACCAACTCTCTTAAATGTGGGTGTTTGAAATAAATTTGCAGTCGCAAAGCACACCGCGTGTGAGTGTGTGATTGTGTGAATTTTCAGGCGGAAGAAATATGAGCGGAATGCGGTTTAAGGAAAGCGATAAGCGGTAGCAATTAAAATAAATAAAATATAGCACACAAAATTAAATGCAAAAAATAATGGCAAATAATAACCCTAGGTCCGTTATGGTTAAGAACCTTAAATCCCCAGCGGAGTCGCCATTTCTGTCGCGCCCATTTTCGACCGCGATATTCTAAATAAAATGGCTCCTGCTCCTGCTGCTTAAAAGGTTAGAAAATGAATAAAAAATGCTAAAGTGCAAACAGGGTGCTAAAATGTAAAAGGGTGCTAGAATGCTAAAAGTGTTAAAATGCTAAAGGGTTGCTTAAAAGTGCTAAGGGTTGCGAATTATACCTAATTAATTGGGTGAATTAGGACACCTAAATGTCAACTTAGGTTAAAGTCAACACTAACTCCATTCTTTATAGTCTGCTAAACTTAGTGAGATTACAGGTAAGGGTTCTTTATTAATCTAGAGGAAAGGGTTAGGCACCTATAAGATCAGCTAACTTGCGGTTGTCTGCCAAACCTAGGGTAATTATTATGTTTAAAAATGCAAAATAAAAGCTCCTCCTTAATAAAATGTTAAGAAATAAAATAAATGCTAAAATGTTTAAAGGTGCTTAAAGAAGTATTAAAAGGGCAAAAGGTCTATATGCTAAAGTACAAAAGAATGCTAGGAGGTGCTAAAATGTTAAGGACAAAATGTGCTAAAGGTGCTAAATGTCAAGGGTGATTAAAAGTGCTAAAAGGGCTAGAAATGCTAAAGAATGCTAAGATGCTTTATGGACTAATTACGTGTTCATGCAAAGGTTATTTACGGACTAATTATGTGTCCTGCTAGCTAAATTAGTCTTGCTTAACCTACGTGTAGTACAATATTACATCCGAGGTGCTTTAAGATGATTCTTGAGAGTTTAGGAAGAAATTTGTTATGGATTTTAATAAGGAACAAAATGTTGATTTTATGATGCAAGTTAAATCATTCAGATCATTTTTTTTGCGGAATTTAGACATGCCTACTTGATCTAAAAGATAAATAAAAAGAAGTGTGTTTCTAAGTTTAAATTACCTTCCCAT
The DNA here is from genome assembly GCA_029844215.1 of Przewalskia tangutica. Lineage (NCBI taxonomy): Eukaryota > Viridiplantae > Streptophyta > Magnoliopsida > Solanales > Solanaceae > Przewalskia > Przewalskia tangutica. The sequence goes on from CM056719.1 coordinate 145,342,851, forward strand.
CTCATGTGTTCAAAGGCTAATTGCTAGAAGTTCTCTATTAATTACAAAATTAAATAATAAAATTACAATAAACAAATAAAGGCATAAAATGAGACAAGAAAGTTAAGAGAGTGAAGGGATTGGGCGGATGACTCAGTCTATTTGTTTTCTAGGAGTTTACAGGCGGGAATGCGACGCGGATGCAGTCGCCATTTGAAATAACTGCGATGAGTCTCGTAGTGAGACTCTTTATTTTACTCCGTCGTCGTGCCATGTAAAAATAAAGAAAGATAAGGATTAGTATCAACCCAAATAATAACAAACAAGTACTAGGTATAAGAATTACGCACATATGATTTAAAACATGTATGCGTGATTGAATTGCGGGATAGAGAAATAGGCGAGAAGCGAATGAAGGAAGCGAACCCGAATATATATCACGTATAAGGCAGTCGGGCAATATGCGGGGAGGAGCAATTAATTCCGGGAGGAAAAGGCAAATCAGAAGGCGGAATGGACTATAAGGATCGCATAGAAAATGTGAAAATGGGCAAAGACCCGATAAGCGTTACATAACGATGGCATACTTAAATATACATTGATATTACCCAAGCTAAAGCAAGCATATCAATGTGTTTTAAGAACAATGAATGACACGAATTATGTTTGAACCGGAACCCTCATACATGGCAAGCGACTTCAAACCCATGTATCCTTATCGTATTAGTCTATTTGCTTTGCGGGGATGCAAGATAAGTATATTTTTCTTTTTCAATTGAAAGTCAACACGTGTGATCTAAGCGAAGCAATAGCCTTTGATAAACCCGTAATTAAAGCCAATTTGTTAACACGCAACATACACGAAGACTATTGCGGCGTATAAGTTCTCGAATATGATATAAGTATACTAGAGTTATGTGCATACTCGGCAGTGTGGTGGTTAAATGCGGGAAGGCTTAGAATGCTACATGTTGGGGATAAGGAAAGCGAATATTAACATTCTTCATGTTTAGTTATTCTAAAGAAAAAGGAGAACATCTTTATATGTTTCTTGTATTTTTAACTTGGGGTAAGCAGACAAGCATGGAGTTGGTTGTGACATTATTCTCTACGAACCTTTTAAGCAACCTCGATTATCTTAACTACTTCCATTACTCCACATATTTGTGGAAGAAAGCAGGACTACAAGTTGAACTATATGCATCATATGACTAAAATTAACCAGTAAATATGATTTCATCGGACAAGCTGCTAACACGGATACTCTTAATCAAACTCGATTGCTCTTTCATCTCTGGAAGCGATAGACATTGCAAGTCGTGTGATTTTGAGATTAGAGCAGTTAGGCGTCACGAGCAACTTGACCATCAAAGTATAATATTATTTAGAGTATTTAGCATGTTGCTTACGGAGCGGTTTACACATGCGAGAAAAGGCATAAGTGTAATCAATTTATCAGTCATAGCCAGCATACGAAAATCGTTAAGTAACTCCATACACTCAACTTGTTAACCCAAAGATACAGAATGAATTCAATACAAGTTTAATCACAGCATGACGACGTCTGAAATGAGCGAGAGGATTCGATTTTACCTTCTCGAGGCGTGACGGCGTATCTGTCGCGCCGCACCGGCCGTGACATTTTTAAAATAATAGCGAGCCACTTTCAAGCGCAAATATGTTAGAAAATAAATAAAATGCTAATAAAGTTCAAAAAGGTTTAAATGGGTTTTAAAAATGCTAAAGGATGCTAAAATTGCAAAAGAGGCTAAAAGTGCAAAAGATGCTAAATGCTGAAGGGTTGCTAGAATGCTAAGGGTTCGCGGAGTCGCCACCTAATGAATTTGGGTGAATTAGGACACTTAAATGTTAACTAGTTTAAAGTAAACATTAACTTCATTTAATGATGCTAAACTTAATGAGATTAGGTAAGGGTTCTTTATTATCCTAAAGGGAAGGGGTTAGGCACCACTAAAGGATCAGTAACTTGCGGTTGTCAGATTCAAACCTAGGGTTATTATTGCTAAGCATGTTTGAAAAGTGTTCAAGTAAAAGATGTAGGAAGTATTTTTGCTAACCTAAAAATGTGAGATTTGTTTAAAATATATAAAGCTAGTTCTAGCTAAAATATGTATTATTATTATATGTGCAAAGATGATTTATGTGTTTATGAAGTATTTTAGCATGCAAGGTATCTATATAATAAATGGAACTAATTTTCCTATATGGGTGTTTAATGATTGAGTTTATAGAATGATATTTTAATTACGTGAAGAGTTATGCGAGTTAGGTTATTTAATGCAACTTTAAGCAATGTATAACTAGCATAAAATAATTAAGTTAGAAGAAGCGAGTTTCTAGTACCAAACTACCTCTCATTAGCAACGAAGCTTGAATGTCCTAAAGGTTACGCTGGTAGGGTGATGTTAGGCAATTAATTTACAAATAATGAATAGCGGACATAAATTAATAAATGACTCGATGAAAGCGATGTCTTTTAGCGATGGTTTAGGATTCCAGCGGATAGAAAAATGCACATAGATGCGGGTCTTCATTCTTTGTAACTTGTGATGAGTCTCGCCATGAGACTCTTCGTTTAGCTCAGATGTATTTCATGCAAAATATAAGAAGAGAAAAGTTAGAACATATCCCAAACCTATCAAATAAGAAAAATAGACAAAAATAGCCATATAAACTCAAACATGCATATGCTTTAATTATATCGATAACAAAACAAAACAACAGATCCAAGCAAAACGTGATTAGGCGAAAATATAGATTTTTCATATTTCTTAAATAAAGGGACAATCACCCCATATGTGATAAGCCCAATAAATGTTTTAAGCATAAGACTACAAAACAAGCGAGCCAATCATCTAGCGAACAAATGAATGCTCGCATACATAAATATATAAATCCATATCGATATACCTTTGAGATATATTGTTTCATACATATAGACCACACAAAGGTGATATAAACTTAAAATTCATAATATATCACGGTGTCTTGTGCATAATTTCAAAATATATCAAACCCCAAGCCATAAATCGGAGAAAACCGGAAAATAGCGGAACGTGTCGAATATAAATGAATTTGATTAACATCAGGTTCAATACTTAATGAGATAAGTTCAATTGACATGATGAGATACAAAATATTCACTATATGGTATGCAGAGATATACAAGGGTATATAACTCCGATCACCTTGGATATACATTTAGAGCTCTACGCCTTGTATATTTGAGAGTATATCACTTGTATAGCTTGCGTAAGACAAACAAAATGAAAACCTCGATTGCGAAGATAGAGCAGAGAGAAAGAGAAGCGAGACATTATTGCAGAAGGAAAGGCATAAATATCTTGGAATTAAACCAAGTAGATATCAGTGATATGCTCATGCATAAGACTTGATTAGAAATCAAACGTGCAACCTACATGCTCAAAAGGGAGTTTATACGCTGACATTCATTCTAGCAATCAGTTTTACATGTGGATGTCTTAATTTAATTGGTTTACAAGTCTTTATATCAAACATGGATTTTTTAGGAGGGTGCGGGACTATCAGTTAAACTAAACATATAGGACCTCCTTCATGCTAACTAGTTGATAATATGCCACTTGGATTAATTGAGAGCAGATGATGTGGTCAAGCGGAAAACCTACGAATCTCAATATGGCGAATTTAGATTGTATCTGCAAATATATGACTATTTTAACAAAATATGACTTTAGAAGGAAAGAATAGGCCTCGGCAGTAAAATATGATTGAATTTTGATTTGAGAGATGGTATGAATATATAAGACAGAGTCACAATAGGGGTATGTCAATGGCCATTAAACATCAAATTACCCAACAAGATCCTAACAGACAAGCGCAATTAATCCATGAATGATCTGAACAAATGAAGACATGTACCTATATACCTCATTGTGGTTATAAACAGTAGACAACCTTGTACTTATGCAAAGAACCAATTCGTGCAGCAATTTACACATCACAGATGTGTTAACTCAACAAACCCCTTTTATATTTATATGAGAAGGATGAAGTGTGATTCATAACAAAACTTATTACCTCGATAAGTTACTGGACAAGCTTTCAGACGGTTTACGATTAGATAAGACATATGAGGGCTTAAGTTGAGTGCGACATGATCTTATAAGAAATTTAACCTGCTAGTTCTGTGTCATTTATTCTTAAATAAACACACCATCGTATAAGAGGGAATATGACTCTCGACAATAACACATTGATAATATGTGAATCGCTAAACAGATCACAATGATGCCGAAAAACATGCCCAAACCTTAATGCATATCTAATCATACTAGCGGAACCCGTATTCATTATTACGATTTGATTAGCAACGATTGTGAAACCAAACACTCGACCATAAAAATACTTGATTTGCGATGCGAACCACGGTAATTAGAAGGAGTGAGAGAAATCATAGTTTTACCTTCTAGGACGAACCGAGGCAGCGTATCAAGTCGTCGCTCCACTCGGAGGTTTTGTTATGTAAATTAAATGGAAAGAAACTTTGGGTATTACTGACTTAGAGAGTTTTTCTGTCGGGTTTATCGCTTTGAGAAGAAAAGTCCTCTCCCTCGATGCCTGTCGATATCCGCTAGGTTTTCCTCTCCCGATTGCTGTCGATCCCCCTTTGCATGTGTGTAACCTCTCTTTATAGCCCTGATTTTGGGTTCCCCTTTAGGCAAACTTTGATACGATTTTAGACTGGTTATAGTTATGGTAGCTTATGATTTCTGAACCGATTTAGGGAAGATTTGGTACAAGTTTAGTACGATTTGGGCGGTGATTTGTGCTTGATTATGGTAAGAAATTGGTTCGATTTTATGCGATTTGTTACTGATTTTGAAGTAAGATTTGGCTTTGATTTAGGGAAGATTTGGTAGGTGACTCGCCGGATTCTCAGGCGAGAATCCCGGCTGGGGCGACAGGGGCGAGGTGCGAGAGTAGGGGAGGTGCGGCGATTGCTCTGTTTTAGGGTTCTTAGGTTAAGGTATTGCTGAGCTTGAAAAATGAAGGGGATAAGGGCTGGATGGTGGAGTTAATGGACAAAAGGTGTGAAATTTGCGGGTATTAGGCCCGCGTTTTGGGTAGTTGGGCTGCGAAAATGGTGGGTAATTAGTTTTAAGTAGGTATTTAATTTTAGGAGTTAATTAGTTTAATTAATAGTTTTAGGCTTTTAATTAGTGACAAAGTAATTAATTAATTGTGATTAAATTATCTAATTGTTATAAAATAAATGCGGGTGTGTTATTTAATTAATGCTTAATGCTCTAGAATGCGGCGCTATTAAAATCTTGTTATTGCATTATTGCGAAGTTAAATTAAAATTAAAATTGAGTCTAGATTAAATTACTTAAATGCTAAATGCGAGTATGATATTTAAGAATCGTTTAAAGCTTTATAAATGCGGTGCTATTAAATGCATATATCGATTAAAATTGATTTTAAATTACGATGATTACTAATAAATGCGGCTATGCTACGACGACGATGTTATCGCTAAATTATTTATTTTATGCATTTATTAATTATTTAAAATTACGACAAAGCTTAAAGTTAATAAGTGCGTAGCGGGACTCTAAATGCTTAAAACTCTACGTAAGACGCGATGTCATTATTAAATTATTTATTTATGCCTGTATTTAATGTTTTATTGTTGTATTTTATTATAAAAATCCTAAAAAATTATTTTACAAAATTAGTGTAATTTTATGGTTAATGGTGGGCGGGAGGGTCAAAATTGGGTGTCAGCAGATGTCCTCTTTGTATGGAGATGATGGAAGAATCTTCGGACAAAGACGTTGACTCATGTGATTTTGTCTCGTCTTCGATTGCAAAAATCTTTGGGCGGTAGACAAGTGTATGCAAAAATCAAAAATGTGTCGGTGTCGAGTTATGGCGACCTTTGAGTTACCATAGTCTAAACACCACGGCGGGCTAACGCGGACTGAGCATCCCGGTGTCGAGTTATGGACGACAGGCTACGTCGTCAAAACACCAGCGGGCTAATGCGGGCTTAAGATGTCGATGTCGAGTTATGATGACCTTTGGGCTATGGTGCAAAAAGTAAAAAGAATATAAGCGGCTTGAACACGGGGTGTCTTGCTATGGCTTGTGGTCTTTGGGTTACATGGTGATGTGGGCGAGTGGGCCAGGCGGCTTGGCTACGCGTCGTTGGGAAGGTTGGCCCCGCAGATTGCCGGTTATTTGTAAGAAAATCCACGTTGTGCTCCTGCTGCTGCATGCTAAGACTTGAACAAGCGGTTAGTGCATGCGTTAAGGCAAAATAATGATGCATAATTTTAAAGTAATGCAACCGTGAGTAGAAAAGGTTATCTGCAAAAATATGATGCTGTTGTGTTGATGCGATCTTTGCAAATCTTGTGATTTCGCCGCACTGCGGGCGTGTTGCGATTGTGAATGCGGATCGTTGTCGCTTGCTGCGTTGCCACGTAGACTAAAGCTCGAAAGAGTTAGTGCATAAGCGCTAAGACGAATAATAAAGCATGCGTAAGAAATGCAATTTCGGGAGTATAGAAATCGTCCTGCGTGATATCTTGATGATGGCGTCGTTTTGGACTTGTTGGCGTGTTCTTCTTGGCGTCGTTGCGTAGACTTCTTTGTCTTGATAACGTCATTGCACGGGCGTATTCTTCTTTGGCGTCGTTGCGTGGACTTCTTTGTCTTGATAACGTCGTTGTTTGGGCGTATTCTTCTTTGGCGTCGTTGCATGGACTTCTTGATTACGTCGTTATGCGGGCGTGTTCTTTGCTGGCGTCGTTGCATGGACTTGCGATTCTGCCGTTAATGCGGGCGTGTTCTTCTTTGGCGTCGTTGCGTGGACTTCGATTACGTCGTTATGCGGGCGTGTTCTTCTTTGGCGTCGTTGCGTGGACTTGCTGCGATTACGTCGTTATGCGGGCGTGTTGTTCTTGGCGTCGTTGCATGGACTTCTTGATTACGTCGTTATGCGGGCGTGTTCTTCTTGGCGTCGTTGCGTGGACTTCTGATTACGTCGTTATGCGGGCGTGTTCTTCTTTGGCGTCGTTGCGTGGACTTCTTGATTACGTCGTTATGCGGGCGTGTTCTTCTTTGGCGTCGTTGCGTGGACTTCTGATTACGTCGTTATGCGGGCGTGTTCTTCTTTGGCGTCGTTGCGTAGACTTCTTTGTGTCGATAACGTCGTTGCACGGGCGTGTTCTTTGCTCGCGTAGAATGAATGCTCGCAAGCTAAGCTTGAGAAAAGGCGTTAGTGTATACTGTTTAAACAAAATGATAAATACATATGAAGTGCAATTTTATGGGTAGAGATGTCATCCACGAGATGTTGTCTTTGCGGACATCTTTGAAGCGTTGCGGTGGCAATTCTTTGTGTGCGATCGTGGGTTGCCAATTTGACTTTATGCGAGTTGATCGCTAGGTTTTGTTGCGGAACTCGAACTTTGATTGCGATTGTTGATGCCGCTTTCTGCTGCTGCCTTGCTCTTGCTGCGGACTTTGGATTGTTGTCATCCTCGCCTTTGTCGCTTTTCTATGCGAAGAGACTTTCGTCGTATTTTACGCTTGGTATTGCACTTTCTTACATTAAAAGACCTGCGCTCAAAGAAAATTTGTGAGTTTTGGGAGTCGATTCATATTTGACTTTCTTTGCCTTGTTCCTTGATATCTGCGTGCACGACTTGTTTGGACTTGCAACCCGCATGCAGTTTCCTACACCGTCCGCTTTGAAAAGGTGTCGGCCTAAAATGGGTCTCAATGTAGTTGCTTGTAGGCTATGTGTATTCTTGTCATTTTCAAGCAAAGGAAAGTTTTCTAATGGTGTGGCCGAAGCGATTTAGGCGCCACGTATCCTCGTGAGAATCGGTCGAGCGTAGTTCATTACAAGCGAATATTGGGAAAATTAAAATTTCTAGATGTGGGACCAGGCGAGGCGGCGCTGCGTATCCACTACGGAATCGGTCGAGCGTAGTTCATTCTGAAAGCGAAAGAAAACATTATTAAAGCTTAAATATGAGTTTATAAATTATTACGCTAAAATAAATCGTTTTTCCTATCCGGGCTCTGGCGGACGAGCGAGTGCAAATCCAATCAATATGCCTTCATGCTCGCCGTGGATGGTGGGTCTTCATCTTCTGCTATCTCCCCTCTTACGGCCTCTGCGTGGTGCGTGCTCGGATAAATGGTGGTCGGCGGAATGGGCATAGGCAGGGGAGTGTATTCCTCATCTAAGGTTATCAGGTGCACATTGACGTGGTCGTGGTTTGGCAAGGGGTTATCATGCACATTTGGGGCAGGATCCTTTAGATTACCCGCCTACGATCGGTGCCTCGATTACGTCACGAGGAGTGGCAACGCCGGTGTCATGTCTGGGCTATTGGGTGATCTGTGCGTGGCTTGTTCTCATCATACCATCTTGGGATAGGGTCAGGGATCCTTCCTGGAATCGGTTGGATTAGGCCTACTGCTCGACCTTTCATATATTTGAGGTATGGGTTCAGCTAGTGGGGTGCGAACTTTGGGTGGTTTTCCTTCAAAATTCTTATTTGCTCTGCAGGTGCATTGGTGCTCTATTACATTGGCGGGCTTGATGGGTGGATCTATGTGGGGCGGGATAAGCGGGTGCTGTGAAGTGTTATATATAAGTGTGTGTGGTAGTTGTGGTAGTATGATGGGTTTTGGTATGTTATGAATGCTTGGGTTTGCGTTCTTGTACAAACATGGAAGGAAAGCGTCTCTTTCTTCCTCTGTGAAGTACTCCCAGTGTCCTGTCAATCGCCTTATTAGTTGCACTGTAATCTTGCAGTTGTAATCCTCCCGTTTAATACCTTCTCTGAAGTCGCCCATTCTAATAACTTATGAAATTCCGCCCAGATGGCGCTTATCATCCTCATAGTAGGTTGCATCCTTCAAAGATTGTACGAATAATGTGGTCATCTCACTCTCGCGTGGGTGGTTGCACTTCGGCCTCTGACGCGCACCATGGCGTATTCTCCGAATGTTTACGTAGTCTTCTTCTCCAACTTCATTAAGTAGAACCTATCACAGCGGTTTACGTGTTGAAATGGAATCGCTCACAAAATCACAGGCAATGCATTCCGGTTGTGCCATTTCGCGGATCTTGGTGGTATACCAATCTAGTGCCTCGTCGGTCAAGCTCAGAATGAACAACTTCATAATGGCCATTGGGTTCTTCCCTGCCGATTAGCTTGTCATGCATATGACCTCGGTGTGCGGGGTTCCCTTTTCCATCAAATGGTTCAAACTTCGCACCTTGTACCCATGGCGGTTCCGCGTCTGGATGCGTGCAAAGATCCTCGTAGTCTAGTCGCCGTGACCTTTGTCCGATCGCGTACCGAACCGCTTCTTTGGACTATGAATTTCTTTGTACGTCCTGCGTCCATTTGGCTCGGACTTCCTCTCCCATTTCTTCGTAATGATTCCTTCTTGGTGAAGCACGGGGACGGTAAAAGGCGGGCACATTGCGTAAGTTAGTATGCAGGTTGTTTCTTTGAAATTTGGTAATGGGTGTGGTGCGTGGGTATTGGTTGGCTGGCGATTAGGGTGATTATGGTGAAGTAGCGGCGGTGAGGTATATGGGTAGTAGGAGGTCATTTGAAGGTGGGGTTGAGGTTGGGTGGGCGGGGCGGTTTGTTCGGTGTTGGTGGCCTTTGTGGAAGTTACGGGAGATATGTGGTGGTAGAGGTCGATGCGGGATGGTTTGTGAAGTAGTGGCCCTTTGATGCGGCATAGGTATTCAAGCTAATGGATAGGTTGGTCGGATTCGTAGCCTCTCCATCTCAACTGCATGCTCGACAATTTGTTGCGGCAGTGCAATACATTCTTCCGATGGTGATATTCTCCTTCGAAGGTTCTGTTTATTGACAGAATAATTCCCAAACCATTTGGCTCGGGCCCGAGCGATCATATCATCATTTCTTGCCTTGGACTGGTGAAGTGTGGATGCTCGACATTGTTGAGTCAAATCTGACGAACCGAACTTTGGGAGGATGATAAATTTTCTTCTAAAAATGCAACAAGCGGTGTTAGCATAAAACACATAATTTGCGGACATGTAGCGGATATATCACACATAGTACATTCAAACGTTTCCTAACATGCAAAGGGACCTCTTTATGCGGTAAGTCTAACGTCAACATGCGAGATTATGACGGATTTGTCCAAGTCGCCCAACTGTAATGCTTTTGTTGGAAATGGCGACCAAATGACGGTGCACTTTTTCCAATTTCAGCCTGACATGATTAGGTTTGGATTTGTTTGTCATTGCCACGCTACACATAATATGTTGGTTGGCCGTTGGGTTGAGAAACCCGTCGACAAGTTTGGTGGCTTCCTAATTGTGGTGTCGATGCCAAAGACCAGCACCTAAGGTAAATGCATCATGCCTAAAATAAAGGGTGGTATAGCTCTATCTTAAGTTTCTAAGATTTGGCTTTTCTAGGCCTTGAGTTCCGGCGGACAACTCGAGTGAGAAGGCTACGCGGTGATCGAACGAACCGATCTAACTCACAGCGCCAACTCTCCTAAAATTTGGATATTTTTTTAAAGAAATTTGCGGGTGCGCGGAGCACACCAGCGCGTGAGTGTGTGATTTGTGTGAATTTTCCAGAGTGGAAGAAATATGAGCGGAATGCCAGTTTAAGGAAAGCAGTAAAGCAAGTAGCAAAAAATAAACAAAATACAACACACAAAAATTAAATGCAAAAATTGCCAAGTAATAACCCTAGGTCTGTTGTGGTTAAGAACCTAAATTCCCCAGTGGAGTCGCCATTTCTGTCGCGCCCTTTTTCGGCCGCGGCATTTTTTCAAAATAATAGCGAGCCCTGCTCAAAACTGCAAATATGTTAGAAAATAAATAAAATGCTAATAAAGTTCAAAAAGGTTTAAATGGGTTTTAAAAATGCTAAAAGGATGCTAAAATTGCAAAAGAGGCTAAAAGTGCAAAAGATGCTAAATGTTGAAGGGTTGCTAGAATGCTAAGGGTTCGCGGAGTCGCCACCTAATTAATTTGGGTGAATTAGGACACTTAAATGTTAACTAGTTTAAAGTAAACATTAACTTCATTTAATGGTCTGCTAAACTTAATGAGATTCTGGGTAAGGGTTCTTTATTATCCTAAAGGGAAGGGGTTAGGCACCCTAAAGGATCCGCTAACTTGCGGTTGTCCGTTCAAACCTAGGGTTATTATTGCTAAGCATGCATGTTTGAAAAGTGTTCAAGTAAAAGATGTAGGAAGTATTTTTGCTAACCTAAAAATGTGAGATTTGTTTAAAATATATAAAGCTAGTTCTAGCTAAAATATGTATTATTATTATATGTGCAAAGATGATTTATGTGTTTATGAAGTGGCCCTAGCATGCAAGGTATCTATATAATAAATGGAACTAATTTTCCTATATGGGTGTTTAATGATTGAGTTTATAGAATGATATTTTAATTACGTGAAGAGTTATGCAGGTTAGGTTATTTAATGCAACTTTAAGCAATGTATAACTAGCATAAAATAATTAAGTTAGAAGAAACGAGTTTCTAGTACCAAACTACCTCTCAATGGCAACCCGAAGCTTGAATGTCCTAAAGGTTCTGCTAGTAGGGTGATGTTAGGCAATTAATTTACAAATAATGAATAGGCAGACATAAATTAATAAATGACTCGATGAAGGCGATGTCTTTTCGCCGGTGGTTTTAGGATTCCAACGCGGATAGAAAAATGCACATAGATGCGGGTCTTCATTTGCTGTAGCTTGTGATGAGTCTCGCCATGAGACTCTTCGTTTAGCTCCGATGTATTTCATGCAAAATATAAGAAGAGAAAAGGATTAGAACATATCCCAAACCCTATCAAATAAGAAAAATAGACAAAAATAGCCATATAAACTCAAACATGCATATGCTTTAATTATATCAGTAACAAAACAAAACAACAGATCCAAGCAAAAACGTGATTAGGCCCGAAAATATAGATTTTTCATATTTCTTAAATAAAGGGACAATCACCCCATATGTCTTGATAAGCCCAATAAATGTTTTAAGCATAAGACTACAAAACAAAGCGAGCCCAATACATCCTAAGGCGAACAAATGAATGCTCGCATACATAAATATATAAGTCCATATCCGATATACACCGAGATATATTGTTTCATACATATAGACCACACAAAGGCTGATATAAACTTAAAATTCATAATATATCTGGTGTACTGTGCATAATTTCAAAATATATCAAACCCCCCAAGCCATAAATCAGAGAGAAAACCAGAAAATAAGCGACGAACATGTCCAAATATAAATGAATTTCAGTTAACATCCGGTTCAATACTTAACAGATAAGTTCAATTGACATGATGAGATACAAAATATTCACTATATGGTATACAGAGATATACAAGGGTATATAACTCCAGATAATGGATATACATTTGGACTCTACGCCTTGTATATTTGAGAGTATATCACTTGTATAGCTTGCATAAGACAAACAAAATGAAAACCTCGATTGCAGATAGAAACAGAGAAAGAGAGCGAACATTATTGCAGAAGGAAAGGCATAAATATCTTGGAATTAAACCAGTAGATATCGGTGATATGCTCATGCATAAGACTTGGTTAGAAATCAAACATGCAACCTACATGCTCAAAAGCGGTTTATCTGTGGCATTCATTCTAGCAATCGGTTTTACATGTGGATGTCTTAATTTAATTGGTTTACAAGTCTTTATATCAAACATGGATTTTTTAGGAGGGTGCGGGACTATCAGTTAAACTAAACATATAGGACCTCCTTCATGCTAACTAGTTCAATAATATGCCACTTGGATTAATTGAGAACAGATGATGTGGTCAAACTGAAAACCTACGAATCTCAATATGGCCAAGATTTAGATTGTATCTGCAAATATATGACTATTTTAACAAAATAACAGCTTTAGAAGGAAAGAATAGGCCTCCAAACAGTAAAATATGATTGAATTTTGATTTGAGAGATGGTATGAATATATAAGACAGAGTCACAATAGGGGTATGTCAATGGCCATTAAACATCAAATTACCCAACAAGATCTAACTGACAGCGCAATTAATCCATGAATGATCCGAACAAATGAAGACATGTACCTATATACCTCATTGTGGTTATAAGCGATGAAACAACGCATCTTATGCAAAGAACCAATTCGTGCGAGAATTTACACATCACAGATGTGTTAACTCAACAAACCCCTTTTATATTTATATGAGCAGGATGAAGTGTGATTCATAATAAAACTTATTACCTCGATAAGTTACTGGACAAGCTTTCAGACGGTTTACGATTAGATAAGACATATGAGGGCTTAAGTTGAGTGCGACATGATCTTATAAGAAATTTAACCTGCTAGTTCTGTGTCATTTATTCTTAAATAAACACACCATCGTATAAGAGGGAATATGACTCTCGACAATAACACATTGATAATATGTGAATCGCTAAACAGATCACAATGATGCCGAAAAACATGCCCAAACCTTAATGCATATCTAATCATACTAACTGGAACCCATATTCATTATTCTGATTTCAGTTAGCAACCAATTGTGAAACCAAACACTCGACCATAAAAATACTTGATTTGCAGTAAACAGAACACAGTAATTAGAAGGGGCTGAGAGAAATCATAGTTTTACCTTCTAGGACGTGACAGAGGCGTATCAAGTCGTCGCTCCACTCGGAGGTTTTGTTATGTAAATTAAAGGGAAAGAAACTTTGGGTAGTACTGACTTAGAGTGTTTTTCTGTCGGGTTTATCGCTGTGAGAAGAAAAGTCCTCTCCCGCGATGCTGTCGATATCATTAGGTTTTCTCTCCCGATTCTTTGTCGATCCTTTGCATGTGTGTAACCTCTCTTTATAGCCCTGATTTTGGGTTCCCCATTAGGTAAACTTTGATACGATTTTAGACTGGTTATAGTTATGGTAGCTTATGATTTCTGAACCGATTTAGGGAAGATTTGGTACAAGTTTAGTACGATTTGGGCGGTGATTTGTGCTTGATTATGGTAAGAAATTGGTTCGATTTTATGCGATTTGTTACTGATTTTGAAGTAAGATTTGGCTTTGATTTAGGGAAGATTTGGTAGGTGACTCGCCGGATTCTCAGGCGAGAATCCCGGCTGGGGCGACAGGGGCGAAGTGCGAGAGTAGGGGAGGTGCGGCGATTGATCTGTTTTAGGGTTCTTAGGTTAAGGTATTGCTGAGCTTGAAAAATGAAGGGGATAAGGGCTGGATGGTGGAGTTAATGGACAAAAGGCTGTGGGCTGCGGGTATTAGGCCCGCGTTTTGGGTAGTTGGGCTGCGAAAATGGTGGGTAATTAGTTTTAAGTAGGTATTTAATTTTAGGAGTTAATTAGTTTAATTAATAGTTTTAGGCTTTTAATTAGTGACAAAGTAATTAATTAATTGTGATTAAATTATCTAATTGTTATAAAATAAATGCGGGTGTGTTATTTAATTAATGCTTAATGCTCTAGAATGCGGCGCTATTAAAATCTTGTTATTGCATTATTGCGAAGTTAAATTAAAATTAAAATTGAGTCTAGATTAAATTACTTAAATGCTAAATGCGAGTATGATATTTAAGAATCGTTTAAAGCTTTATAAATGCGGTGCTATTAAATGCATATATCAGATTAAAATTGATTTTTAAATTACATCGATTACTAATAAATGCGGCTATGCTACCTGACACGATGTTATCGCTAAATTATTTATTTTATGCATTTATTAATTATTTAAGAATTACGACAAAGCTTAAAGTTAATAAGTGCGGGCGCGGGACTCTAAATGCTTAAAACTCTACGTAAGACGCGATGTCATTATTAAATTATTTATTTATGCCTGTATTTAATGTTTTATTGTTGTATTTTATTATAAAAATCCTAAAAAATTATTTTACAAAATTAGTGTAATTTTATGGTTAATGGCTGGACGGGAGGGTCAAAATTGGGTGTCAACAGTATCAAGTCGTCGGTCCACTCGACGGGCTTTGGGTTCGCGATGCGAATTTAAAGATGCAGAATACTAAAGGGATTGCAGAAAAATGCTAAAAGGGGGTGCTTAAAAGGATGCTAATTTACGGCGACTCACGACTCCGATGCCCATCTTGTGCTCGCCTCTTTTCCTGACTGAGCTCCGTCTATGCTCTATTCTGACTATTCTGCCCTAAATTGCTATGTGGTTGCTCTCCTCCTGCCTCTCGTCAGCCATTGCGTGCTTCCCCGTCTGTGCCGTATCTCCTCTCGCTATAAATGCCTATCATTGTGCTTATATAGTCATGGTTTGGGTTCCCTATTAGGTAAACCTTAGGGCTGATTATGGACGAGATTTCGTGCTTGATTTGTGCTTGAATCGTGCGATTTGTTACTGATTTTGAAGTAAGATTTGGGTGCTGGTTATGGTAAGCAATCGTTGGAGAAAGGAGGAAGATTTGGGTTCGATTCGCCGGATTCTCAGGCGAGAATCACGGCAGGGAAGGTGCGGCGATGGGGCGAGGTGCGTGTGAATGGCTGCTGGTTTCTAGGTTTAGGTTTGGGCGATCAGGGAAGAGGGCGACTGGGATAAAGGCTGAGGAATAATGGGGTGTGGGCTGATGGGCGACGTAAGGGATTAAAAGATAAAGGGGCCTTGCGGGTTGGGCTTGCGGGTCGCGAGTATTGGGCCAGGCGGTAGTGGGCTGGTGATATTAATAAGGGTAGTTAGTTTTAGGAGTTAATTAATTAGTTTAGTGGTGAATTAAATTAGTAAATTGTGATTAATTATTTAAGTGTTTTATTAGCCTAATTGTTATAAATGCGGGCGTGCTATTTAATTAGTGCTTGAGTTTGAATTATTATAAAGAATAAAGACGGACGTGCTATTTAATTAATGCTTAATACTTTAGAATGTGGCGCTATTATTTAAAAATCTTATTATTATGCATTATTGCGGAGTTAAATTAAAGTTGAATTGAGTTTAGATTAAATTATTTAAATGCTAAATGCAAGTATGATATTTAAGAATTGTTTAAAGCTTTTATAAATGTGACGCTATTAAATGCATGTATTAGATTAAAATTGATTTTAAATTACAAATGATTATGAAATTCTCTTGCGTATTAATAAATGCGGCTATGCTGTTTGACACGACGTCATTTCTAAATTATTTATTTTATGTATTTATTAATTATTATTAAGAATTGTTTGACAGGGCTTAAATTAATAAATGCGGGCGCGAGACTCCAAGTGCTTAGTACTCTACGTAAAATGCTGTGCCATTATTAAATTGCTTATTTATGCCTGTATTTAATGTTTTATCGCTGCATTTTATTATAAAAGATCATAAAATTATTTTACAAAATTAGTCTAATTTTATAGCTAATGACTGGACGGGAGGGTCAAAATTGGGTGTCAACATCAACACAAACTCACTCCACATATATAATTTCAATTCAAATCATAAGTCACTAATTAATTCATCACAATCCAGTTATTAGCCTTAGACTTTCATAAGAACTTATCAAATTTGTATCTCACTAGACTTAGGAGGACATACTTTCAGGTTCGAGGGTAGAATTGTTATCAAATTCTTACTACTTATATTCTACTCAATTTCATCTTATTGGCCTACCCAAAGAATTTGTGATCATATCAGTACAAAGGGATGATACTATGGAATGTAGATATAAATCGTAAACGAAATGAAGTAGTAAAACCTCACACCCCCTTCGGAATGGTTTTGAAAATCAAACTTTAGGTTTCCTTTAGTATAAAACTCATTTCCTCGAAATCATTAGTAAAACCATATACACAACTCAACTTGGAACCTTATGGGTGTTCCCTTTGGAAGGGAATAAGAGTACAATATCAATAAGCCATCACAAGAAACATTTAGACCTTACTCGTCTAAGAATGGAATCATATGGAGTACATATAGAATGAATAACAGCGAGAATCATGTCAAAGGAAGAAGGGTTTGCCTTACATACCTCTTAGTCGCACAATCAATGCAATACTAGGATACGTCTCGTCTAATATTCCAACCTATAATAAGGGGTAATACGACTTGTTAATTTTATGATTTCTAATGTAGTTACATTGAATGACGACTTTCTATTTCAACGAAAATTTGGGCAGCACTTTCCCCTTTTTATGTGTGTATCCACAATTAACCAACAAGTCAATTAAACCAACAATCCACTATTATTCCAAGATATAATCAAGTTAGGCTTCATATACTACATTTATACAATCATACAACCTTCTTTCCCTTTATACTTATTAAAGACCACAACTTCAACAATTAAGGCGATTAACACACCTATATACCCTGTTGTTATCTTACATTTTTAAGCTCCAAACAACTCTTAAAAAAAATGTCACAACAATGTCTAAAAATTTCCTTAAATTTTCGGCCAACCCATATTTTTGTTCCAAAATTCTTCTCTTAATTCTTAAGATCCAATATCATATTCCAATACTCCCATCTAACTAATTACCACTTAAATATTAAGATTTCTCTTCAATTTCCAACATGCAATTGGTGAGAATACTAACAACAACAATACTAAATTCCAATGTACACAAATGGGTTCTAGAATTGGTTACAACATCCAAACTTCACATGCATTATCTTTAATCCCTAGTTTTTAGTAACACCCATTTCAATTCCTTAATTGTACAACATGCACTTCAATCATTCAATTGAAAGAAAGAATTTTACCTTAGTTTTTGAGCCAAAACAGTCAGTTTGATTACTACGGTTCTATCGATTTTTAGCTTCAATTTTGACACTTTTTCAACTCCAAATTAACATCCATCCAATCTATAATGTTAACCCATCATCCTTACACGTTTTCTATTCCAAAAATTTGTCCAAAACTTGAAATTTCGTGGGCTAAAATTCTGCCCCAGCAGCAGCGTTTATTTTTACTGCTTTTGTCATATGAACCTGTAACGTCCATAACTCTCTACTCCGATGTCCTATCGATGAGAAGTTTGTTGTGTTGCAAACTAGACGCGACGAACTTCATTTTACGCTTTTGAAACACCCAAAAAATCCTAATATACTAGGAGATATACCCATCCAAAATTGACTAAAAATCTGCCAGCAAATCCCGATTTTTGCCCTAATTTTCTCCAATTTTTGGCTTCTAATTGTTAGATGGATTAATCTAGGAAGAAGATGATAAAATGACTTCAATGCTTGGCTAAGGATGGGTGTAATTTCGGCTAGTGATTGAGAGAGAAGGAGATGAAAATGGTGTTAGAGAAATGAAAGTGAAAATAGAATAGGGAGGGTTTTGTATAAGTCTTAGACCAAATACCCTAAAATCTGAAAATTTATTTTTAAACTTACACTTTGGCCCTTTCAATGCCCTTCTTAGTTAAAAACAACCCCAAGTAATAAATATTAATCCCGCTCATATTAATCTCAACACTCGTTGTCTTAATTTCTTATCATCGTATCTTATATACATTACTAATCCATGACGGGATATATATATATATATACTCAATTATAATTAAGAGAAGTTCTCGACGTCACCTCCGTCATTACCAAAAATTATTTCGTATTAACATGTAAGAATATACTTAAATTCGAAAATTTGAATCTTAATCCTTAATGACGTTCTTAATTATCGTCTTAAACTTACGAGGTGTAACATAAGTGCTCAGTTTGCTGATCCTCCGGTCTAGGATTCCTGTTCAGCTGGTTGGAGAGCTCCGTTGATTCGGAGCTTAGTCATTTTAGTACAGAACCTTATTTTTGACTTATGTATATTTAGGGGCACGACGGGGCTTGTCTCGTCATATTTCATTATCGTACTCTTAGAGGTCTGTAGACAGGTGTGGGTGTTAGACGTGTTTTGGACTTGAGTGGATTGTATATTCATTTTGGTCAGCTGTACTACTGTTACGTTATTTTGGGATGTTCCCGTATATAGCGGCAGCCTTGTCGGCTCGCCTATTTTGTTATGTTGAATTGTTGTGACTCCTCAGGAGACAAGTCTATTCTGATATATATGGTGTATGAGTCAACAACTTATTTTCACGAGATTTCATATGGTTTGGTATGAGTCAGGCTATACGTGGCATGTCAGCCTAAGGGTGTCCAATTAGGGCACCGGGTCGCGGCCTGTCGGGGCGGGTCGTGACATAAATTGCTAGCTTAAAATCTCCAGCGACATTTGATCAGTCAAAATGTTTCCACAAGAACTCATGTCCGGATAAGTGTTGTCATGAGTAGACTGAACTTTAAGGATTTGAGGACGAGACGTAGTCATCATTTCTGGGACTTCCTGACGAGTCCTGACCAAGATTTCACTACGACTGATAGGTATCTTTTCAACATAATTTCAAGAATATTCAGGGTGATTAAGCTCCTATATTATTTCGGCGCCCTCAAATATTCACTCAAAGACTCATCATCAATGATATTCCACTCGCCATAAAGCACTAAATCTTGCGGTGAAATACATATTGGATATATGCCTATTACATATAATGCAAATTCACGCTTACTAACTTTCATTATTTTGTGTATGACAGTGAGTAATATTGAGTAATTCAAGTTAACTGGAAACTTAACATGATATTTTGGTGAAATACTATAACGAACAATATTATGATCGTGAAGAAGCTATCCTTCCCAAGATAAGAAACCTTAACAGTTGAAGGAGGATACACAATTTTTTATGAACTTTGGAGTTAGATAGTTTTTTCAACAACTTGAAATTTTGATGACTTAAACTTTGAAAATGGATGAGTCTTTACCTCATCCAAAATTCATGTTAAATAGAAAAACGGACTAGTTCTTACTATAATTGTAATATTGTCATGTCAAATCAAGTACAAATGAGTAGATAAATAATTGATTGTAAAACACAACAATTTATTGCGTAATCAGACTAAAAGTGATCTTTTAAAAAACGTGGGCTACTTGGATTTATAATAACTTCTTGCGTATTTTGATAGTTTTGTCACACTTTTTTTGATATTTTAATTCACTTCCTTAATTTTTGGGTCATTTAAGTTCCGGACGGGTTAAACCATAGCATCGAGGATGACTCTCTGTTACACTTGCACACTTTAAATGCATGTGCGATTGTAGCTAGGACTGCACAAAAGTCGGTTCGGACCGAAAAAATAGACCGGACCGAACCTGTTCGGACCGGACCGAACCGGACTGGTAATTTTCTGTCCGGTCCTCAGTTCTTTGAAATATTTTTTTCGGTTTTCGGTCCGATCTGGTCCAGGTTCGGTCCGGACCAAATTTTAAATATATAATATATTATAATATATATAATCCTAAATTTCTAAATACCTAAATACCTAATTTTAAAAATCCATTCCCCACTTCACATTTCACTCGTCTCCCTCCCCCTTCCCTAGTACGCAACCCGTCTCTCTCTCTCTCTCTCTAAAATCTAAATCCCTAATTCCTAAATCCCAGTCTCACCTCACCGTTGACGTCGTCACTCGTCCGTCAACGTATCGTTCTCTCAAGTCTCATCGGCATCGCCACTATCGCCACCAGTTGCCCTGTAGCGTCGCCAGTCGCCACTCCAGAGTCGAGTCGCCTGTGCCTGTCGCCTCTCTCACTCTCAGAGTCTCAGTCTTTCAATCTCTTGACAAGGTATGTATTACTTACTACTAAGGAATAGTTCATTAGTTTGTATTCATTTGAAGCTGTGCAACAAAAGTTTGTATTCATTTGTATTTTTAAATGATATTAAAAAGTTTGTATTCACATGCAGATGATGCCTAGTACCTCTGAATCTGATATCCAATCCAAAAGGAAAAGAGATGATGAAACGACTCGAGCGACTGAACCAAATTTTGAAGCTGGGGCTGGTCCTGACCCTGAGTTTGTATTGCCTTCTCAAATACCAACAAATACACTCGAAACACAGACAAATATTATGCCAACGGAGGAACGAAAATATATTACTTGCAACAAACAAAGGGCTGAATATTGGAAGGAATACAAGTTGTATTTGACTAATGACGAGGGCAAACGTAGAGCTGAATGTAAGTATTACTCTAAAACTTTTGCGTGTGACTCTACTGTTAATGGTAACAAAAATGTGAAAAATCATGCAACTCAATGCCTAAAAAATCCGGAGAATGTGATTAAACAAAATCAAAGTAAATTGGTTTTGGAGGTTGTTGCGGATAAAAAAGAGAAGGGAAGTTGAGAAATTGGGTTTTAAATGTTAATGAACTTAGGGAAGCGTTGTGCTATATGGTGATAGTTGACGAACTTCCTTTTTGTTGTGTTGAAAAACCTGGTTTTAAGCATTTCATATCTGTTGCTTGCCCTGAGTTTGTATTACCCTCCCGTATGACTGTGGCACTTGGTTGCTTTCAAATTTATTTAGAGGAAAAAGAAAAGTTGAAAAAATTTCTCAAATTTCCATGCCAACGAGTCTGTGACAACTGATTCATGGACATCTAATCAAAGAATCATCTATATGTGTCTTACCGCTCATTTTATAGACAATGATTGGAATTTGCAAAAATGAATTCTAAACTTTTGTCCAATTACAAGTCATAGGGGTGAATCAATTGCAAAAGCTATAGAATCTTGTTTAGAGAGTTGAGATTTACATATGAAACTTTTTACTGTGACTGTTGATAATGCTTCTTCAAATAATGTTGCTTGTAGTCACTTGATGAGAATAGTTCAAATCAATGGTAGTGCAATAAGTATGGAAAGTATTTGCATATGAGATGCGTCGCTCATATTGTTAATCTTATTGTTTGGGACGGATTGAAAATAAAAGATTCTCTTAAAGCAATTGAAAGAATTCGAGCTTCTCTGAAATTTGTGAGGAATTCTCCTGCTAGGCTTCACAAATTTAAAGAAATTGCAACAGTCTTGAAAATAGAGAGCAAATTTTTGTTGTCACTTGATATGCCCACTCGTTGGAACTCGACTTATACTATGTTGATGACAGCTATAAAATTTGAGCGAGTTTTTGGTATGTTTGAACTTCACAAAGAGCAAGATCTTAAAGAGCCTACTAATGTAGGGCCTCCTAAGGAGAGTGATTGGTTGTTGACCAAGAGGCTTATTATGTTTCTAGAAAAGTTTTATACTTTAACTAATAATGTTTATGCTTCTTTGAGTGTAACGTGCAATAGTGCATTGTTTGATATTGGTACAGCTCTTGGAACATTAAAAGAACTAGAAAATACTTCTGATGTAGAATTGAGTACAATGGATGTTAAGATGAAGGGAAAGTTTGATAATTATTGGGGTAGTTTAGAAAAATTTAACATGTTGATTTATGTGGCTGCTATTCTTGATCCTACGATGAAAAAAGTTGGTTTGCAATTGACTTTACATGAGATGTATAGGGAAGTGAAGGGTGATAGTTTGCTTGAGAATATTCAACAAGCCCTAAATGATTTGTTTGATGAATATAAGGCTATGTATTTTCCTACTGTTGTTTTGAGTGGGACAAGTGATGTATCTGAATCAAGTGACATGAGATTAGATCTCAAGGCTAAAGTTAGGAAGCTCAAATCTTCATTAGAAGCAAAGGGTAAATATAGTACGAGGTCGGAGCTTGATCGATATTTGAATGAAGAGGCGGATGAAGAAAATATTGAAATCTTAACTTGGTGGAAGCTCAATTCACTAAGATTTCCCGTTGTTTCACGTATGGCTCGTGATATATTAGCTATTCGGTATCTCTGATTTATACGAAATTTGCGTTTAGTGCCGGAGGACGAACAATTGATCAATTCAGGAGTTCTTTGACACCTAAGGTAATACATTTTCTTTTGTATCTTTTTGTAAAACAAGTTTAATTTTTATTATATTAATTGGTAAGTTGTGTTTCTTAACTTTTATTTTATGTTAAAGATGGTGCAAGGACTCATTTGTGGTCAAGATTGACTTCGTGCAACTTTGACGAACAAATCCAAACTTATTAATGTGGAAAAATCATTAGAAGAGTTGCAAGATTTGGAGAATGGTATGATATGAATATGATGATATCTCATTGCAAGAATTAGGAGAGTTACAATTCTTATTACTAACTTTATTATTTTCTTTCATGCAAATTTTCAAAAGTGTGAAATTGATGAATCTACCATCTGTGTTTGATGATTTGAGTGTTTGACAAAAGAAAGTAAATGAAGCCTCAAGACCCTCAACTAGAGAACTTTGATGTGGACTGGTGTGGAGTGTGGACAAGGACAACTGGAGTCTGGAGTACTAGACACTGGAATGTGTCTGTGTGTGCTGTGTGGACTGTGGACTGGTGGACTCCACCAGGTGGAGACGTGGAGTGTGGTGTACTGGACAGAGGACATGACACTATAGTCTGGATTGTGGAGTGTGGACTTAAATGTGCAATTGTTTGGTCATCTTTCAGTTAATTGTTCAAAGGTCTTATGTGTTACCTTAGCTTCAGTTGCTCAATGTCGTTGGACCAGACAGTTAAAATTTTGTTGAGTGCTCTATTTGATGGTGTGCAAACTAGTGTGGAGTGTGGACAGACAAGACAGTACACTAGACTGTGGATTTTATTGTCATTTTATTGTGGTGTACTGGACTGTGGACTGTGGATGTGTCATTTTATTGTCTTTGTATATGTATTTTCTTTAAGGATGTTGTCATTTTCTTTCCTACTATTATTTTTAGTTTGGGCATTTTCGAGAATGAATTTGGCTGGACAATGTGTCAATGAGCAGCAGCAGCCAACAGGTGCAGGTGTTGGATGATTTTTGAGCAAACTTGTCATTCTGAATCTCTGATTTATGCAATCTGCATTCGGTCCAAATAATCGGATCGGACAGAAAAAAACCTTGATCGGACCGAGAAATTTGGTCCGTTCTTCGGTCCTAAAATTCTGATTTTTCAGTCTTTGATCCGATCCGATCCGGTTTTAACTTTTTGTGCAGCACTAATTGTAGCTTGATTTGATAATTAAAACATCTTTCCAATGGCGTAATAGGATACTATATTAACCATTCATACTTAAAGTTCCAAGACTTGTTTGATTCTAAAACGAAACACTATTCTCTTTAATTTATGTGTTTGAATAAATACATAGTTTATGATGTCACCCTGACATGTATATTGAAGTAAATGGAGTTGAAAAAATATATTAAAATAAAGTCAATTCAATAGTAAGCTTATCACATCAACATTAAAATTTGAATAGGTTAAGGAAATTGAAAATATTAGTAGTATAAAAATGACACAGTATCAATTTATGTCCTTATTGTCCAAAAACAAAATTTAAAAGGGAAAATATCTACACACAAAAACACACAACGTTTGTGTTTTATCTTATATACACTCTCTGTTTAGTTTTCAGCTCATATGAATGAGCCTCATCAGTTTACTTCATCTAAAATGTGTCTCCCAATAACAATTTTCTACCCTAAAAATATTGTTTAGATTTGAATCATATAATGTATATTTAGATATTCTGAAATTATTTTGGGATATATTTGAATTTTTAAAATCACTCTAAAGGTATGCTTCAAATTATAGCAAATTTTATATATAAACCTATTTGGTAGTTAGACAAAATTTAATATTTTGTTTGAACTGAAGGTCTCTCGAAAAAAGAGTTAATGTGACACTCAACCATCTCTATCATTTCCGGACCACATACGGTGTTGTTGTTGTTTGTTTATTACTAGCTTTACAAGCAACAAATATGAGAGAAATTAACATTATATAGGGTTCCGACCATAGGTAAAAGGGAATAAATTTGAAATAATATTGGAAGAATAGGCCGATCCATCTACTCTCTCTCAATGGTGTCCTTATTGTCATCCCCAATTTCCCATCTATGGAGACCCTCACTTCACCTCACATTCAAAGCTACAACGAAATTGAAACCCCAGTGGTTCAAATCATTTTCAACTCATTGTTCTACTACTTCACCTTCTAATGTTGAAAATGAAAAGAATTTACTTGTTTTAGGCATCGAAACTAGCTGTGATGATACCGCTGCCGCTGTTGTACGTTTCTTTTAACATGTTTTGCTAGTTCCGTCCAGAGTCAGTATTTGAACTTTATGGGGGTCGTGGTAGGGGTAAAGAATAGATCTCGGGTCTAATTCAGTATTGTCCAAGTAAGCTTATGTTCTCATTTCATATTCGATGCGGGACTTAACACTCACGGCACGTCCGGACTTTGTTAATGGAAGCGTGGATAATATAATTTGAGTCCAACATCGGTGAATAAAGAATTGGAATGAATCTGGTTCTGATATCATGTAAAAAATGTATCTTGGGCCTAACTCAACTCAAACTCAAAAGCTAGCTTGTAGTGTGAGTATTGTTCAAGTTCTTATGTCCATATTCCCATTCGGATACATTTCATATCACTCTTAACATTGTCCAAGTCCAAGTCCATATAAGGAGTGCATTTTCAATGTCATATCCGATGTGGACTCTTAACAATGTATGTTCTCATTCCATATCCGATGTGAGACTCTTAACAGTAAGTTGTACTAGCTATTATATTGCTGGTATAAAATGTTACAAGTACAATAGGTTGCCAATTTTAGTCTAGTACAACTAATACCGGTATTACTTATACACACTACTATTCCTATTTATATATATTAAACCAGGACATTAATAATCTTATATATACTCTATTTAGTTTAAGAAGTATACAATAAATGTTATTGTTGATACAACAAACCAAATAGTCAATAAATATCAGCATTATTAATTCCAACATAACTAATACACCCTATTCAATACTATTCTTATATATCCTACCAAACGACCCCTTAAAGCTACCCCTTTTAGGAGGGGGGAGTGTGAAGTTGCTGTGAAGTTTTGTTTGTTTCATCTTTGTATCTCTTATTGTAGGTAAATAGCAATGGTGAAATTCTCAGCCAAGTTATCTCTTCTCAGGTACTCCTATATGTATTTATACAGTTACAGAAAGTCTGGAGAATTACTTAGTTTATATTGTTATCTTGTTCTGTTAAATTAATGGCTACTCTAGGATAAACTATTGGACACTTATTATCTTCTTTGTTTTACATTGTTTTTGTTGGAGGTTTATTTATTCATTTCTTTTTGCATCATTATGTAAATAATTGGATAGTGGGGTCTAACTAGAATCACACAGGTCATGTTCCACATTGTTGCTGGTGTGCAGGGTTTCTATTGACTTTCCTATTTATACATATAAAGGTATAAGTATCTTGTGCTTCTGTTGAAGTGTGGGAAAATCTTGCGACTTATAAATAAAAGGCTAATCAAATAGCAAAGAAGTAGTTTATTAAAGATTAACATGTTTAAGCATCCTTCGGTAAGGAAATGAGGAGCAGACTTTCCATCTAATTGAAAAGGAGGGGGTGGGGAGTACCAAAGTAAGTAAAATGATATGCCAGTATGTTTTGGTTGATAATAATATAGCCGAAAAGACAGTAATTCGACCAGTGTGGCAAATGTCAATGTTATCTAGGATAACGTGTTTATTGGAGCTGACATGGCATCACATAAGACTTCACAGATACATTGTAGTATCAGCTAATAGCTGATAAAGTGAAGACACCTTTGAATCTGAAACCGTGATGAATGTTTAAGCAAAATGCAGGTAGTTGATGCTTTATTGGTGATGCGCCAGGCTAGCCCTGGGCTTCAGAGATCACTATGGTAATACGAGTGTAGCGTGAGTGCACTCTTTTTGGTTAGAGCGTGATTTACAAATCAACACAAAGTATTAGTTGGGGTGAAACTTTCTGTAGGAAATCAGACAGATCGTGTGATATGTGTGTATATCACAAATAGCAGGAGGAGGATATGAATGGGGATGTTTGTTTGTGGGAAAGGAACCTAATAGGTCTATGTATAATTGCAGAGTAGTCAACATAATATCTGAAGTGACACTAAGTAGCTTTCCTTTATATATTCGTATACCGTGTAATTTGATATCTGTTCACACCACTGTTCTTTCTTCATGTCAATTGCTCAGGGAATTTCTCAATGCTCTAAAGAATTGTAACTTCGAGAAGTGTCCAAATTATACTACTTTTCTGTGCCCACACTATGTGATCCTTTTTCTAATCTTGAGGTTCTGTATTTCGTCAAGGCAGAACTGCTTGCTCGGTATGGAGGAGTTGCTCCTAAGATGGCAGAGGAAGCACATGCACTGGTGATTGATCAGGTATTGCTGTCAACCCTGAAGTACTTTGTTTCAAGAAACTGTCGATCACTGGTGAAAAGTGTTATGAAACAAAGACAGATACACAACCAAAATGCCCAACTTAGTATAGGTACTGAAAATTATGATTAATTCTCGTGCAAAAACTTACCTCCGGAATTTCTCCTGTTCTTAAATTCTCTCTCTCGCTCTCTGAACTTCTGTCCCTTTTCCCCATATTTGATTTGTATGATAAACTGGAAAGTGGAGAGAAGTTCTTGTCTAGGCTTATATTGGCTTTAGATTTAAAGATTTCCAGTCGTGGCTTTACTTTATCATCTTTTGCTTAGGCCAAAGTCATGAACTTTTTGGGGAATGATTAAAGAAGGATACCCCTATTATCACCACTCCAGAAAACACTCCCTAATGAATTGGACAATTTGTGGGGTCTCTACCAATAGGTGAATCTAGGATTTCTACAACATGGGTGCACTACTAAGAAAGAAGAAAAAAAATGCATTAAGTGGGAATTGATCCTTGTTCCTTTTGATAAATAACTAAGCTTTTAACCAAGTGCACCATTAAGCCTTTTTGTAGCATGGGTGCCATTAAGTCATATTAGATCAATTCCAGAAAATATCTAGTTTTGCGGAAAGACCATGGGTTCACGTGCCCCATACATTCGCCCGTCTACCAACAAGGAAAAAAGTAATGATCTGAGTTCCTTTATTTTTCTGATATTTTATGTCACAGATTAATTCAATGTATTAGAACAAATTCTACTGATAATCTATATCGTTTAGACTACAGTTATAGATACTCTTAATCTTAATTCTAATTAATAGACTATGATTCCATAGTAGAAATTTCAAATTCCTTTTCTGTTTTGTTATTCTGAGGCTTGCTAATGGCAGTTGTCTCAAGGAGCACGGTGGATGTCATTCCAAAGGACCCAGCCTCAAATTCCCTTCTGACTTATAATACCACATCTCTGGCACTTCTAAGTTCATTAGCTTCTTAATATGAATTGACACATCATATTTCTGGCATGTGTTTCCTGCAATCAATGTGATACTTATTTCCTTCAGGTGGTGCAAGAAGCGCTAGATAAAGCTAATCTGACTGAGAGTGATCTAACTGCAGTTGCTGTCACAATTGGTCCTGGTTTAAGCCTTTGTCTGCGAAGTAAGGTTTTATTCAATTGTTTTTCTTGAGTAGCCTTTCTTTTCTCGTCTTAGTATTCAATTGTATTTCTTTAGTAGCCTTTCTTTTCTCCTGTTGGTTTTGTTTTAGTTTTCCTTTTGAAGGGGTGATCATTGCTTTCTTTTCTTTTCTTTTTTCCTTTTCCTTTTTCCTCTCCTTCCGGCACCAATTAATGTGCCTATTTTATTTAGAATAAAGTATTGTTACTAATTCGTTAATGTTTGTCAAATTCTAACATCGACTGCTTATGAATCTGAAAATTAAATATTGGGGATATTCATGTGGGACACATAGATGCATTTTGTGACAATTAATGAACCTTGTGTTAGTCCTTGTACCTTATTTCTGCAATTTCTGTGTAGTTGGTGTGCGGAAAGCAAGAAAAGTTGCTGGTTCTCATAACCTACCTCTTGTCAGTGTCCATCACATGGAAGCTCATACTCTGGTTGCCAGGTAGGAATATGGAATAAATGTTAAGTTATTCATGCTAGTAGCAAGCAGTAGATTAAGATCAGTGCATACAACTAAAATTTGTTGGGAATTTGTCCAATTCTGGGGTTAGTTACTGGACTGTGAATTTTATAGCCTTCAATTACTTTGTCCAGAATACTGCTAAAAAGATAATAACGATAAAATGAAGAAAAAACTCTAGCTGGAATAATCTTGTAAAGTGAATTATGTCCTCTGCGGTAATGCGTTTACTTTTACTTATTTTTTGGTCTTTCTTATTCTTGATTGTTTTGCTATTTATTTGGTAGCCAATTTTTTTCAGAGAATCATATAAATAAGTTGGATATTTTTTTTATCTTCTTTGTTCTATTTCTAGGGCATCATCAGTTTTAGTGAGATGATAATCTATGGTCTGCTTTGTAGCTGTAGAGGTCTCTGATGTCACCTTAGACATATCATGTGATACCTTGTTTAAAGCTCTTATCTGTCCCCTTAAGAAAACAAAGATTATCATTGACGAATCATTGGCTGCACGGTTTGAAGTGGTAATCAGGGTTTCTGTCTGTATTCTACTTCTTTTTTCCCCTTCTTTTCTTCTTCTGGAACTCCTTTATTTAGTAATTGCAGATGATTTCATTGAATTTGGAGTCTCAAATATGAATAAACAGATAAGAGAAAATGTAATCGCCCATATAATGCTCCTCAACCCCACAATTGCTTTTTTACATAAGCTTACAGGAAATTGCCAAAGTGTACAGAAACTGCCTGTCTTATGCTTACAGATAAGTTAAAGTGTCTATAAAGACTATGCTTCAAGACATTTGTAAACTCAGTTTACTGTAAAGTGTAAACCACCTGGAACTAATGCTTTCTCTTTTTAGGTTAGTGGAAAGAGAGCTGCAGTTTCCTTTTATGGCCCTACTTGTTTCAGGTTAGATAACCTTCTACAATTTGATAGGTCTGTTTATTTACTCTTACTGAAAATACATTGGGCATCTTTTCCTGTGTTTTAGTTAGAGATATATGGCCAAGTTATACAGTTATTACACTAATTCTAATTGTACAGCCATCATATGGTGCTATCTATATCAGTTCACCTTGAAACATCACTTGAATATAAGTCTGACATCTTTTTGCAGTTTAATCTGTGTCTAAAGGTCTTTCATATGCTTGTCCAGATGCTCATGATATCCATTGTTATGCTTATGAGTTCTTCAATTGTATCCTGTAAGACCAGTGTCTCATATAAACAATCAAACATCTTATGGTTGATTCAATTCAAGCATATTATTTATAATCTTTGTCTGTGCTTTTTTTTATTTTCTTTTCCCAAGGGACCTGGCTTTTCTAAAAGGTTAAGAAAATTGAATTGTTTAACCTTTAAACCAATGTATGCTAAATATTGATATGTTTCTCAATTCAACAACATAGAATGTACTCCCTCGGTCCCAATTTATGTGACACTCTTTCCTTATTAGTCAGTCCCAAAAAGAATGACACCTTTCTATTAGCCACAATTTAACTTTAAAATGACTATTTTACCCTTAATGAGATGATTATAGCCATAGAAATGTCTATGGCTTATTTTTAGACCTCAAACATTAAAGATCTTCCTTTCTTTCTTAAACCCCGTGTCCAGTCAAACACCATCACATAAATTGGGACGGAGGGAGTAGTTTTCATAGTGAAAACAATTTGACCTGCTTTGTTTTTATGTGAATTAGATATCAATAACTTCATGAATTTTCTTTCATTCATATGCTCTTTAGGAGGGCATAATCTTTTAATACTTGCACGTGATCTTGGCGATTACATACAACTTGGGACAACAATTGATGATGCAATTGGTGAGGCATATGACAAAACAGCAAAATGGCTTGGTCTTGATTTGAGGAGGAGTGGAGGCCCTGCTGTGGAGGAGCTAGCTCGAGAAGGAGATGCCAAATCTGTCAACTTTAAAGTAAGTTACTTTGGAGATATTTGCACATATGTGCAATAGGTCACCAGGTTTCCTCTATAAAGGAGTTTTAGTAGTGATATTGTTTGCTCAACTGACTAAAACTTGAATAAATGTTAGGTCCCTATGAAACAACACAAGGATTGCAACTTCTCATATGCTGGTCTGAAGACGCAAGTTAGGTTGGCAATTGAAGCAAAAAAAATGTATGTGATTCATTAGGGAAAAAGAGTTACTGATCAGCTTTCCAAAGTGTTTCTCCATTTCATTTCATTTCATCTTAAAAGTTTACCACCATCACCGCTGCGTTGCTTTTTGTTCTTTTCGAATTATAGTCTGTGATTTTCCATTCCCAATGAGGTAAACAATGAATTATCCAATATATGGAAACAAAACTGTCTGCGTCAAAGCAGAAATTCTTGAAAAGAGTAAAGAATCTTCTCTCGTTTCTTCCTCTTTCTACAATGTTACCTCAGTATAGTGTGCATGTAAATCACGGTCCAGAAAGTACAGTAGCTTTTAGCTTTGTCTTATCATTGTCCTCGTCTTCCTCGCTATTGACATTTTGTAGGTTGTATGCAGCAATGCTGAAATCTCTCTTGCTTCAGCTTCTGATGAAGAGAGACGGGCTCGGGCAGATATTGCTGCCTCCTTCCAGGTATATAGCTTTTATAGAAGATTGGTCTTGTCGTAATTTCTTTATAATTAAGAATTGTTGGCTAACAAATCAATGAACCTGTTTCCTGTACCTCCTCCATATTCTTAATCCCATTGTTAAACGCTTCATGGCAGCGAGTTGCGGTATTACATTTGGAGGAAAAGTGTGAACGGGCAATTGAGTGGGCTTTGAACATTGAGCCTTCTATAAATCATTTGGTCAGTGTTCTCTGTTTACTGCAATTGTATATGGCTAATATCTTCCTCCGCCGCTTTACTCTAATGCTATGTAGCACGGACACGGACACGCGGAAATGACAATTTTGAAAAATAGGGGACACGGCACGGCAGGGACACGGCTGTAAAAATATATTAAAAAATATTTTTATATATATATATATAATATAATATATAAAATACTAAAATTAATATTATTAAAGTTTCACATTCATAAATAAATTATAAATTTAATTCAAATTTGTTATATACCAAATAATCAAAATACCAAGTTATATGTACCAAATTAAAAAGAAACATTCATAACAAATTGACAATCAATTAAATATTCAATACATAATTCATAAGACCGTAGTCCATAAACTAATACATAAGTATGTCCCAAGACCCAAATTCAAATAAATATAAATTTACTTAAAATAAATCAAATAAAATTAAAAAAAAATAAAAATGTCCGACGGACACCTCACCCTAAATGAGGTGTCCGTGCTTCATAGCTCTAATGTTATTAATTTCACATGATCCTATAAGATCAATGCCAACTATGCTAATTATCCCATTTATCTTTCACAGGTAGTGTCTGGAGGTGTTGCATCTAACAAGTATGTCAGAGCTCGGCTTGATGAGGTTGTGAATAGGAAAGGGCTGAAACTTGTATGCCCCCCTCCAAGCCTTTGTACTGACAATGGTTAGACAATTCTCCTTAGTCCTTACGTCGCCTCGTTTTCATACAGGATCTTTGGTTTCTTATTTTTAAAGTTTTATGGCTTTAGAGAAAAGGTCTTGTCTCTCACCGAGTCAAATAATTGACATGCAGTGCCTTTAGGTTGATTGTCTTCTGGAGAACTTTTTAAGTTCAAAAGTGAACATGGCTTGGCATTACTCTAATGCATTGACCCGTTCTAATAGGTGTAATGGTTGCATGGACTGGGATTGAGCATTTCCGTCTGGGCAGATATGATCCTCCACCTCCTGCAAATGAACCAGAAGATGCCGTGGTTAGTCTTTTTCTTCCCTTTTCTCAAACTGGCCATGATATCTTCTAGTTTACGTTGATTGTGCATTACAAGTCATAAATTTGTACCTTGAAAGTTAAGCTTGTCAAAAGTCATGCGAGTATTTAGTCAGAGTCATGCGAGTACTCGGTCAAAATAAACGCCTCCATGTTAAAATGATCTGCTTTATGGATTTCTGTTGTTCTACTCCCTGTTGAGGGCCTGTAGCCCCCCTTCCCACTCCCTCTCCTTACCATGTTTAATTTTGACCCATGGCTCCTTTGATCAGCTTGATTTGCGCCCGAGGTGGCCACTTGGTGAGGAGTATGCTGAAGGAAAAAGTGAAGCTCGCTCAATGAGAACAGCAAGGATGCATCCATCACTTACCTCTCTCATTAAGGCATCTATTAAGCAAGAGTCACAGTCAGCAATTTAAGTAACTCAAGACTTCTCTACAATGGGCATCCGCAAACGTGTAGATGTCTATTTGGACCTTGAGAGGCTGAGACCTCATAAAGGTGGTTTGCATAGAATCAAGATTTGAATATGTATTCATTTTTGAAAGTTGGTGAGCTGAAAGGCTTGGAAGAACCATAATTCAAGAGCAACGAGTCTCCGGGGGGGAAACTGTGTACTCTGGAAGATTCGAAAGGCCCCTTAGTATATATTTTGGTGCTATATTGTGTTTTGGTGCTCCTGCATTTGGTAGTTTTCAAGCTTGTACTTCAAAAATTCAGCTAAGTTAGATGGAGAGTGTCAAATCTATACTTAAGTTTCCTAACATACACTTCGGAGTGTAGCACATTTATTATTGATATTTTCCAAGTGGTCCTTTTGTTTAGATTTGGTTGAAAATATAAGGGGATGGTAAATTGTAAATAGAAAACTAACAAGAAAGCGGAAAATTTCCCAAGTAGTAGAAACGTCTCTATTATATCGAAATTAAAAATAAAAATAGTCTTTATGTTTGTGGATAGGTTCAAAGTAGTTTCTTAAATATATTTCTAGGCAATTTTGGTACATGTGAGCACTTTTCGACTCCAAATATTTAACAAACTCTATCTGCTATATTTAACAAAAATTGTAAAAATAAATTTAGTTGAACTCATATTTGAAAGTATATTTTTTGCAATTTCCACTTTTTTTTGGACAGGTTAAACTTCTCCTATTTTCTAAAAATCTATTAGTAGTTTTTTATATTGCAATTATTGGATTTTGATTAAACTTTTCTGATGTTTCTAGTTACTACTAATTCTTTTCTCTCTCCCTCAAAATTTAACAACAATTTGCTAAATATTTGACAGAAATTAAAACTGCCTATTGTTGAAAATTTTAAAAAATAAAATTGCTTAAGAATAGGACTACTACTTTAAACCACGCATACCATTTTTGTCATTTTTTCGGATTAATATATTCGGATCTGTGCATAGCGGGAGCTTAGTGCGAAATTGCTTTTTTTTATTATTATATCCGTGTATGCGATCGAGCTGCAAGTTTGAGCGGGAAAAGCAGACAGTAGACTCGCGATGGAAGTTTCAAGTCTTCCGATATCGGCGTCGCAGAGAGCAAAGCTGATCTCGGCCGGCTACACTACTCTTTCTTCTCTATTTTCCGTCTCTCACTCCGACATTGCCAGCGGTATCCTTCTTCCGTCCCAATTTATATAATGCCTGATCACGGAGTTTAAGAAATAATTGAAAGACTTTGAATCTTGTGTTAAAGATATTTATGTGGTTATAGATCATCTATTAAGTGTAAAAGTTAAAGTTTGAAAATTAAATTGTTGGGACGGACTAAAAAGAAAAATGTGTCAGGTAAATTAGGACAAAGAGAGTATTTTGTTGCAAATTTATTGAAATCTAAGTCCTTTAATAGTTTAATCAATTCTGTAATTTATGAATCTCTCAATGTATTGTTGAATTGATTATCAATCAGTAGAAACAGTAGCTAGTTTATTTGTCTGCGCATAGTGAAAGACCGAAATATCTGCTTTTATATATGTGTAGTGTAAGAGAGGCGCCTTGAATTGGGATTGGGGAGGATCTAGTTTTCATTTGTTGAATTAATGTTTAATTTATCAGTTTAATGTTATTAGTCCTTTATAAGTTTAATTAATTCTGTCATTTCTGAAGCTCTGAATGTGTTGTTGAATTGATTAGCGATTAGTTAAAAGGTTTCTAGTTTATGTATTTGCTCGTAGTGAAAGAGCAAAGCATCTGCTTCTAATGTATAGTATAAGAGAGGAGCCTTGAATAGGAGTTTTACCAGTGAAATTGGGAGAATCTAGTTTTCATTTGCTTAATTAATTTTTTATTTGATCACCAGTTAAGATCCCGGACTCAGATTTTGAGCTCCAAGTTGTATGATGCTTGAAAGGCTTATAATCTTCTGTTGGAAATGTGCAGTTCTTTACACTGGTAAAGGTTAATCGAACCATAGATGTTAGGAGGGGCGAAGTCAGGATTTTTAGTTTATTGGTTCTTGACAACAATTAGTTTTACTTAATGTGTTCTGAATATATTATTTGTGCTTATTAAATGAATTTTTTAACACTAAGTCAAAGTTACTGGTTCCGAACCCGTAGCCACCATTGTGGTTCTGCCCGTGGATGTAAGGAGAACTCATTTTTGAGGAGTATTAGGAAAATAATCAACTTGGAGCTACAAATAAAATGCTTAATTTCATACGACTTCCATTTTCTTTCAGTTCTAGTTTATGATTAAGTGTGATGGAAAATTATAAGATACTAAGTTTTGTTTAACGAGTGACGCTATGTTATTCCTTATAGTGTTCTTATGCATATACAATAGTATTTCATATCCTTTTTACTTTTTCTTTTATAGATCTACAGATTTCAGAAAATGAGGCGCTCGAAATTTTGAGAGTTGCATCACAAAGGAGGGGATCTGAAAGATCTAATGGAACTAGCTCCATCGTCAATGGTATATGATTACCACTATTCTCTACCCTTTTCAAACTTCTAAATACTTGATGGTTTGTTTTCAGCAATCATGTAGATAATATTTTCAGTAATTTACAATTGATTCAGTGTGATGTGTTGACAGTAGCATGCAATATCATTGTTCTGCTTTGATTATTTTGCAAAGAGGAAGCATAATTATTTATGCATTTGTTGGGTAGGAGCACAGAGTGCCTGGGAAATGCTAAACGAGGAGGAATCACTTGGACGTATCACAACATCCTGTTCAGAGTTGGATGACATCTTGGGTGGGGGAATAAGTTGCAAAGAGGTTACTGAAATTGGTTAGTGTTTTAACCTTTAAATATACTTGCCCATTACGAACAATATCATAAGGTTTTCACTCTTTCTTATTGGCATTTCTAAAACATGTTTGCAGTTTCCCTCAAGTTAATATACATTATCTTCTGCTTGTTTCAGGTGGGGTGCCAGGAATTGGTAAAACACAACTTGGGTAATCGCAGTGACTTGTACTTACCTGTGTATTAGAAATAGCTTCATTTTTGTTTATAGTGGTTAAGACACTTCAAAATGCAGGATACAACTTGCAGTGAACGTTCAAATTCCCATGGATTATGGTGGTCTTCAAGGCAAGGCAATATATATAGGTAGATGCTGACATTTTTTTGTTGTTCGCGTCTTCAATTTCTTAAATCAGCCAAGAACTTAGTGTTACATGCACTTTATAGATACAGAAGGCAGCTTCATGGTGGAGCGTGTTTTACAAATTGCTGAAGCTTGTTTTGAAGATATGCGTGGATATCATGGATTCTTAAAGAGGGATTTGCAAACCTGTCAACTTAACATGCAGTCAAAAGATTTCCTTGAGAACATATTCTATTTTCGTGTTTGTAGTTACACAGAGCAAATTGCTGTTGTAAATTACTTGGAAAAGTTCATCTCTGAGCATAAAGATGTCAGTAGAGTAACTCTTTCTTTTTAAATATTAATCTTCATTACTAAAACATGTAATTTCTGAAACTTTGTTTTTAATAGGTTAAGGTTGTTATTATTGATAGCATTACATTCCATTTCCGTCAAGATTTTGATGACATGGCCCTTAGAACCCGACTACTTGGTGGAATGGCCTTAAAGTTGATGAAGCTTGCAAAGAAATTTACTTTGGCAGTAAGGATAACTTCGTTTCCTAAGTGATTATCTTTCTGTGCACAATCTACTAGTTTTATTTGCGATTATATCAATTCATTACCGTTTGATTTATTTGTGTAGGTTGTCCTCTTGAATCAAGTAACGACCAAGTATACAGAGGGTCAATATCAATTAACTCTTGCATTAGGTAATTACAAAGCCTCCTTTTGTAATGATATAACTTGGTACAATACATATCTGCTATTGCTGATTTTGATGGTGATCTTATTTATTGAGCATTGTCTCTTTTAGCTTCTTAATAAGTCTTGCTAAACAGGAGATAGCTGGTCACACTCTTGCACTAACCGGGTGATTTTATACTGGAATGGTAATGAAAGGTATGCATACATTGACAAGTCGCCTTCTGTTCGATCAGCAGCTTCTCCATATGCTGTAACAGGCAGAGGGATTCGGAGCTCCGTTTCAAACTGTAAACGAGTCAAGATGATGTAAGTTCATGGTAAAAAATTGTAAAGACAAATTAATGTAGCGCCTTTAATCTTTCTCGGGGGAGCTTTGCATTGTGCCATGATATTGTAAATGCTATGCTTAGCCGTGAATCTCTTTTGTATGAGAAGATAAAATATTTGTGTAGCATCTTATTGAATGTAGAAAACACTGTAAAAAGAAAGGAAAAGAGAAGAAAAAAAGGGATAAAATTGGAACTTTTGAATAACTTAGAGATAAAATTGGAACTTTTATATGCATGCTAGTTAAATAGTGAAACTGAAAGTATATGTATGTCCTAGAGACAATCTGTATTAGGACACAATATACTTTATACACATTCATATTTATATTAATGATGATTAATATTATGACAATTTGCATTTGTTGAATTATTAGTTGATTGTTTATAAAATTTTATAAATGCATCCCTAGAGGTTACGTGTTTATTAATGATGTGAGAATTAATGATATAACGTAATTCTTAAATTACCTCGACTAATGATCATCGAAAATGGGATATCGATGATATGCGATACGTCGACATGTGGTTTGCATCATATCCTTAGTGGATGTAGTATGTCTCACTTGCTACGAGTTATGACAACTCATGATGGACACATAGATACTTGTTGAAGTATTGGTACACTCTGCTGATGCATTATTTGTTATATGTCTATAATGTCATCGTCATGTCGGAGATAAAAGTCCTTAGATTTGAGGTCAATATCATCTTATTTACGGAGTAATGTACTTTGATCCTGTCCTAAGCTCAAATGTCTAATAGGTTGAGACGCGACTTGTTTTGGGTGCATTACGAAGTAGATTAAAGGTGATATGTGAGCCAAGAAATGATTCATTCCTTGAATTTATATTCGAGTGAACACTCAGGTAATCATATGGTATTAGGTTGACTAAGTCATTGGCGATCGTTGGACATATACGTGATATGGTTACGTTGTCAACTAATATAGATGATTTATAATAATCAAGCCATTTGGATAGACACTTGACAGATCCTAAGCTTGATTGAGTGTGTCATGAATTAAGGAATTTTATCTTCTCACATATAGGTTCAGTTCACATATTTTGTGTAGCTAAACTTTACATATTGAGTTCGTCTTCCGGCGCAGTCTAGGAGTTCCGTGAAGATCCTAATGTTATTAGTGATGATATGTAAAGGCATGAAGGGTAACACTAAGTCAAATGTTCCGTCGTTTGAAGGATGTAATTAGAAGGAGATTATACCTAAATGCTCGGTTGATGACCGAGACATTAAAATGGGAAAATTGGCAGAAAATAGGACAGGACCGCGGTGCCTTGATTCAGGACCGCGGTGCCAGAACATGCGAGACCGCGATGCCTCTTGAGGACGCGGTGGCGTGTGGCTCGACGATCAATTTTTGCCCGATGCTTTGATTGGGCCTGGTCTAACTAAAACCCTAAAGCTCCTATTCTCAACTATAAATAGGAGGCTACCTCCCATTCCAAACATATATTAAACCTAAGAGAGGTAAATCTCTTCTAAAGCTCTGTCAGAATCTCTAGCATTCCTGACTCAGCAAATTACATCACAGTTCTCTGAACTTACAAATCGAGGGACGTTTGTGTGTGCACCCTCAGACTAAACAAAGTAACAGATTCAACTGCTTGGCTGATTGCTGCTTCGAATGTAAGTCTTCTGTCGAAGTTTTACATTGATTCTGTGCTTTGGTAATTTACATTACATATCACACTGCAGTTCGACCGTCGTCGGGTTTGAAACATAAATTTTCAAATTCCGCTGCGTGTGCGAACCCGACGTAAACACCTACAGTGGTATCAGAGCCTGGGCTGTTTCGTATGATTTATAATGATATTAATGATAATATGAGTTATGATTTGGTTAGATCTATGTTTTATGTATTTAAAAGCTTTAAAACCCTAAACCGTTAGAACACATGGTTCTTGTGACCAGATCTGTTAATGCAATTATGTATTCGAACAAGTCAATCCAATATATAACTCTTCTAAGTTGAAATGCGTTATCCGGCTTAAAGCATGGTGCATTGAAAAGAAGAACGAGAAGAAAATTGGATTTGTTGGTCGATGAACATGTTGTTTTAATGGTGATGGTAATACAAATGATATATCTGAAAGATCTGGCCCTAAACCAGTTTTAGGGGTTCAAAAAATTTGGATTTTGTGATTCTGGAGGAGAGGCACCGCGGTTCCATGATGGAGCACCGCGGTGCTTGCTAGGGTTTTGTGGCGGCGCCGGGATTCCACAATTGGAACACGCGGTCGCCCGAGATGAAGCGAGGCACCGCCGATCTGTTCGTAGAGTCGCGATGTTGTTAAATCGAAGCTTAAAATTAATTTCGGACAATCATGCTTGCGCACCGCGGTTCCACTGTTAGGACGCGGTTCTGTGATGAAAATTATGAGGCACGCGGTGCTTGTTAGGACCGCGGTGCTAATTAATTTGCGATTTGGTGGCTTCGCCTCGGAATCGTGGTGCCACTGTTGGAATCGCGGTCTGCGGCGAATTTTTACAAAATTGAAAATCGAAGCAGAGACTTAAAAGTTTGATTACGAATCAAGTTTTAAGTTTCGCTTTGAAAATAAAGTTTTGAATCGAACATTTTTGGTCCTTTCGGGCAAATATGTAATTAAAAGAAAGTTTTCTGAAAGTTGATTTTAGGTTCTGGAAATTGCAAACAGGTCCCAGAAGTTTAAAAATATTTTCTGAAGTTTAGAATTGCATTTTTATGAATTTATAAGGGTTCAGAATTGAATTTTAAATTCTTAAGGGACTAAAGTGTAAATTTTGAAAATTTACAGAATTCCCGAAAATTAGAATTTTAAAATAAAAAGTTAGGAACTGTTTGACATTTACATAGATTATAGAGTTTAGACAAATAGACTCATAGTTATCATTAATAGTATATTATTGAATAATATACAAATGTGCTAAGTGATTAAATGTGATGCATTTAAATTATTAACATAGCGTCCGCAATTATTTTCTATGTAGGCGGCGCCCAGTAATTGTTTAATTTCAAATGACCGTTGTAACTGTCTGGGTAAACGGCGCACAGTATGTGATTAAAACCATCTTTTATCATGCCTATTGGGTTTGATGGTTTTCCATCTAATTGTGTTTATAAATTGCATGATAGGATGACATATGATGTATGACTTGATTGTTGATCTTGAATGAATCCCTGAAAACTAAAATGTTCCTCAAACATTAAATACAAATCTAATTATAACGCGACGTCCATTATAATTGTTAGGGTGCTAAGTCCTTTTCGACGATAATGATATTTATGCCAAAACATTTGCTCTAAGTCTAAGAGGACCAAGGTCCTTTCATAGATGTGTTAAAATGAAAGTAGATAATAAACTTTTGTAGGTATTTACACCAAAGTGTTTGCTTGCAAAGACTAAATTTACTTAGGCATTTAAACGCAGTCGTGTAATTGGGTTGACTTGTTTAGATGAATCTTGGCGCCAAAGTGTCGGACTAGTCTAAAGACGTAAGATTAAAATGAAAGATATTTAATCAAACCAAGAGTTGTAGAGTTGTTTTACAATTGGTTGAGGACCTACCAAAGTGTGCTATTGAAGTTATCAGCCAAAACAAATGCAGATATATCATATGTTTGGATCTTGGCCCATTATGACCTTTATATTGATTTAGGTCCGTATTCTACCATGGGGTCATAGAAGTATGAAAAATAGTGGGAGCTAATTAAACAAAAGGTCATGTTAAATTAGTCTATAATGAATGTGTATAAATTAGGAGAATGAATGTTGATTGCATTTTCCTGAGTCTATCTATATCTTCAAAACTTCAAAATGTCGAACCTATCATTGAAATGAACACACTCACCAGACCGAACTATCTAGACTGGCTAAGAAAATTTAAGAATTGTCCTAAAAGCAAGAAAAGATAAAATTCGTATTGGACAAAGTATTCCCCACAGTGCCTGTTGACACCCACTTTTGACCCTCCCGTCCAGACAGTAGCTATAAAATTACACTAATTTTGCAAAATAATTTCTTATAATTTTTTTTATAAAAAATGCAGCGATAAAACATTAATACAGGCATAAATAAAAAATTTAATAATAACATCGCATTTTTACGTAGAGTATTAAGCACTTAGAGTCTCGCGCCCGCATTTATTAATTTTAAGCCCTGTCAAACAATTCTTAATAATTAATAATACATAAAATAAATAATTTAGCAATGACGTCGTGCCAAGTAGCATAGTCGCATTTATTAATACGCAAAGCAATTTCATAACTTATTTTAAATAATGATAAATAATGCACAATAAATAAGATTTTAAATAATAGCGCCGCATTCTAAAATATTAAGCACTAATTAAATAGCACGCTCGTCTTTATTTTTTTATTTTAATCTCAAACTTAGACTAACAAAGCACCTAAAATAATTTAATCACAATTTATTAATTTAATTTACCACTAATTAATAATACACCTAAGCTAATACACTTAAACTCTACCCCTAATTAAATAAAAATCAGCCCATTCGCCAAGCCCAATTAAATAACCCACGGCCCAGCACTCGAAAGCCCAACACGCCCAAAGAATGCTGGTCGCAAATTCGATCGGGCCGGACCGACGGACGAATCAGCATTCGGGACCGAACCGACCGAGAAAATTGGTCGGTCTTGATCTTCAGTTTAAAAATTCGTTTTCGTCGGTCGGCCGG
Source organism: Przewalskia tangutica (assembly GCA_029844215.1). Classification (NCBI taxonomy): domain Eukaryota; kingdom Viridiplantae; phylum Streptophyta; class Magnoliopsida; order Solanales; family Solanaceae; genus Przewalskia; species Przewalskia tangutica. The sequence continues at coordinate 145,384,835 of CM056719.1, forward strand.
TCGAGTTGATCGGTCGGACCGAATTATTATTATTTTTTTTATTTTTTTATTTTTATAATATATATAATTCTAATATATATAATATATATAATTTATAATTTTATAAATTCCTAATATATATAATTCCTAATTTTATAAATTTCTAATATATAATATTATATAATTCGGGTTCCGGGCAGTTTTTTTAAAATTGAATTTACAATACCGAAATTGACATTCTCGACGCGGTGACACGCAATTTTACGTTGAAATCTATTGTAAATCGCGAGATATTTAGATTTGAAAATTGGAAAACGTAATTTGGGGAAAAGAGAAATTGAGGGCAAGATGGACGTTTTTGGAGAAATCGGACCGAAAATGACCTGCATCGAGAAATCGGCAAGATGTAAAGTTTGATCAATTTACAACCTATATTTCATATGTCAACGCCCGGTTGCGTGGGTGGCAGTAGTCGGGGATCAAATTCGGTCCATTCGGTCAAACGACCGGACCGAAAATGACCTGGACCGGACCGGACCGAAATTCGGTCCGGTCTTGGTCCGGATAATCCTCCGATTCGGTCCTCGGTCGGCCGGTGGCCCGGTCGGCCCCGACCTTCATGCACCCTACCAAAGAACCCTTATCACCCATCACCGCACTCCCACTCTTATCTTCCATTTTCACCGCTGACGAGCCCTAAAGAAAACCTAAGAACCCTAAAAGAGCAATCGCGCACTCCCCACGCACTCCATCGCCCCACCGGATTTTCACCGAGAATCCGGTGAGTTACGCAACTGATCGCCCCTTACCATAACGAACAAATAATCACCCATAAAATCGCCCGAATAGCCATCCAAAATCACTCCGAATATTAAGTTACCATAATCGAAATATACATCGTTTACCATAAGTAAACGAAATCCTTCAAATCGTTTACCTTACCTGTTCAAGCCGCACGAATCAAGCACGAATCAGCACCAAATATTAGCCAGAATCGCACCTTGATTACTTACCAACATTAGAACCCAAGATTGGGACTATAAAAGAGGAGAGCATGCAAAACCGATGGGCATGGATTGGGACACCCCCTTAGCAGCAGTTAAGAACCCAATCGACAGACAGAGCAGCAGAGATCGGAGGAAGAGCAAGGGTGGACAGCAATCCAGACCCCCCTTTCTTTTCGACTAACGAAAGCCGACCGACAGACATGCAAGACAGGAGAAGAAGCAGCGTCGACTAATTCCTGGAATCGATCGAGAATCCAACAGTGAGGTTTCTTACCAGCAAAAATCAGGAATCCAAAATACAAAGCCAAAACTTTTCTGCAATAATAGCCTAGAATTACCCCCTAAACCGCATCGCTTTCAATCACATCACAATAACCCGTCGAGTGGACCGACGACTTGATACGTTGCCTCGGTTCGCTGTCCGGAGAAGCAAAATGAAGAGTCTCACGGCGAGATTCATCACGAGCTACTTCAAATGGCAACCCGCGTCTATGTGCATCCGCATTCGCATTCCCGCCTGCAAATCCTAAACAAAAAAATAGGACAAGATGACGTTGTCATCCGTCTCAACTCCTCTTACTCTTTAAATTTGATTGCCTCATTTTATGCCTTTACTTGTTTATTGCAATTTTACTATTTAAACTTGTAATTAATAAGAGAGCTAATTCAATTAGTCTTTGAACATAAAAGGTGGGAAGGTGATTTAGAATTAAATGCACTTCTAATTATTTATCTTAGGCTTATCATTTCATATCTAATCTTTTGCCTAATCATTAAAACTGCATATCTAAAACTAACGCACCAATTCTTTGATTTCGCAGATAAATGCATATCCATATTCCATAAATAACCTTTGCATCCTTTACATATTGGCCTTAGTCTTATAAACTTTTATCAACATGCCTTCTTTATAAAATATTTTGAAGCATCTTTTATTTTTTCAAAACACGCACTTTTAAACATAATAATTACCCTAGGTTTGGCAGGACAACCGCAAGTTAGCGGATCTTAGAGGGTGCCTAACCCCTTCCCTCTAGATTAATAAAGAACTCTTGCCCGGAATCTCATTAAGTCAGCAGACCATTAAAATGGAGTTAATGTTCACTTTAAACTAGTTAACATTTAGGTGTCCTAATTCACCCAATTAATTAGGTGGCGACTCCGCGAACCCCTTAGCATTTAGCACCTTTTAGCATTTTAGCACTTTTAGCACCCTTGACCCTTTAGCATTTCTATCCCCTTTAGCATCTTTTTAAACTTTTAGCATCTTTTTAACATTTTAAGCACCTTTTTAAACATTTAGCATTTTTAACTCTTTTATTATTTATTTTTCTAACCTTTTACTTAAGCAGGGTTCGCTAAAAATGTCGCGGTCGAAAAAAGGCGTGACAGAAATGGCGACTCCGCTGGGGATTTAAGGTTCTTAACCACAACAGACCTAGGGTTATTATTTGGCATTACTTTTTGCATTTAATTTTGTGTGCTGTATTTTATTTTATTTAATTTAATTGCTATCTGCTTTACTGCTTTCCTTAAACTGGCATTCCGCTCATATTTCTTCCACTCTGGAAAATTCACACAATCACACACTGCATGCGAGGTGCGCTTGGTGCATCAGCAAAATTCTTTCTTCAAAACCCAAATTTAGGAGAGTTGGTAATATACGTGGAGTGTCCGGTCTAACCGGTGGCCGCGTAGCCTTCTCACTCGAGTTGTCCGCTCGGGAACCTTGCGTCTAGTAAAACCAAATCTTAGCAACTCAGGATAGAGCTACACCACCCTTTATTTTAAGGCATGCATTTACCTTAGGTGGGTCGGTCCTTGGCATTGACACCACAATTAGGAAAACACCAAACTCGTCGACGGGTTTCTCAACCCAACGACCAACCAGCATATTATGTGTAGCGTGGCAATGATAGACAAATCCAAACCTAATCATGATATGCTGAAATTGGAAAAAGTGCACCGTCATTTGGTCGCCATTTCCAACAAAAGCATTACAGTTGGACGGTTTGGACAAATCCATCATGACCTCGCATATATGACGTTTAGGCCTACCTCCGGCACAAATGGGTCCCCATGCATATTAGGACTCGCTTGCAATGTGACAATTTATGTGACATGTACTTGCTAAATATTTTTATACTTTTGCAAAATCACGTGCTTTACACTAACGCAGTTTGCTACATGTTGTCTAAAGGATTTATCATCTCCCCCAAAGGTCGATTTGTATTTGACTAAGCAATGACAGAGCATCGATATTTCACAAGATCAAAGGCACGGTCCAAATGATACGACGATTCGCGGCATCGAGCAGTCGAGCCTGAACTCGCTGGTTCCTATAGGCAAAGCAGGGGTCTCAGAAAAGAAAAGCAGCATAGATCCGATCGAGCACCTCGCCCAGTTACCACAACAAATGGCAACCCTGCAGGCTTAAAGTAAAAGGCTCTGAAACCTCACCAGAGCACTCGTCGCTGCAAATAACCAAAACAATCAGAACCCTCCAAATTATTACCAGTACCCTCTTACTACATATCCCATTCAGCGAATATACAACGCACCCATTGAGACCCACTTTAGGCCAAACGCCCTTTGCATATTCAAAACTGGGACAAGGTAGGAAACCAGACAGGGTTGTAGGTCCAAGCAGGCCAGGCACACAGATGTCAAGGAACAAGGCGGCGAAGTCAAATACGAATTGACCCCCCCAAAAAACTCACAAATTTTCTTTGAGCGCAGGTTTTTCATATTAACAGAAGCAGAAAGTGCAATAGCCGAAGCAGAAAATACGGCAAAAAGTTTCTTCGCAGAAACAGAAAGAAGCAGCAGATGTAGAGGATATGACAACAATCCAAAATTCAAAGTCCGCATCAGAAGCAACAGAAGCAGAAAAGGGCATCGACAATCAACAGCGGTCAATTCGCAACAAAGGCTAGCGATCACTGGGCATAAAGTCAAATTTGCAACCCACGATCGCACACAACAAAGGCATCATGGCGATTCGCGCCATAGGCGTTAGCATGTCCGCAAGGACAACATCTCTATTAATTCGGAGCGTATCGGGGCGACATCTCTACCCAGCACTGCACTTCATATGTATTTATCATTTCGTTTAAACAGGAATACACTAATTTTTCCCAAACTTATCTTTCAGGAGCATTTATTCTACAGAGCATCGAACATCGCCCAAAACGACGCCAAAGAATACGCCCAGTAACGACGCAAGATCAACACGCCCGTGCAATGACGTGACGCGTTACGCAATGACGCCAACAACAATACGTCCAGGCAACGACGTCAGCATCAACACGTCCAGGCAACGACGTGATCAGCATTACGTCTACGCAACGAGGCCATTATCAATACCTCCAGGCCACAACGTCAGCATCAACACGCCCGTGCAACGACGCTTATCAAAGATTGGCGCTTCACGCAACGACGCCATCATCAACACGCCCAGTAACGACGGATCGACGCGCCTACGCAACGACGCCAACAACAATACGCCCGTGCAACGACGCAAGATCAACACGCCCAGCAACGACGCGATCGCATTGGCTCACGCAACGACGCCAACAACAATACGCTCAGCAACGATGTTATCGCAACACGCCCGCATAACGACGCGACCAAAGATTATGTCTACGCGAATGACGCCAAGAAGAACACGCCCCAAGAACGACGTTATCGACAAGACAAGAAGTCCGGAACGACGCCAAGAAGAATACGCCCGCATAACGACGTGATCAGCATTATGTCTACGCAACGACGCCAGCAGCAACACGTCCCGGCAACGACGTTATCAGCACAACAAGTCCGAAAACGATGCCATCAGCAATACGTCCAGGCAACGACGTCAGCATCAACATGTCCAGGCAACGACGTGATCAGCATTGCGTCTACGCAACGACGCCATCAGCAATACATCCAGGCAACAACGCCGATCAACACGCCCGTGCAACGACGTGATCGCGATTAAGCGCTTCACGCAACGACGCCATCAAGAATACGCCCGTGCAACGACGCGTATCAAGATTATGTCCGTACAACGACATCACCAAGATTGCGCTTTACGCAACGACGCCAAAGAACAACACGCCCAGTAACGACGCGGATCGCATTGGCGCTCACGCAACGACGCCACAGAATACGCCCGTGCAACGACGCGTTATCGCGATCAATACGCCCAGCAACGACGTTATCAAAGATTAAGCCTACGCAACGACGCCATCAAAGAATACGCCCGTGCAACGACAAGTATCGTGATTATGTCCGTGAAACGACATCATCAAGATTGGCGTACGTCACGCAACGACGCCGTATAACACGCCCAGCAACGACGCCATCGCATTGCGCTCACGCAACGACGCCAACAAAGAATACGCCCGCATAACGACGCATCGCGATCAATACGCCCAGCAACGACGCCATCGCGATTGCGTTACGCAACGACGCCAAAGAATACGCCCAGTAACGACGCGCGATTATGTCCAGTGCAACGACATTATCAAGATCGCGCTCACGCAACGACGCCATCAACTATACGCCCAGCAACGACGCGATCGCATTATGTTCGTGCAACGACATCATCGCTGCGCTTCACGCAACGACGCCAGCAAAGAATATCGCCTGTGCAACGACGCCATCAAGATTGCGTCACGCAACGACGCCCAGTAAATACGCTTCAGCAACGACGCCGATCAATACGCCCGTGCAACGACGCATCGCGATTATGTCTGTGCAACGACATCATCGCGATTGGCCTCACGCAACGACGCCATCGAGATTGCCTCACGCAACGACGCCAAAGAAGAATACATCCAGCAATGACGCGACGATTATGTCCAGTAACGACATCATCGCGATTGGCGCACGCAACGACGCCAGCAACAATACGTCCAGGCAACGACGTCATCAGCATTGCGTCTATGTAACGACGCCATCAGCAATACGTCTAGGCAACGACGTCAGCATCAACATGTCCAGGCAACGACGTCATCATCATTGCGTCTACGCAACGACGCCAGCAGCAACACGTCCAGGCAACGATGTTATCAGCACAACAAGTCCAAAAACGACGCCAAGTCCGAAAACGACGCCAACAACAATACGTCCAGGCAACGACGTCATCAGCATTGCGTCTACGCAACGACGCCATCAGCAATACGTCCAGGCAACGACGTTATCAACACAACAAGTCAAAAAACGACGTCACGTCCAAAACGACGTCATCGACATATCACATCTACGCAAGGATGATTTCTATACTCTCGAAATTGCATTTCTTACTCATGCTTATTTACTCTGTCTTAGCAGTTATGCACTAACTCTTTCTTGAGCTTTAGTCTACAGCGGCAAGCAGAAGCGACAACATATCCGCATTCACAATCGCAACACGCCCGCTGCGGCGTAAATCACAAAGATTTGCAGATCACATCAACACAACAGCATCACATTTTGCAGGATAACATTTTCTACCCACGCCAGTATTGCTTTTAAAAATTATGCATCATCACTTTGCCTAACAAGCATGCACTAACCGCTTGTTTAAGTCTTAGCATGCAGAGCATGAGCACAACGTGGATTTTCTCTTACAACCGGCAATTTGTCGGGGCCAACCTTCCCAACGAACGGCGTACGCGACCTCCTGCGCCGCCCACTGCTCCACATCACCATAAAACCCAAAGACCATAAGCCGATAGCATTACACCTGTTCGCCGCTTATTTTTATTTTTACTTTTAGCACCCCAAAGGTCGCCATAACTCGACACCGACAATTTTGAGTCCGTTAGCCCGCTCGTGTTTTGACTATGTAGCCCAAAGGTCGCCATAACTCGAACCGGGACAAATTTTGAGTCCGCATTAGCCCGCCAGCGTTGGGATCACGTAGCCCAAAGGTCGCCATAACTCGACCGACAGCTTTAGTCCGCGCCACTTGTCTTAATTGCCCAACATTTTTGAAATTCTTTGAACGTGGAGACAAAATTGGCTATAAGTCAACGCTTTGTCAAGATTCTTCCATCATCTCCATACAAAGAGGACAAGTTGTCGACACTCCAATTTTGACCCTCCCGTCTGCATAAGAGCTATAAAATTACACTAATTTTGCAAAATAATTTCTTATAATTTTTTTATAAAAATGCAATGATAAAACATTAATACAGCATAAATAAACAATTTAATAATAACATTGCATTTTTACGCAGTATTAAGCACTTAGAGTCTCGCACTAATTTATTAATTTTAAGCCCTCACAAACAATTATTAATAATTAATAATATATAAAATAAATAATTTAGCAATGACGTGTCAAGTAGCATAGTCGCATTTATTAATACGCAAACAATTTCATAACTTATTTTAAATAATGATAAATAATGCACAATAAATAAGATTTTAAATAATAGCGCCCAGATTCTAAAATATTAAGCACTAATTAAATAGCACGCCTATTTTTATTTTTTTATTTTAATCTCAAACTTAGACTAACAAAGCACCTAAAATAATTTAATCACAATTTATTAATTTAAATTACCACTAATTAATAATACATCTAAACTAATACACTTAAACTCTACCCCTAATTAAATAAAACCAGCCCATTCGCCCAGCCCAATTAAATAACCCGCGCCCAAAGACCAAAGCCCAACACGCCCCAAAGAAATTTTTATCACCATCACCCTTACTCCCAACCCTTATCTTCCATTTTCATCCCCGCCGACGAGCCCTAAAGAAAACCTAAGAACCCTAAAAAGAGCAATCGTCGCACCTCCCCACGCACTCCATCGCCCCACCGATTTTCGCCGAGAATCCGCGAAGTTACGCAACTGCATCGCCCTACCATAACGAGAACAATAATCAACCCATAAAATCGCCCGCATAGCCATCCAAAATCACTCCGCATATTAAGTTACCATAATCAAATATACCACGTTTACCATAAGTAAACGAAATCCTTCAAATCGCTTACCTTACCGCTCAAGCCGCATAATCAAGCACTAATCAAGACCAAATATTAGCCGTAATCGCACCTCGATTACTTACCAACATTAGAACCCAAGATCGGGACTATAAAAGGAGAGCATGCAAACCGGATGGGCATGGATCGGGACACCCTTAGCGCAGCTAAGAACCCAATCGATTGCAGCAGCGAGATCGGAGGAAGAGTAAGGGTGACAAAGAATCCGCACTTCTTTCTTTTCGACTAACGAAAGCCGACCGACGTATACGCAAGACGAGAAGAAGCAAATACGACTAATTCTCGAATCGATCGAGAATCCAATGTTAGGTTTCTTACCAAGAAAAATCAGAATCCAAAATACAAAGCCAAAACTTTTCGCAATAATAGCCTAGAATTACCCCTAAACCGCATCGCTTTCAATCACATCACAATAACCCGCCGAGTGGACCGACGACTTGATACGCTAGCCTCGGCTGTCCGAGAAGCAAAACGAAGAGTCTCACTACGTAGATTCATCACGCAGCTACTTCAAATGGCAACCCGCCTATGTGCATCCGCATTCGCATTCCCGCCTAAATCCCTAAACAAAAAAATAGGACAAGATGACGTTGTCATCCGCTCCCAACTCCTCTTAACCTTAAATTTGATTGCCTCATTTTATGCCTTTACTTGTTTATTGCAATTTTACTATTTAAACTTGTAATTAATGTGAGAGCTAATTCAATTAGTCTTTGAACATAAAAGCGGAAGGTGATTTAGAATTAAATGCACTTCTAATTATTTATCTTAGGCTTATCATTTCATATCTAATCTTGCCTAATCATTAAAACGCATATCTAAAACTAACGCACTAATTCTTTGATTTCACAGATAAATGCATATCCATATTCCATAAATAACCTTTGATCCTTTACATATCGCCTTAGTCTTATAAACTTTTATCAACATGCCTTCTTTATAAAATATTTTGAAGCATCTTTTATTTTTTCAAAACACGCACTTTTAAACATAATAATTACCCTAGGTTTGGCAGGACAACCGCAAGTTAGCGGATCTTAGAGGGTGCCTAACCCCTTCCCTCTAGATTAATAAAGAACTCTTGCCCGGAATCTCATTAAGTCAGCAGACCATTAAAATGGAGTTAATGTTCACTTTAAACTAGTTAACATTTAGGTGTCCTAATTCACCCAATTAATTGTGGCGAATTCACAACCCCTTAGCATTTAGCACCTTAGCATTTTAGCACTTTTAGCACCCTTGACCCTTTAGCATTTCTATCCCCTTTAGCATCTTTTTAAACTTTTAGCATCTTTTTAACATTTTAAGCACCTTTTTAAACATTTAGCATTTTTAACTCTTTTATTATTTATTTTTCTAACCTTTTACTTAAGGTGGTTCGCTAAAAATGTCGGTCGAAAAAGGCGTGATGTAAAATGGCGACTACCGGGATTTAAGGTTCTAACCACAACGCATCTAAGGTTATTATTTGGCATTAATTTTTGCATTTAATTTTGTGTCGTATTTTATTTTATTTAATTTAATTGCTATCCGCCATCGCTTCCTTAAACCGCATTCCGCTCATATTTCTTCCACTGAAAATTCACACAATCACACATCGCACGCGAGGCGCTGTGCATCAAAGAAAATTCTTTCTTCAAAACCCAAATTTAGGAGAGTTGGTAATATACGTGGAGTGTCCTGGCCCAACCGTCGCGTAGCCTTCTCACTGAAGGTCCGCCTGAACTCAAGGCCTAGTAAAACCAAATCTTAGCAACTCAGATGTGAGCTACACCACCCTTTATTTTAAGGCACGCATTTACCTTAGCTGGCTCGGTCCTGGCATCGACACCACAATTAGGAAAACACCAAACTCGCTGACGGGTTTCTCAACCCAACGCACTCAACCAAAGATATTACGCGTAGCGTGGCAATGATAGACAAATCCAAACCTAATCATGATATGCTGAAATTGGAAAAAGCACCGCCATTTGGTCGCCATTTCCAACAAAAGCATTACTGATTGGGCGGTTTGGACAAATCCATCACGACCTCGCATATATGACGCTTAGGCCTACCTCCGCACAAACGGGTCCCCACGCATATTAGGACTCGCTTGCAATGTGACAATTTACGCGGATACGCATTTGCTAAATATTTTTATACTTTTGCAAAATCACGTGCTTTACACTCAACGCAGCTTGCTACACGTTGTCTAAAGGATTTATCATCTCCCAAAGCGTCGATTTGTATTCGACTAAGCAATGACAGAGCATCGATATTTCACAAGATCAAAGGCACGTCCAAATGATACGACCGATCTGGCGGCATCGAGCGTAATCTAGCTCGAACTCGCCTTGGTTCCTATAGCAAAGCAGGTCTCGTAAAAGAAAAGAAAGATAGATCCGATCGAGCACCTCGCCCGCTACTACAACAAATGGCAACCCAGTGCTTAAAGTAAAAGGCTCAAACCTCACCAGCACTCGTCACGCAATAACCAAAACAATCGTAACCTCCAAATTATTACTGCACTCTCTTACTACATATCCCATTCAATAATATACAACGCACTCTATCGAGACCCACTTTAGGCCAAACGCCTTGCATATTCAAATCGACAAGGTAGGAAACTGCATGGTTGTAGTCCAAGCAGCCATTACACAGATGTCAAGGAACAAGGCGCGGTCAATACGAATCGACTTCCCAAAACTCACAAATTTTCTTCGAGCAGTGTTTTCATATTAATGTATGAAGCGCAATAGCCAAGCGTAAAATACGCAAAGTTTCTTCGCAGAAATAAAAGCAGAAAGCAGATGTAGAGGATATGACAACAATCCAAAATTCAAAGTCCGTGATACCAAATGTATAGTGCGGCATCGATAATCAACACCACTCAATTCCGCAACAAAGGCTAGCGATCACCGCATAAAGTCAAATTTGCAACCCACGATCGCGACACAACAAAGCGCATCACGGCACCGCCAACAGAATTTAGCATGTCCGCGTAAGGACAACATCTCTATATTCGCGCGATCGTGACGACATCTCTACCCACAGAATTGCACTTCTCATATGTATTTATCATTTCGTTTAAACAGGTATACACTAATTTTTCTCAAACTTAGCTTGCAGGAGCATTTATTCTGCTGTGAGCATCAAGAACATCGCTCAAAACGACGCCAAGAAGAATACGCCCGTGCAACGACGCCAAGATCAACACGCCCAGCAATGACGCGATCAAGATTGCGCTCACGCAATGACGCCAACAGCAATACGTCCAGGCAACGACGTCAGCATCAACACGTCCAGGCAACGACGTGATCAGCATTACGTCTACGCAACGATGCCATTAACAATACGTCCAGGCAACGACGTCAGCATCAACACGTCCAGGCAACGACGCCATCAGCATTGCGTCTACGCAACGACGCCATCATCAACACGTCCAGGCAACGACGGATCGCGATTAAGCGCCTACGCAACGACGCCAACAACAATACGCCCGTGCAACGACGCCAAGATCAACACGCCCAGTAACGACGCGATCGCGACGCGTTCACGCAACGACGCCAACAACAATACGTTCAGGCAACGATGTTATCAAGAACACGCCCGCATAACGACGCGGATCGCGATTATGTCTACGCAATGACGCCAAAGAAGAACACGCCCCAACGACGCGATCAAGACAAAGAAGTCCGGAAACGACGCCAAGAAGAACACGCCCGCACAACGACGCGATCAAGATTATGTTCACGCAACGACGCCAAAGAAGAACACGCCCCGCAACGACGTTATCGCGACAACAAGTCCAAAACGATGCCATCAAGAATACGCCCAGTGCAACGACGCCGCGATCAACATGTTCAGTAACGACGCGATCGCGATTGGCGCTTCACGCAACGACGCCATCGCCAATACATCCAGCAACAACGCCAAGATCAACACGCCCGTGCAACGACGCCATCGCGATTACGCCTACGCAACGACGCCTATCATCAACACGCCCGTGCAACGACGGATCGCGATTATGTCCGCATAACGACATCCAAAGATTGCGCTCACGCAACGACGCCAAAGAACAACATCGCCCAGTAACGACGCGATCGCGATTGCGCTCACGCGAACGACGCCAGCAGAATACGCCCGTGCAACGACGCGACAAGATCAATACGCCCGCAACGACGCCATCGCATTGGCGCTCACGCAACGACGCCATCAAAGAATACGCCCAGTGCAACGACGCGATCGCGATTATGTCCAGAAACGACATCATCGCGATTGCGCTTCACGCAACGACGCCAAGCAACACGCCCAGTGCAACGACGCCATCGCGATTGGCCACGCAACGACGCCAACAAAGAATACGCCCGCATAACGACGCGACGCGATCAATACGCCCAGTGCAACGACGCCATCGCGATTGCGCTCACGCAACGACGCCAAAGAAGAATACGCCCGTGCAACGACGCGACGCATTATGTCCGTGCAACGATATTATCGCGATTGCGCTCACGCAACGACGCCATCAACTATACGTCCAGGCAACGACGTTATCGCATTATGTTCAGGCAACGACATCATCGGCCAATGCCTACGCAACGACGCCAAGAAGAATACGCTCGTGCAACGCACGCCATCGCGATTGGTTCACGCAACGACGCCACAGTAAATACGCTCAGCAACGACGCCAAGATCAATACGCACAGCAACGACGCTATCGCGATTATGTCCAGCAACGACATCATCGCGATTGCCTCACGCAACGACGCCATCAAGATTGCGTTTACGCAACGACGCCAAGAAGAATACATCCGTGCAATGACGCGCGATTATGTCCGTGTAACGACATCATCAAGATTAAGCTTCACGCAACGACGCCAAAGAACAATACGCCCAGTAACGACGCCATCGCGACAAGGTTTACGTAACGACGCCATCAAAGAATACGCCTAGGCAACGACGCCAAGATCAACATGTCCAGCAACGACGCCATCATCATTGGGCGCTTCACGCAACGACGCCAAAGAAGAACATCGCCCAGCAACGATGTTATCAAGACAACAAGTCCAAAACGACGCCAAGTCCGAAACGACGCCAACAACAATACGCCCAGTAACGACGCCATCAAAGATTGCGCTACGCAACGACGCCGCAAAGAACACGCCCGTGCAACGACGTTATCAACACAACAAGTCAAAAAACGACGTCACGTCCAAAACGACGTCATCGACATATCACATCTACGCAAGGATGATTTCTATACTCGAAATTGCATTTCTTACTCATGCTTATTTACTCGCCTTAGCAAGCTTATGCACTAACTCTTTCGAGCTTTAGTCTACAGGGCGCTGCAGCAAGTGACAACATATCCGCATTCACAATCGCAACACGCCCGCAGTGGCGAAATCACAAAGATTTGCAAGATCACATCAACACAACAGCATCACATTTTGCAGGATAACATTTTCTACCCACAGTTGCATTGCTTTTAAAAATTATGCATCATCACTTTGCCTTAACAGTTATGCACTAACCGTTTGTTTAAGTCTTAGCATGCAGGAGCATGAGCACAACGTGGATTTTCTCTTACAAATAATCGGCAATTTGTCGCCAACCTTCCCAACGAACGGCGTAAGCCGACCTGCGCCGTCCACTCGCTCCACATCACCATAAAACCCAAAGACCATAAGCCGATAGCATTACACCCGTGTTCGCCGCTTATTTTTATTTTTACTTTTAGCATTACGTTCCTGTCGCCATAACTCGACATCGACAATTTGAGTCCGCTAGCCCGCTCGTTTTGACCACGTAGCCCAAAGGTCGCCATAACTCGACACCGACAAATTTTGAGTCCGCATTAGCCCGCCGCGGTGTTGACTGGTAGCTCAAAGGTCGCCATAACTCGACACCGACAGCTGAGTCACACTTTGTCTTAATTGCCCAACATTTTTGAAATTGACGGAGACAAAATTGGCTATAGTCAACGCTTTTGTCCAAGATTCTTCCATCATCTCCATACAAAGAGGGACAAGTTGTTGACACCCAATTTTGACCCTCCCGTCCAGACAGTAGCTATAAAATTACACTAATTTTGCAAAATAATTTCTTATAATTTTTTTTATAAAAAATGCAGCGATAAAACATTAATACAGGCATAAATAAACAATTTAATAATAACATTGCATTTTTACGTAGAGTATTAAGCACTTAGAGTCTCGCGCCCGAATTTATTAATTTTAAGCCCTGTCAAACAATTATTAATAATTAATAATACATAAAATAAATAATTTAGCAATGACGTCGTGTCAAGTAGCATAGTCGCATTTATTAATACGCAAAACAATTTCATAACTTATTTTAAATAATGATAAATAATGCACAATAAATAAGATTTTAAATAATAGCGCCGCATTCTAAAATATTAAGCACTAATTAAATAGCACGCCCGTCTTTATTTTTTTATTTTAATCTCAAACTTAGACTAACAAAGCACCTAAAATAATTTAATCACAATTTATTAATTTAATTTACCACTAATTAATAATACACCTAAGCTAATACACTTAAACTCTACCCCTAATTAAATAAAAACCAGCCCATTCGCCAAGCCCAATTAAATAACCCGCGGCCCAGCACCCGAAAGCCCAACACGCCCAAAGAATTTCTTATCACCATCACCCTTACCCCAACCCTTATCTTCCATTTTCATCCCTGTCGACGAGCCCTAAAGAAAAACCTAAGAACCCTAAAAAAGAGCAATCGTCGCACCTCCCCCTACGCACTCCATCGCCCCAGCCGGATTTTCACCGAGAATCCGGCAGTTACGCAAACTGCATCGTCCTTACCATAACGAGAACAGCGAATCAACCCATAAAATCGTCCAGAATAGCCATCCAAAATCACTCCAGAATATTAAGTTACCATAATCGAAATATACCATGTTCTTACCATAAGTAAACGAAATCCTTCAAATCGCTTACCTTACCCGCTCAAGCCGCATTTAATCAAGCAATTTAATCAAGACTAAATATTAGCTGATCGCATCACACGACCCGACCCGCCCGCACTAGTGCCCTACCCGGCACCCTGCTCGTATACGAGAATAGCAAGGAACATACATTAAGCTCATCAAATAAAATAACGAAATTAAATTACAGTTAGCCGATAAGGCTACCTTCCCGACACATATACATATACCTATACAACAAAGCTACATCCCTTTCTTTTTACAAACCGACCCACAAATACGTGACTACTGCACTTAAGAATTATAATCGTATGGACAGGCCCCGCCATACCCCGAACATACATAACCATGACAACTCCTAACATCGAGCCATCTAAAATGTCAACTGTGATCCTAAGCTCATGGATCCACACAGCACTCTAAACTCGCGACATTTAACGCACTTCGCCGGGTCCGCATAACAAAAATTTAATATGGAATGTAAATAACGCATGACGAAATGATCATAATCAGATAAAGAATGACAAGGACAAGTATAAAACAATACATACTGATCCTCGCCGTGTCATTACCACTTATGAACTTAATCGCACCTTATTATCTTTCCCGTCCCTTAAGAGTTATAGCCATATCTTACGCATATACTTAAGAGAAGTCATTAAGTTCATTACCATCTAACTTACTTATCTTTCAGAATATAGTCCGGTCCTTATGGAGGGACGATATACTACCCTACCCAAATACTGGTCGATAATGTCATGTAAACTCCAAATCAATCGTATATTAACCGCTCCTTTCCTTATTTCAATAAGACTTAACATCCTATTCTTTCGCATTTACTTAAGAGTTTAATCAAGTTTTTCCACATAACTTACATATCTTACATACCTTACATAACATAATCCGCCCATTTGCGACACTTGCATCACGAATCATGCGACATAATCCGCCCGCCGGCTCTGCATCGTGGAATCATGTAGCATAACCTGCCCGCCCGTGGAGCCTGCAAGATGACGTAACCCTCCGTGGTAGCTCTGTAAGATGACGTAACCCGCCTCGTAGGCCTCTGTATCTCATAACGTAATCCGCCTATCTGTAGGCTCTGTATTTCATAACGTAATCCGCCTATTTGTGCTCTGTATTTCATAACGTAATCCGCCTATTTGCAGGCTCTGTATTTCATAACGTAATCCGCCTATTTGTAGGCTCCTGTATTTCATAACGAATCCGCCTATTTGTAGGCTCCTGTATTTCATAACGCAATCCGCCTATTTGTAGGCTCGTGTGTATTTCATAACGTAATCCGCCTATTTGCAGGCTCTGCATTTCATAACGAATCCGCCTATTTGTAGTTCGTGTATATCCTTACGTAACATTTTAAAACGATTGTTACCTTCTTCTTAAGTCGTTATAACAACTTCCCATAAAGCTATTATAACGACCTTTCATTTTAGAGAACTCAAGGCACTCTTTATTCTTACAACATTAGGAAACTAGACCTAAAATACCACGCATATACGCATTTAAAAGAATCATAAACTTCTTTCTTTTAAAACTCAAGTCACGCACTTTAAAATCACGCCATCAATACTTTTAGAAATCAAGTCCACAACTTGAAAAATAAAGTTTCATAATCCTTAGAAGACAACCAAAGTTCATAGTCTTAAAACCTTATATCATACATTCTTTAAAATCCACTTACTTATACTTATACAAAACAAATATAAAGTTCCATACACTTCCAAAACCAAGTAACTTATTCTCTTAAAACCATATAACTTTCACTTTTAAAATCAATCCCTTTTCACATATAAATTCAAGTCATTTTTGAACGTAAAATCCACTTACTTACTTTAAATAAATCAAGACACATAGTTTTAAATCAAAACTCATATTTTCCTAACCATTCTTACCAACATCTCCCATAAGACTCAAAAGGACTTAGGACAATTTAACATACTTATAACTTAGGATAACTTAGACATAACCCTTACGTAGAGTAAATCAACATACATACTTCTTAACTTCTAAGAATAGAAGGAATCATGAAATAATACCACATGTATATTCCATACATAGAACCATGTCTAAAGAAGGAAGAGGTTCACATACCTCGTGACGATTGTCGCAAGTAGCAAAATGCTCCAAAGTACTTCAACCTTGATAGCTAGTCCATCCTCCAGGTAGAATACGCTATACTAAGTACTTCAACCTATAATGGTCACAATACGCCCATTAACCTCTCACTTCATAGAATTTTTCTAAGTGCTAGGTCACTAATTCTACGAAAATCTGACAAAGACTTCCTTTGTTTCTACTTACTTTGCCACCTTTTCAAGGCCGAATACAATAACCAAACAGCCCCAATTGGCTCACAATTTCTATAAGGTACTCCAATACAAATGACTAACTAAATGTTCCCAATTGGCTCACAATTTAGAAAGTAGTCCAATACAAATGAAAAACAAACTAAAAGTCCAAATTCGCCACCTCGAGTTCAACCTACCAATTCTTATCAAATTTCCGCTTCAATCCAAATTGGTAGCATAACATGATATCAAGTCGTATTTGATTATAATAATCCATAATCTCTAAGAGGTAACATGCGACGCATTTCTAATAACGATTAAATTGAAATCCAACTTAACAAGGCTTATATTACATTCCGATTTCCAATGCTACAATCAATCCACAATTCTTATAAACTTCTACTAATCAACTTCATGCTAGCAACACGTAAAGCTAATAATAACAATATAAACATATAATCTTGTAATACATTAAAGGACAAAATTATACCTCAACGAATCTTAATCCAATTCCAACCAAGTCGCCCTAGTAGTTTAGAACCTCTCCAAGACACTTCAATCCGCTTACTGAGACCCTTTGGAACAATACCAATAGCTTTCCTTCAAACCCCAATCCAAAACCTAGAAATCCACTAGGTTTTCCTCTTTGCGACTAATACGAAACTCTCTTTTTCCAAGGTTTTTCTATTGAGATGCACTTACATAACACTCATGAACCTTGGTTTAAAGCGTGGAGTTGAATGGACAACAAACAAAATTTTTCTCCCATGCTCCACCAAACCCGAGAGCCCTCGCCTAAGTTCTTCAATTTTTTGTGAAATAAGACTAAGTGTTGGCTCTCTCTGCTACAAGTAGTAATATATAGGCAGGAGGTCAAGGTGTCTACAAACGGGTGGCTGGATGAGGTCTTGCTAAATATCAAGTCTAGCGGGCCCATCGACCAAGTCAATTTTCTCAAGTCTACTACTGGAAGACTTGTCTTCCTAACAAGTGGTCAAATGACCATTATGTCCTTGCTTCCAATTCGCCCAAGACACATAAGGGGGTGACACGTGTCGCCTCCCATTCGCCACAATATTACTTTCTCCGACAATTCCATAATTCCGATAAAATTTTACAAGCCTCAAATCTTAACACTCATGAAGTTCTTACGCACTATCTTAAAACATGTCCTCAGAATTCACGGGTGTAACACGACTCGACACTTACCAACATTAGAACCCAAGATCGGGACTATAAAAGAGAGAGCATGCAAAACCGATGGGCATGGATCGGGACACCCTTAGCGTAGCTTAAGAACCCAATCGACAGACAGAGCAGCAGAGATCGGAGGAAGAGCAAGGGTGGACATCAATCCAGACCCCCCTTTCTTTTCGACTAACGAAAGCCGACCGGCTGCATACGCAAGACAGAGAAGAAGCGTACGACTAATTCCTCGAATCGATCGAGAATCCAATGAGGTTTCTTACCAAAGAAAAATCGTGAATCCAAAATACAAAGCCAAAACTTTTCTCGCAATAATAGCCTAGAATTACCCCCTAAACCGCATCGCTTTCAATCACATCACAATAACCCGCCGAGGACCGACGACTTGATACGCTGCCTCGGTTCACTGTCCGAGAAGCAAATGAAGAGTCTCACTACGAGATTCATCACGAGCTACTTCAAATGGCAACCCGCGCCTATGTGCATCCGCATTCGCATTCCCGCCTGTAAATCCCTAAACAAAAATAGACAAGATGACGCTGTCATCCGCTCCCAACTCCTCTTACTCTTTAAATTTGATTGCCTCATTTTATGCCTTTACTTGTTTATTGCAATTTTACTATTTAAACTTGTAATTAATAAGAGAGCTAATTCAATTAGTCTTTGAACATAAAAGGGAAGGTGATTTAGAATTAAATGCACTTCTAATTATTTATCTTAGGCTTATCATTTCATATCTAATCTTTTGCCTAATCATTAAAATCACATATCTAAAACTAACGCACTAATTCTTTGATTTCGCAGATAAATGCATATCCATATTCCATAAATAACCTTTGCATCCTTTACATATCGCCTTAGTCTTATAAACTTTTATCAACACGCCTTCTTTATAAAATATTTTGAAAGATCTTTTATTTTTTCAAAACACGCACTTTTAAACATAATAATTACCTTAGGTTTGGCAGACAACCGCAAGTTAATGATCTTAGAGGTGCCTAACCCCTTCCTCTAGATTAATAAAGAACTCTTGCCCGGAATCTCATTAAGTCAGCAGACCATTAAAATGGAGTTAATGTTCACTTTAAACTAGTTAACATTTAGGTGTCCTAATTCACCCAATTAATTAGGTGGCGACTCCGCGAACCCCTTAGCATTTAGCACCTTTTAGCATTTTAGCACTTTTAGCACCCTTGACCCTTTAGCATTTCTATCCCCTTTAGCATCTTTTTAAACTTTTAGCATCTTTTTAACATTTTAAGCACCTTTTTAAACATTTAGCATTTTTAACTCTTTATTATTTATTTTTCTAACCTTTACTTAAGGTTCGCTAAAATGTCGCTAAAAAAGGCGGATGTAAATGGCGACTACTGGGATTTAAGGTTCTTAACCACAACAGACCTAGGGTTATTATTTGGCATTACTTTTTGCATTTAATTTTGTGTGCTGTATTTTATTTTATTTAATTTAATTGCTATCTCGCATCGCTTTCCTTAAACCGCATTCCGCCATATTTCTTCCACTGAAAATTCACACAATCACACACCGCATGCGAGGCGCGCTGTGCATCAAGAAAATTCTTTCTTCAAACCCAAATTTAGGAGAGTTGGTAATATACGTGAGTGTCCGGCCTAACCGGGTCGCGTAGCCTTCTCACTGAGTTGTCCGCCGGGAACTCAAGGCCTAGTAAAACCAAATCTTAGTAACTCGTGATAGCTACACCACCCTTTATTTTAAGGCACGATTTACCTTAGGTGGCCTGTCCTGGCATCGACACCACAATTAGGAAAACACCAAACTCGTCGACGGGTTTCTCAACCCAACGACCAACCAAAGATATTACAGTAGCGTGGCAATGATAGACAAATCCAAACCTAATCATGATATGCTGAAATTGGAAAGTGCACCGCCATTTGGTCGCCATTTCCAACAAAAGCATTACAATGGACGGTTTGGACAAATCCATCATGACCGCATATATGACGCTTAGGCCTACCTCCCACAAACGGGTCCCTACGCATATTAGGACTCATTGCAATGACAATTTACGTGATACGACTTGCTAAATATTTTTATACTTTTGCAAAATCACGTGCTTTACACTAACGCAGTTTGCTACATGTTGTCTAAAGGATTTATCATCTCCCCCAAAGGTCGATTTGTATTTGACTAAGCAATGACAGAGCATCGATATTTCACAAGATCAAAGGCACGGCCCAAATGATACGACCGATTCTGGCGGCATCGAGCGTAACGAGCCTGAACTTGTCTTCGTTCCTATAGGCAAAGCAGGTCTCGTAAAAGAAAAGGAAGATAGATCCGATCGAGCACCTCGCCAGCTACTACAACAAACGGCAACCCCGCAGCTTAAAGTAAAAGGCTCAAACTCACCAGAGCACTCGTCGCAAATAACCAAAACAATCGTAACCTCCAAATTATTACCAAGACTCTTACTACATATCCCATTCAAATAATATACAACGCACTCCATCGAGACCCACTTTAGGCCAAACGCCTTGCATATTCAAAATCGACAAGGTAGGAAACTGCAGGTTGTAGAGTCCAAGCAAAGCCAGCATACAGATGTCAAGGAACAAGGCGCAGTCAAATACGACCGACTTCAAAAACTCACAAATTTTCTTTGAGCGCAGTTTTTCATATTAATGTAAGGTAAAGTGCAATAGCCGGCGTAAAATACTGCAAAAGTTTCTTCTATAAACAGAAAGAAGCAGCAGATGTAGAGGATATGACAACAATCCAAAATTCAAAGTCCGCATCAAGCAAATGCGTAAGTGCGGCATCGATAATCAACACAATTCAATTCGCAACAAAGGCTAGCGATCACCGCATAAAGTCAAATTTGCAACCCACGATCGCGACACAACAGCGCATCATGGCAATCCGCCAGCGCCATGAGCATGTCCGCCGCAAGGACAACATCTCTATATTCGCCAGCGATCGTGACTACATCTCTACCTACGCACTGCACTTCATATGTATTTATCATTTCGCTTAAACAGTATACACTAATTTTTTCAAACTTAGCTCGTGAGCATTTATTCTGCGAGCATCAAGAACACGCCCAAAACGACGCCAAAGCAGAATACGCCCAGTGCAACGACGCCAAGATCAACACGCCCAGCAATGACGTGATCAAGATTGGCTTCACGCAATGACGCCAACAAAGAATACGCCCGTGCAACGACGCCAAGATCAACACGCCCAGCAACGACGCGATCGCGATTACGCCTACGCAACGATGCCATTAACAATACGCCCAGCAACGACGCCAAAGATCAACACGCCCAGTAACGACGCCATCGCATTGGCGCTTACGCAACGACGCCATCATCAACACGCCCAGCAACGACGGATCGCGATTACGCCTACGCAACGACGCCAACAACAATACGCCCAGTAACGACGCCGCGATCAACACGCCCGTGCAACGACGCGGATCGCATTGGCGCTACGCAACGACGCCAACAACAATACGCTCAGCAACGACGTTATCGCGAACACGCCCGCATAACGACGCGGATCGCGATTATGTTCACGCAATGACGCCAAGAAGAACATCGCCCCAAGAACGACGCATCAAGACAAAGAAGTCCGGAACGACGCCGCAAGAAGAACATCGCCCGCATAACGACGTGATCGCATTATGTCTACGCAACGACGCCAAAGAAGAACATCGCCCCGCAACGACGTTATCAAAGACAACAAGTCCAAAACGATGCCATCAAGAATACGCCCGTGCAACGACGCCAAGATCAACATGTCCAGTAACGACGTGATCGCGATTGCCTACGCAACGACGCCATCAAAGAATACATCCAGCAACAACGCCAAGATCAACACGCCCAGTGCAACGACGCCATCAAGATTAAGGCCTACGCAACGACGCCATCATCAACACGTCCAGGCAACGACGGATCGCGATTATGTCCGCATAACGACATCACCAAAGACGCTTCACGCAACGACGCCAAAGAACAACACGCCCAGTGCAACGACGCGATCGCATTGGCGCTTCACGCAACGACGCCGCAGTAAATACGCCCGTGCAACGACGCACGCGATCAATACGCCCAGTAACGACGCATCGCGATTGGCTTCACGCAACGACGCCATCAAGAATACGCCCAGTGCAACGACGCATCAAGATTATGTCCAGAAACGACATCATCGCGATTACGCCTACGCAACGACGCTGTAAGCAACACGCCCAGTAACGACGCTATCAAGATTGCCTACGCAACGACGCCAACAAAGAATACGCCCGCATAACGACGCGACGCGATCAATACGCCCAGTAACGACGCTATCGCGATTAAGGCTTCACGCAACGACGCCAAGAAGAATACGCCCAGCAACGACGCGACAAGATTATGTCCAGTAACGACATTATCGCGATTGCGCCTACGCAACGACGCCATCAACTATACGCCCGTGCAACGACGCATCGCGATTATGTTCAGTAACGACATCATCGCTGGCCTACGCAACGACGCCAAAGAAGAATACGCTCAGCAACGACGCCATCGCGATTGCCCACGCAACGACGCCAGCAGTAAATACGCCCAGCAACGACGCCAAAGATCAATACGCATGTGCAACGACGCGATCGCGATTATGTTCAGTAACGACATCATCGCGATCGCGCTTCACGCAACGACGCCATCGCATTGCTGTTTACGCAACGACGCCAAAGAATACATCCGTGCAATGA
Organism: Przewalskia tangutica; assembly: GCA_029844215.1. Classification (NCBI taxonomy): domain Eukaryota; kingdom Viridiplantae; phylum Streptophyta; class Magnoliopsida; order Solanales; family Solanaceae; genus Przewalskia; species Przewalskia tangutica. The sequence continues at coordinate 145,407,996 of CM056719.1, forward strand.
CGCGACGCGATTATGTCCAGTAACGACATCATCGCGATTGCTGCCTACGCAACGACGCCAAAGAACAATACGCCCGTGCAACGACGCCATCGATTAAGGCCTACGTAACGACGCCATCAAGAATACGCCCAGCAACGACGCCAAGATCAACATGTCCAGCAACGACGCCATCATCATCATTGGCTTACGCAACGACGCCAAAAACAACACGTCCAGACAACGACGTTATCAGCACAACAAGTCCAAAAACGACGTTAAGTCCGAAAACGACGCCAACAACAATACGCCCAGTAACGACGCTATCAAGATTGGCTTCACGCAACGACGCCGGCAAAGAACACGCCCGTGCAACGACGCGATCAACACAACAAGTCAAAACGACGCCACGCCCAAAACGACGCCATCGACATATCACATCTACGCAAGGATGATTTCTATACTAAATCGCATTTCTTACTCATGCTTATTTACTCGCCTTAGCGCTATGCACTAACTCTTTCGAGCTTTAGTCTACAGGGCAGCAAAGAAGCGACAACATATCCGCATTCACAATCGCAACACGCCCGCAAGGGCGAAATCACAAAGATTTGCAAAGATCACATCAACACAACAGCATCACATTTTTGCAGATAACATTTTCTACCCACAACATTGCTTTTAAAAATTACGATCATCACTTTGCTCTTAACAGCTATGCACTAACCGCTTGTTTAAGCTCTTAGCATGCAGAGCACGAGCACAACGTGGATTTTCTTACAAATAACCGGCAATTTGTCGGGGCCAACCTTCCCAACGAACGGCGTAAGCCGACCTGCCGCTTCTGGCCCACTGCTCCACATCACCATAAAACCCAAGACCATAAGCCGATAGCATTACACCTGTGTTCAAGCCGCTTATTTTTATTTTTACTTAGCATTACGCACTCGTCGCCATAACTCGACATCGACAATTTGAGTCCGCTAGCCCGCTGGTGTTTTGACCACGGCAGCCCAAAGGTCGCCATAACTCGACATCGACAAATTTTGAGTCCGCATTAGCCCGCCTCGCTTGACCACGGTAGCTCAGGTCGCCATAACTCGACATCGACAGTCTCAAGCCACTTTGTCTTAATTGCCCAACATTTTTTGAAATTTGACGGAGACAAAATTGGCTATAAGTCAACGCTTTGTCCAAGATTCTTCCATCATCTCCATACAAAGAGGACAAGTTGTCGACACCCAATTTTGACCCTCCCGCCTGCATAAAGAGCTATAAAATTACACTAATTTGCAAAATAATTTCTTATAATTTTTTATAAAAATGCAACATAAAACATTAATACAGCATAAATAAACAATTTAATAATAACATTGCATTTTTACGTAGAGTATTAAGCACTTAGAGTCTCGCTACCAATTTATTAATTTTAAGCCTCACAAACAATTATTAATAATTAATAATACATAAAATAAATAATTTAGCAATGACGTCGTGTCAAGTAGCATAGTCGCATTTAGTAATACGCAAAACAATTTCATAACTTATTTTAAATAATGATAAATAATGCACAATAAATAAGATTTTAAATAATAGCGCCGCATTCTAAAATATTAAGCACTAATTAAATAGCACGCCCGTCTTTATTTTTTTAATCTCAAACTTAGACTAACAAAACACCTAAAATAATTTAATCACAATTTATTAATTTAATTTACCACTAATTAATAATACACCTAAGCTAATACACTTAAACTCTACCCCCTAATTAAATAAAAACCAGCCCATTCACCAAGCCCAATTAAATAACCCGCGGCCCAGCACCCGAAAGCCCAACACGCCCCAGCAGCCCTTATCAGCCCATCACCCTTACCCCAGCCCTTATCTTCCATTTTCACCCCTGTCGACGAGCCCTAAAGAAAAACCTAAGAACCCTAAAAGAGAGCAATCGCCGCACCTCCCCCTACGCACTCCATCGCCCACCGGATTTTACCGAGAATCCGCAGTTACGCAACCGCATCGCCCTTACCATAACGAACAAATAATCAACCCATAAAATCGCCCGCATAGCCATCCAAAATCACCTGCATTATTAAGTTACCATAATCGAAATATACCACGTTTACCATAAGTAAACGAAATCCTTCAAATCGCTTACCTTACCGCTCAAGCCGCACGAATCAAGCACCTAATCAAGACTAAATATTAGCTGACCGCATCACACGACTCCGACCCGCCCGCGACTAGTGCCCTACCCGCACCCTGCTCGTGTATACGCGTAGAATAGCAATGAACATACATAAGCTCATCAAATAAAATAACGAAATTAAATTACGTGTTAGCCGATAAGGCTACCTTCCCGACACATATACATATACCTATACAACAAAGAAGCTACATCCCTTTCTTTTTACAAACCGACCCACAACACGTGACTACTGCACTTAAGAATTATAATCGTATGACAGGCCCCGCCATACCCCGAACATACATAACCACGACAACTCCGAACATCTGAGCCATCTAAAAATGCTGAACCAGATCCTAAGCTCATGATCCACACTGTACCTAAACTCATGACATTTAACGCAGCTCGGCGGGTCGCATAACAATTAATACGGAATGTAAATAACGCATAAGAAATGATCATAATCAGACAAAAGAATGACAAGGACAAGTATAAAACAATACATACCTGATCTCCGCTGTCATTACCACTTATGAACTTAATCGCACCTTATTATCTTTTCCGTCCCCTCAAGAGTTATAGCCATATCTTACGCATACTTAAGAGAAGTCATTAAGTTCATTACCATCTAACTTACTTATCTTTCAGAATATAGTCCGTCCTTATGGAGGACGATATACTACCCTACCAAATATCGGTCGATAATGTCATAGAAACTCCCAAATCAATCAGATATTAACCGCCTTTCCTTATTTCAATAAGACTTAACATCCTATTCTTTCGCATTTACTTAAGAGTTTAATCAAGTTTTTCCACATAACTTACATATCTTACATACCTACATAACATAATCCGCCCATTTATGGACACTGCATCATGAATCACGTGACATAATCCGCCCGCGCCTTGCATCGCGGAATCATGTAGCATAACCCGCCCGCCTGTGGAGCTCTTGTAAGATGACGTAACCCGCTCACGTAGGCTCTGTAAGATGACGAATCCCTACCGTGCAGGCTCTGCATCTCATAACGCATCCGCCATTCAGAAAGCTCTGTATTTCATAACGTAATCCGCCTATTTGCAGGCCCTGTATTTCATAACGTAATCCGCCTATTTGTAGTTCGTGTATTTCATAACGTAATCCGCCATTTGTAGGCCTGTATTTCATAACGAATCCGCCTATTTGTAGGCTCCTGGTATTTCATAACGAATCCGCCTATTTGTAGGCCTGCATTTCATAACGTAATCCTACTATTTGTAGGCTCTGGTATTTCATAACGTAATCCGCCTATTTGCAGTTCTTGTATATCCTTACGTAACATTTTAAAACGATTGTTACCTTCTTCTTAAGTCGTTATAACAACTTCCCATAAAGCTATTATAACGACCTTTCATTTTAGAGAACTCAAGGCACTCTTTATTCTTACAACATTAGGGAAACTAGATTAAAATACCACGCATATACGCATTTAAAAGAATCATAAACTTCTTTCTTTTAAAACTCAAGTCACGACTTTAAAATCATGTCATCAATACTTTTAGAAATCAAGTCCACAACTTGAAAATAAAGTTTCATAATCCTTAGAAGACAAACCAAAGTTCATAGTCTTAAAACCTTATATCATACATTCTTTAAAATCCACTTACTTATACTTATACAAAACAAATATAAAGTTCCATACACTTCCAAAACCAAGTAACTTATTCTCTTAAAACCATATAACTTTCACTTTTAAAATCAATCCCCTTTTCACATATAAATTCAAGTCATTTTTGAACGAAATCCACTTACTTACTTTAAATAAATCAAGACACATAGTTTTAAATCAAAACTCATATTTTCCTAACCATTCTTACCAACATCTCCCATAAGACTCAAAAGGACTTAGACAATTTAACATACTTATAACTTAGGATAACTTAGACATAACCCTAACGTAGAGTAAATCAAAATACATACTTCTTAACTTCTAATAATAGAAGGAATCATGAAATAATACCACATGAATATTCCATACATATAACCATGTCTAAAGAAGGAAGAGGTTCACATACCTCATGACGATTGTCGACAAGTAGCAAATGCTCCAAAGTACTTCAACCTTGATAGCTATTCCATCCTCCAAGTAGAATACGCTATACTAAGTACTTCAACCTATAATGGTCACAATACGCCCATTAACCTCTCACTTCATACGTAGAATTTTTCTAAGTGCTAGGTCACTAATTCTACTAAAAATCTGACAAGACTTCCTTTGTTTCTACTTACTTTGCCACCTTTTCAAGGCCGAATACAATAACCAAACAGCCCCAATTGGCTCACAATTTCTATAAGGTACTCCAATACAAATGACTAACTAAATGTTCCCAATTGGCTCACAATTTAGAAAGTAGTCCAATACAAATGAAAAACAAACTAAAAGTCCAAATTGCCACCTGAGTTCAACCTTACCAATTTATCAAATTTCCGCTTCAATCCAAATTGGTAGCATAACATGATATCAAGTCGATTTGATTATAACAATCCATAATCTCTAAGTAGGTAACATGCGACGCATTTCTAATAACGACTAAATTGAAATCCAACTTAACAAGGCTTATATTACATTCCTGGATTTCCAATGCTACAATCAATCCACAATTTTATAAACTTCTACTAATCAACTTCATGCTAGCAACACGTAAAGCTAATAACAACAATATAAACATATAATCTTGAATACATTAAAGGACAAAATTATACCTCAACGAATCTTAATCCAATTCCAATCCTGGTCGCCCTAGTAGTTTAGAACCTCTCCAAGACACTTCAATCCGCTTACTGAGACCCTTTGAACAATACCAATAGCTTTCCTTCAAACCCCAATCCAAAACCTAGAAATCCACTAGGTTTTCCTCTTTGCGACTAATACGAAAACTCTCTTTTTCCAAGGTTTTTCTATCGAGATGCACTTACATAACACTCATGAACCTTGGTTTAAAGCTGGAGTTGAATGGACAACAAACAAAATTTTTCTCCCCATGCTCCACCAAACCCGAGAGCCCTTGCCTAAGTTCTTCAATTTTTTGTGAAATAAGACTGTTGGCTCTCTCTGCTACAAGAGTAATATATAGGGCAAATGAGGGTCAAGGTGTCTACAAACGGGTGGCTGTGGATGAGGTCTTGCTAAATATCAAGTCTAGTGGGCCCATCGACCAAGTCAATTTTCTCAAGTTTCTACTACTGAAGACTTGTCTTCCTAACAAGTGGTCAAATGACCATTATGTCCTTGCTTCAATTCGCCCAAGACACATAAGGGGTGACACGTGTCGCTCTCCCATTCGCACAATATTACGTTTCTCCGACAATTCCATAATTCGATAAAATTTTACAAGCCTCAAATCTTAACACTTGTAGTTCTTACGCACTATCTTAAAACACGCCCCGTAATTCACGGGGTGTAACATTCTTCCTCTTAGAAACATTCGCCCTCGAATGTTCTTTCGAGTCAAACTCATAATTAGCGACATAGTTTCCTTTCACAACCCCGACATACCAACAATGCCACACATGGCCCTAATACTCGCACACGCACATCCGCTCCATCATAAGTCCAAAAGAGATTACCTTTTCGCATTTCCAACTCTTTCTAACATACATACATAACTTCCATACCTTCTCGTACCTAGTTAGTCTTTACCAATTCCCGTGACTCTAAACTCATCAGAGGCAACATGCCCGACTCATACATAACTCCGTATAGACGTATGTCACAATACCAACTATACTATAATCCATACCAACCTCGATACACAATCCACATAGTCCTTCCCGGTCTCTCGCCGCTTCTCGTAGGCCGCAATCAACATAACTCGTTAGGAGAGACGACCCTAACAACACAAATTCTATCGCACGATCTCAGTGAGAAGAACGGAAACCAATCCTAAATGCCTCGCAGCCTCCCGATTATAGACGTGGTGCACAACACACCGATAATCAAGACTCTACTAGACACGCCCAGACACTTTCCGAGGACTAATCGCCGATACCACTTTTGTCACGACCCGACCGCTCGCGACTAGTGCCCTACCCGCACCCTGCTCGTGCATACGTGAGAATAGCAACATACATACGGCTCATCAAATAAAATAACGAAATTAAATTACAAAGTTAGCCGATAAGGCTACCTTCCCGACACATATACATATACCTATACAACAAAGAAGCATCCCTTTCTTTTTACAAACCGACCCACAACACGTGACTACGCACTTAAGAATTATAATCGTATGACAGGCCCCGCCATACCCCAACATACATAACCATGACAACTCCGAACATCGGAGCCATCTAAAATGTCAACCAGATCCTAAGCTCATGATCCACACTGTACCTAAACTCGCGACATTTAACGCACTTCGGCGGGGTCAGATAACAAAAATTTAATATGGAATGTAAATAACGTGACAAGAAATGTGATCATAATCGCACAAAAGAATGACAAGGACAAGTATAAAACAATACATACCGTATCCGCCGTGTCATTACCACTTATGAACTTAATCGCACCTTATTATCTTTTTCCGTCCCTTAAGAGTTATAGCCATATCTTACGCATATACTTAAGAGAAGTCATTAAGTTCATTACCATCTAACTTACTTATCTTTCGTGAACATAGTCCGTCCCTTATGGAGGACGATATACTACCCTACCAAATACCGGTCGATAATGTCATAGAAACTCCAAATCAATCGATATTAACCGCCTTTCCTTATTTCAATAAGACTTAACATCCTATTCTTTCGCATTTACTTAAGAGTTTAATCAAGTTTTTCCACATAACTTACATATCTTACATACCTTACATAACATAATCCGCCCATTTGCGACACTGCATCACTTAATCACGCGACATAATCCGCCACCCGCGCTCGGTATCGTGGAATCACGTAGCATAACCCGCCCGCCGCGAGCTCTGTAAGATGACGAACCCTACTCGTAGGCTCTGTAAGATGACGTAACCCGCCTCCGTAGGCTCTGTATCTCATAACGCAATCCGCCTATCTGCAGCTCGTATTTCATAACGCATCCGCCTATTTGCAGCTCCAGCATTTCATAACGTAATCCGCCTATTTGTAGGCTCCTGTATTTCATAACGTAATCCGCCTATTTGCAGGCCTCCTGTATTTCATAACGAATCCGCCTATTTGTAGGCTCGTATTTCATAACGTAATCCGCCATTTGTAGGCTCCTGTATTTCATAACGTAATCCCACTATTTGTAGGCTCCTGTATTTCATAACGAATCCGCCTATTTGTAGCTCGTATATCCTTACGTAACATTTTAAAACGATTGTTACCTTCTTCTTAAGTCGTTATAACAACTTCCCATAAAGCTATTATAACGACCTTCATTTTAGAGAACTCAAGGCACTCTTTTATTCTTACAACATTAGGGAAACTAGACCTAAAATACCACGACATAATGCATTTAAAAGAATCATAAACTTCTTTCTTTTAAAACTCAAGTCACGCACTCTTAAAATCATGTCATCAATACTTTTAGAAATCAAGTCCACAACTTGAAAATAAAGTTTCATAATCCTTAGAAGACAACCAAAGTTCATAGTCTTAAAACCTTATATCATACATTCTTTAAAATCCACTTACTTATACTTATACAAAACAAATATAAAGTTCCATACACTTCCAAAACCAAGTAACTTATTCTCTTAAAACCATATAACTTTCACTTTTAAAATCAATCCCTTTTCACATATAAATTCAAGTCATTTTTGAACGTGAAATCCACTTACTTACTTTAAATAAATCAAGACACATAGTTTTAAATCAAAACTCATATTTTCCTAACCATTCTTACCAACATCTCCCATAAGACTCGTAGGACTTAGACAATTTAACATACTTATAACTTAGGATAACTTAGACATAACCTCACGTAGAGTAAATCAACATACATACTTCTTAACTTCTAAGAATGTAGGAATCATGAAATAATACCACATGTATATTCCATACATAGAACCATGTCTAAAGAAGGAAGAGGTTCACATACCTCGTGACGATTGTCGACAAGTAGCAAAATGCCCAAAGTACTTCAACCTTGATAGCTATTCCATCCTCCAAGTAGAATACGCTATACTAAGTACTTCAACCTATAATGGTCACAATACGCCCATTAACCTCTCACTTCATACGTAGAATTTTTCTAAGTGCTAGGTCACTAATTCTACGAAAAATCGGACAGCACTTCCTTTGTTTCTACTTACTTTGCCACCTTTTTCAAGGCCGAATACAATAACCAAACAGCCCCAATTGGCTCACAATTTCTATAAGGTACTCCAATACAAATGACTAACTAAACAGCCCCAATTGGCTCACAATTTAGAAAGTAGTCCAATACAAATGAAAAACAAACTAAAAAGTCCAAATTCGGCCACCTTGAGTTCAACTCACCAATTCTTATCAAATTTCGCTTCAATCCAAATTGGTAGCATAACATGATATCAAGTCGTATTTGATTATAACAATCCATAATCTCTAAGAGGTAAATACGCGACATTTCTAATAACGACTAAATTGAAATCCAACTTAACAAGGCTTATATTACATTCCGGATTTCCAATGCTACAATCAATCCACAATTCTTATAAACTTCTACTAATCAACTTCATGCTAGCAACACGTAAAGCTAATAACAACAATATAAACATATAATCTTGTAACACATTAAAGGACAAAATTATACCTCAACGAATCTTAATCCAATTCCAATCCGAAGTCGCTTCCTAGTAGTTTAACCTCCAAGACACTTCAATCCGCTTACTGAGACCCTTGAACAATACCAATAGCTTTCCTTCAAACCCCAATCCAAAACCTAGAAATCCACTAGGTTTTCCTCTTGACTAATACGAAAACTCTCTTTTTCCAAGGTTTTTCTATTGAGACGCACTTACATAACACTCATGAACCTCGTTTAAAGTGCGGAGTCAATGGACAACAAACAAAATTTTTCTCCCATGCTCCACCAAACCCGAGAGCCCTCGCTAAGTTCTTCAATTTTTTGTGAAATAAGACTAAGTGTTGGCTCTCTTGCTACAAGTAGTAATATAGGGCAAAGGAGGTCGCGTGTCTACAAACGGGTGGCTAGATGAGGTCTTGCTAAATATCAAGTCTAGCGCCCATCGACCAAGTCAATTTTCTCAAGTTCTACTACTGGAAGACTTGTCTTCCTAACAAGTGGTCAAATGACCATTATGTCCTCGCTTCAATTCGCCCAAGACACATAAGGGGGTGACACGTGTCGCCTCCCATTCACACAATATTACGCCCGACAATTCCATAATTCCGATAAAATTTTACAAGCCTCAAATCTTAACACTTCAGAAGTTCTTACGCACTATCTTAAAACATGTCCTCAGAATTCACGGTGTAACACGACCTTGATTACTTACCAACATTAGAACCCAAGATCGACTATAAAAGAGAGAGCATGCAAACCGGATGGGCATGGATCGACACCCTTAGCGCAGCTAAGAACCCAATCGGCTGCACAGAGCAGCAGAGAGATCGGAGCAAGAGTGCGGTGGACAGAATCCGCACTTTCTTTTTCGACCAACGAAGCCGACCGGCGTATACGCAAGATGTAGAAGAATACGACTAATTCCCGAATCGATCGAGAATCCAACAAATGAGGTTTCTACCAAAGAAAATCGTGAATCCAAAATACAAAGCCAAAACTTTTCTCGCAATAATAGCCTAATTACCCCCTAAACCGCATCGCTTTCAATCACATCACAATAACCCGCCGAGCGGACCGACGACTGATACGCTGCCTCTGTCACGTCCGAGAAGCAAAATGAAGAGTCTCACTACGAGATTCATCACGAGCTACTTCAAATGGCAACCCGCCTATGTGCATCCGCATTCGCATTCCCGCCTGTAAATCCCTAAACAAAAATAGACAAGATGACGCTGTCATCCGCTCCCAACTCCTCTTACTCTTTAAATTTGATTGCCTCATTTTATGCCTTTACTTGTTTATTGCAATTTTACTATTTAAACTTGTAATTAATAAGAGAGCTAATTCAATTAGTCTTTGAACATAAAAGGTGGAAGGTGATTTAGAATTAAATGCACTTCTAATTATTTATCTTAGGCTTATCATTTCATATCTAATCTTTGCCTAATCATTAAAATCGCATATCTAAAACTAACGCACCAATTCTTTGATTTCAGATAAATGCATATCCATATTCCATAAATAACCTTTGCATCCTTTACATATCGCCTTAGTCTTATAAACTTTTATCAACATGCCTTCTTTATAAAATATTTTGAAGATCTTTTATTTTTTCAAAACACGCACTTTTAAACATAATAATTACTCCTAGGTTTGGCAGACAACCGTAGTTAATGATCTTGTATGTGCCTAACCCTTCCTCTAGATTAATGTTAACTCTTGCCCTAATCTCATTAAGTCACAGACCATTAAAATGGAGTTAATGTTCACTTTAAACTAGTTAACATTTGTGTGTCCTAATTCACCCAATTAATTAGGTGGCGACTCCGCGAACCCCTTAGCATTTAGCACCTTTTAGCATTTTAGCACTTTTAGCACCCTTGACCCTTTAGCATTTCTATCCCCTTTAGCATCTTTTTAAACTTTTAGCATCTTTTTAACATTTTAAGCACCTTTTTAAACATTTAGCATTTTTAACTCTTTTATTATTTATTTTTCTAACCTTTTACTTAAGCAGGGTTCGCTAAAATGTCGCTACGTAAAAAGGCGTGATGTAAATGGCGACTACTGGGATTTAAGGTTCTTAACCACAATGCATCTAGGGTTATTATTTGGCATTACTTTTTGCATTTAATTTTGTGTGTCAGATTTTATTTTATTTAATTTAATTCTATTCGCTATCGCTTCCTTAAACCGCATTCCGCTCATATTTCTTCCACTGAAAATTCACACAATCACACACCGCATGCGAGGTGCGCTTGGTGCATCAAAGAAAATTCTTTCTTCAAAACCCAAATTTGGGAGAGTTGGTAATATACGCGAGTGTCCTGGCCTAACCTGGCCGCGTAGCCTTCTCACTGAAGGTCATCCGCCTGAACTCAAGGCCTAGTAAACCAAATCTTAGCAACTCGTGATGTAGCTACACCACCCTTTATTTTAAGGCACGATTTACCTTAGGTGTCGGCCCTGGCATCGACACCACAATTAGGAAAACACCAAACTCGCTGACGGGTTTCTCAACCCAACGACCAACCAAAGATATTACGTGGCAATGATAGACAAATCCAAACCTAATCATGATATTAAATTGGAAAAAGTGCACCGTCATTTGGTCGCCATTTCCAACAAAAGCATTACAATTGACGGTTGGACAAATCCATCACGACTCGCATATATGACGCTTAGGCCTACCTCCGCACAAACGGGTCCCCACGCATATTAGACTCGCTGCAATGTGACAATTTACGTGATACGATTTGCTAAATATTTTTATACTTTGCAAAATCACGTGCTTTACACTAACGCAGCTTTGCTACACGTTGTCTACAGGATTTATCATCTCCCCCAAAGCGCGATTTGTATTTGCCTAAGCAATGACAGAGCATCGATAGTTCACAAGATCAAAGGCACGGTCCAAATGACATGACCGATTCGCGGCATCGAGCAGAACGAGCCTGAACTTGTCTTCGTTCCTATAGCAAAGCAGGTCTAAAAGAAAAGCAAAGATAGATCCGACGAGCACCTCGCCGCTACTACAACAAACGGCAACCCCGCAGCTTAAAGTAAAAGGCTCAAACCTCACCAGAGCACTCGCCGCAAATAACCAAAACAATCGTAACCTCCAAATTATTACCGACTCTCTTACTACATATCCCATTCAAATAATATACAACGCACCCATCGAGACCCACTTTAGGCCAAACGCCTTTGCATATTCAAAATCGGGACAAGGTAGGAAACTGCATAGGTTGTAGGTCCAAGGTGCCAGCACACGATGTCAAGGAACAAGGCGAAGTCAAATACGAATCAATTTCCAAAAACTCACAAATTTTCTTTGAGCGCAGTTTTTCATATGTACAGAAAGCGCAATAGCCAAGCGTAAAATACGCAAAGTTTCTTCGCAGAAACAGAAAGAAGCAGCAGATGTAGAGGATATGACAACAATCCAAAATTCAAAGTCCGCATCAAGCAAATGTACAGTGCGGCATCGATAATCAACAATAACTCAATTCCGCAACAAAGGCAAGATCACCGCATAAAGTCAAATTTGCAACCCACGATCGCGACACAACAAAGGCATCATGGCACCGCCACAGGCCATGAAGCATGTCCGCAAGGACAACATCTCTATATTCACAAAGCGACGTGACGACATCTCTACCCACAGAATTGCACTTCTCATATGTATTTATCATTTCGTTTAAACAGGTATACACTAATTTTTCTCAAACTTAGCTTGCAGGAGCATTTATTCTACAGGAGCATCAGCAACACGTCTGAAAACGACGCCAGCAGCAATACGTCCAGGCAACGACGTCAGCATCAACACGTCCAGGCAATGACGTGATCAGCATTGCGTCTACGCAATGACGCCAACAGCAATACGTCCAGGCAACGACGTCAGCATCAACACGTCCAGGCAACGACGTGATCAGCATTACGTCTACGCAACGATGCCATTAACAATACGTCCAGGCAACGACGTCAGCATCAACACGTCCAGGCAACGACGCCATCAGCATTGCGTCTACGCAACGACGCCATCATCAACACGCCCAGTAACGACGGATCGCGATTGGCGCCTACGCAACGACGCCAACAACAATACGCCCAGTAACGACGCAAGATCAACACGCCCAGTAACGACGCGATCAAGATTGGCGTTTACGCAACGACGCCAACAACAATACGCTCAGTAACGACACAAGATCACGCCCGCATAACGACGTGATCGCGATTATGTCTACGCAACGACGCCAAAGAAGAATATCGCCCCCAAGAACGACGCATCGCGACAAAGAAGTCCGAAACGACGCCGCGAAGAACACGCCCGCATAACGACGCGATCGCGATTATGTCTACGCAACGACGCCAAGAAGAACACGCCCCAAGAACGACGCGACAAGACAACAAGTCCAAAACGACGCCATCAAGAATACGCCCGTGCAACGACGCCAAGATCAACATGTCCAGTAACGACGCGATCGCGATTGGCTTCACGCAACGACGCCATCAGCAATACATCCAGGCAACAACGTCAGCATCAACACGTCCAGGCAACGACGCCATCAGCATTGCGTCTACGCAACGACGCCATCATCAACACGTCCAGGCAACGACGGGATCGCGATTATGTCCGCATAACGACATCACCAAAGATTGCGCTCACGCAACGACGCCAAAGAATAACACGCCCAGTAACGACGCGATCGATTAAGGCTTACGCAACGACGCCAGCAGAATACGCCCAGTGCAACGACGCGACGCGATCAATACGCCCAGTAACGACGCCATCGCGATTGCGCTTTACGCAACGACGCCATCGCGAATACGCCCAGTAACGACGCGACGCGATTATGTCCGTGAAACGACATCACGCGATTGCGCTTTACGCAACGACGCCGTATAACACGCCCAGTAACGACGCCATCGCGATTAAGGCTTACGCAACGACGCCAACAAAGAATACGCCCGCATAACGACGCGCGATCAATACGCCCAGTAACGACGCTATCGCATTAAGGTTTACGCAACGACGCCAGCAGAATACGCCCAGTGCAACGACGCGACGCATTATGTCCAGTGCAACGACATTATCGCGATTGCCTACGCAACGACGCCATCAACTATACGCCCGTGCAACGACAAGCACGCGATTATGTTCAGTAACGACATCATCGCCAAGGCTTCACGCAACGACGCCAAAGAAGAATACGCTCGTGCAACGACGCCATCAAGATTGGTTCACGCAACGACGCCAGCAGAAATACGTCTAGGCAACGACGTCAGCATCAATACGTCCAGGCAACGACGCGACGCGATTATGTTCAGTAACGACATCATCAAGACAAGGCTTTACGCAACGACGCCATCGCGATTAAGGTTTACGCAACGACGCCAAGAAGAATACATCCGTGCAATGACGCGACGTGATATGTCCAGTAACGACATCATCGCGATTTACGCAACGACGCCAAAGAATAATACGCCCGTGCAACGACGCTATCGCGATCAAGGCCTACGTAACGACGCCATCGCGAATACGCCCAGCAACGACGCCAAGATCAACACGCCCAGTAACGACGCCATCATCATTGGCTTTACGCAACGACGCCAAGAAAGAACATCGCCCAGTGCAACGATGTTATCAGCACAACAAGTCCAAAAACGACGCCAAGTCCGAAAACGACGCCAACAACAATACGTCCAGGCAACGACGTCATCAGCATTGCGTCTACGCAACGACGCCATCAGCAATACGTCCAGGCAACGACGTTATCAACACAACAAGTCAAAAACGACGTCACGTCCAAAATGACGTCATCGACATATCACATCTACGCAAGGATGATTTCTATACTAAATTGATTTCTTACTCATGCTTATTTACTCGCCTTAGCAGCATGCACTAACTCTTTCGAGCTTTAGTCTACAGGCACTGCAGCAGTGACAACATATCCGCATTCACAATCGCAACACGCCCGCGCAAGGCGTAAATCACAAGATTTGCAAAAGATCACATCAACACAACAGCATCACATTTTGCAGGATAACATTTTCTACCCACGCTGCATTGCTTTTAAAAATTACGATCATCACTTTGCCTTACAAGCATGCACTAACCGCTTGTTTAAGTCTTAGCACGCAGCGAGTACGAGCACAACGTGATTTTCTTACAAATAACCGGCAATTTGTCGGGCCAACCTTCCCAACGAACGCGTGCCGACTTCTGCCGCTTCGCCCACTCGCTCCACATCACCATAAAACCCAAAGACCATGCCGATAGCATTACACCCGTGTTCAAGCCGCTTATTTTTATTTTTACTTTTAGCACCACGATCAAAGGTCGCCATAACTCGACATCGACAATTTGAGTCCGCTGCTTCGCCGTGTTTTGACTGACGGTAGCCCAAAGGTCGCCATAACTCGACATCGACAAATTTTGAGTCCGCATTAGCCCGCCTCGTGTCGATCACGGTAGCCAGGTCGCCATAACTCGACATCGACAAGCTTTGAGTCACACTTTGTCTTAATTGCCCAACATTTTGAAATTCTTTGACGGAGACAAAATTGGCTATAAGTCAACGCCTTTGTCCAAGATTCTTCCATCATCTCCATACAAAGAGGGACAAGTTGTCGACACTCAATTTTGACCTCCCGCCCGCATGAGCTATAAAATTACACTAATTTTGCAAAATAATTTCTTATAATTTTTTTATAAAAATGCAATATAAAACATTAATACAGCATAAATAAACAATTTAATAATAACATTGCATTTTTACGTAGAGTATTAAGCACTTAGAGTCTCGCTACCAATTTATTAATTTTAAGCCTCAAACAATTATTAATAATTAATAATACATAAAATAAATAA
Organism: Przewalskia tangutica; assembly: GCA_029844215.1. NCBI lineage: Eukaryota > Viridiplantae > Streptophyta > Magnoliopsida > Solanales > Solanaceae > Przewalskia > Przewalskia tangutica. The sequence continues at coordinate 145,423,780 of CM056719.1, forward strand.
TTTAGCAACGACGCCGTGTCAAGTAGCATAGTCGCATTTATTAATACGCAAAACAATTTCATAACTTATTTTAAATAATGATAAATAATGCACAATAAATAAGATTTTAAATAATAGCGCCAAGATTCTAAAAATATTAAGCACTAATTAAATAGCACGCCTGCTTTTTTTTTTTATTTTAATCTCAAACTTAGACTAACAAAGCACCTAAAATAATTTAATCACAATTTATTAATTTAATTTACCACTAATTAATAATACACCTAAGCTAATACACTTAAACTCTACCCTAATTAAATAAAACCACCCATTCGCCAAGCCCAATTAAATAACCCGCGCCCAAAGACCAAAGCCCAACACGCCCAAAGAAATTTCTTATCACCCATCACCCTTACTCCCAACCCTTATCTTCCATTTTCATCCTCGACGAGCCCTAAAGAAAACCTAAGAACCCTAAAAGAGCAATCGTCGCACCTCCCCACGCACTCCATCGCCTCACCGATTTTCACCGAGAATCCGAAGTTACGCAAACTGCATCGCCCTACCATAACGAGAACAAATAATCAACCCATAAAATCGCCCGTAATAGCCATCCAAAATCACTCCGTAATATTAAGTTACCATAATCGAATATACCACGTTTACCATAAGTAAACGTAAATCCTTCAAATCGCTTACCTTACTGCTCAAGCCGCATTTAATCAAGCACGAATCGCACCAAATATTAGCTAATCGCACCTTCGGACATTTACCAACATTAGAACCCAAGATCGGGACTATAAAAGAGAGAGCATGCAAAACCGATGGGCATGGATCGGGACACCCTTTAGCAGCAGCTAAGAACCCAATCGATGCAGAGCAAAGAGAGATCGGAGAAGAGCGCGGTGACAAAGAATCCGCACTCTTCTTTTCGACTAACGAAAGCCTAATCGGCGTATACGCAAGACAGAGAAGTTAAGGCCGACTAATTCCTCGAATCGATCGAGAATCCAACAACAGGTTTCTACCAAAGAAAAATCGTGAATCCAAAATACAAAGCCAAAACTTTTCTCGCAATAATAGCCTAATTACCCCTAAACCGCATCGCTTTCAATCACATCACAATAACCCGCCGAGTGGACCGACGACTTGATACGTTGCCTCGCTCACTGTCCGAGAAGCAAATGAAGAGTCTCACTACGAGATTCATCACGAGCTACTTCAAATGGCAACCCGCCTATGTGCATCCGCATTCGCATTCCCGCCTGTAAATCCCTAAACAAAAATAGGACAAGATGACGCTGTCATCCGCTCTCAACTCCTCTTACTTTAAATTTGATTGCCTCATTTTATGCCTTTACTTGTTTATTGTAATTTTACTATTTAAACTTGTAATTAATAAGAGAGCTAATTCAATTAGTCTTTGAACATAAAAGTAAGCGTGATTTAATTAAATGCACTTCTAATTATTTATCTTAGGCTTATCATTTCATATCTAATCTTTTGCCTAATCATTAAAATCAGATATCTAAAACTAACGCACTAATTCTTTGATTTCGCAGATAAACGATATCCATATTCCATAAATAACCTTGCATCCTTTACATATCGCCTTAGTCTTATAAACTTTTATCAACACGCCTTCTTTATAAAATATTTTGAAGATCTTTATTTTTTCAAAACACGCACTTTTAAACATAATAATTACTCCTAGGTTTGGCAGACAACCGCAGTTAGCTTGATCTTATGGTGCCTAACCCTTCCCTCTAGATTACAAAGAACTCTGCCCTAATCTCATTAAGTCACAGACCATTAAAATGGAGTTAATGTTCACTTTAAACTAGTTAACATTTAGGTGTCCTAATTCACCCAATTAATTAGGTGGCACCGCAACCCCTTAGCATTTAGCACCTTTTAGCATTTTAGCACTTTTAGCACCCTCGACCTTTAGCATTTCTATCCCTTTAGCATCTTTTTAAACTTTTAGCATCTTTTTAACATTTTAAGCACCTTTTAAACATTTAGCATTTTTAACTCTTTTTATTATTTATTTTTCTAACCTTTACTTAAGCAGGTTCGCTAAAAATGTCGCATACAAAAAGGCGTGATGTAAATGGCGACTACCGGGATTTAAGGTTCTTAACCACAAATGCACCTAGGTTATTATTTGGCATTACTTTTTGCATTTAATTTTGTGGGCTGGATTTTATTTTATTTAATTTAATTGCTATCTGCTTTACTGCTTTCCTTAAACTGGCATTCGGCTCATATTTCTACCACTCTGGAAAATTCACACAATCACACACCGCACGCGAGGCGCTTTGCATCAAAGAAATTCTTTCTTCAAAACCCAAATTTAGGAGAGTTGGTAATATACGCGGAGTTGTCCTAATCGCGGCCGCGTAGTCTTCTCACTGAGTTGTCCGCCGGAACTCAAGGCCTAGTAAAACCAAATCTTAGCAACTCAGATAGAGCTACACCACCCTTTATTTTAAGGCATGATTTACCTTAAGTGGGTCTGGCCTCGCATCGACACCACAATTAGAAAACACCAAACTCGCCGACGGGTTTCTCAACCCAACGACCAACCAAAGATATTACGCAGAGCGTGGCAACGATAGACAAATCCAAACCTAATCATGATATGCTGAAATTGGAAAAAGTGCACCATTTGGTCGCCATTTCAACAAAAGCATTACAATTGGATTTGGACAAATCCATCACGACTCGCATATATGACGCTTAGGCCTACTCTCCGCACAAACGGGTCCCTACGCATATTAGACTCGCTTGCAATGTGACAATTTACGTGATACGATTTCTAAATATTTTTATACTTTTGCAAAATCACGTGCTTTACACTAACGCAGCTTTGCTACACGTTGTCTAAAGGATTTATCATCTCCCCAAAGGTCGATTTGTATTTGACTAAGCAACGACAGAGCATCGATATTTCACAAGATCAAAGGCACGGTCCCAAATGATACGACCGATTCGCGGCATCGAGCGTAACTAGCCTGAACTCGCTCGTTCCTATAGCAAAGCAGGGTCCTTAAAAGAAAAGCAAAGATAGATCCGACGAGCACCTCGCCCAGCTACTACAACAAACGGCAACCCCGCAGCTTAAAGTAAAAGGCTCAAACTCACCAGAGCACTCGCCGCAAATAACCAAAACAATCGTAACCTCCAAATTATTACTGATTTCTTACTACATATCCCATTCAAATAATATACAACGCACCTATCGAGACCCACTTTAGGCCAAACGCCTTTGCATATTCAAAATCGACAAGGTAGGAAACTGCATGGTTGTAGTCCAAGCAGCCGTGCATACAGATGTCAAGGAACAAGGCGGTCAAATACGACCGACTTCAAAAACTCACAAATTTTCTTCGAGCGCAGTTTTTCATATTAATGTATGGAAAGTGCAATAGCCAAGCAGTAAAAATACGGCAAAGTTTCTTCGCAGAAATGCAGTTAAGCAGATGCAGAGGATATGACAACAATCCAAAATTCAAAGTCCGCATCGCAACAGATGTAAGTGCGGCATCGACAATCAACAAATGACTCAATTCGCAACAAAGGCTAGCGACGCGCTGCATAAAGTCAAATTTGCAACCCACGATCGCGACACAACAAAGGCATCATGGCACCGCCACAAAGGCTTAGCATGTCCGCAAGGACAACATCTCTATATTCGCCAGCGACGTGACTACATCTCTACCTACTGCACTGCACTTCTCATATGTATTTATCATTTCGCTAAACAGTATACACTAATTTTTCTCAAACTTAGCTTGCGAGCATTTATTCTACTGCGAGCATCAAAGAACATCGCCCAAAACGACGCCAAGAAGAATACGCCCAGTGCAACGACGCCGCAAGATCAACACGCCCAGTAATGACGACGCGATCAGATTGCCTACGCAATGACGCCAACAAAGAATACGCCCGTAACGACGCCAAGATCAACACGCCCAGTGCAACGACGCGATCAAGATTACGTCTACGCAACGATGCCATTAACAATACGTCCAGGCAACGACGTCAGCATCAACACGTCCAGGCAACGACGCCACGCGATCAAGGCTCACGCAACGACGCCATCATCAACACGCCCGTGCAACGACGGATCAAGACGCGCCTACGCAACGACGCCAACAACAATACGCCCGTGCAACGACGCCAAGATCAACACGCCCAGTAACGACGCGGACGCGATTGCGTCTACGCAACGACGCCAACAACAATACGTTCAGGCAACGATGTTATCAGCAACACGTCCAGACAACGACGTGATCAGCATTATGTCTACGCAATGACGCCAAAGAAGAACATCGCCCCAAGAACGACGCGACAAGACAAAGAAGTCCGAAACGACGCCGCAAAGAACATCGCCCGCATAACGACGTGATCGCATTATGTCTACGCAACGACGCCAAAGAAGAACACGCCCCGCAACGACGCATCAAGACAACAAGTCCAAAACGACGCCATCAAGAATACGCCCAGTGCAACGACGCCAAGATCAACATGTCCAGTAACGACGCGGACGCGATGGCGCTCACGCAACGACGCCATCGCGAATACATCTGTGCAACAACGCCAAGATCAACACGCCTGCATAACGACGCCATCAAGATTAAGCTTCACGCAACGACGCCATCATCAACACGCCCGTGCAACGACGGATCGCATTATGTCCGCATAACGACATCACCAAAGATTGCGTTTACGCAACGACGCCAAAGAATAACACGCCCAGTAACGACGGATCGCATTGCGCTTCACGCAACGACGCCAGAATACGCCCGTGCAACGACGCATCGCGATCAATACGCCTGCATAACGACATCGCGACAAGGCCTACGCAACGACGCCATCAAGAATACGCCCTGTGCAACGACGCACGCGATTATGTCCAGAAACGACATCATCGCGATTGCGCTTCACGCAACGACGCCGTATAACACGCCCAGTGCAACGACGCTATCGATTACAAGGCTTACGCAACGACGCCAACAAAGAATACGCCCGCATAACGACGCACAAGATCAATACGCCCAGTAACGACGCCATCGCGATTAAGGCTTCACGCAACGACGCCAGCAAGAATACGCCCAGTAACGACGCATCGCATTATGTCCAGTAACGACATTATCGCGATTGCGCTTACGCAACGACGCCATCAACTATACGCCCGTGCAACGACGCGACGCGATTATGTTCGTGCAACGACATCATCGCCACGTTTACGCAACGACGCCAAAGAAGAATATCGCTCAGTGCAACGACGCCATCGCGATTGCGTTCACGCAACGACGCCAAAGTAAATACGCCCAGGCAACGACGCCAAGATCAATACGCCCGTGCAACGACGCATCGCGATTATGTCAGTAACGACATCATCGCGATTGCGCCTACGCAACGACGCCATCAAAGATTAAGGCTTTACGCAACGACGCCAAAGAAAGAATACATCCAGTAATGACGCGACAACATTATGTCCAGTAACGACATCATCGCGATTGCGCTCACGCAACGACGCCAAAGAATAATACGCCCAGTAACGACGCTATCGCAAGATTGGCCTATGTAACGACGCCATCAAAGAATACGCTCAGCAACGACGCCGCGATCAACATGTTCAGTAACGACGTTATCATCATTGCGCTTACGCAACGACGCCAAAGAAGAATATCGCCCAGCAACGATGTTATCGCGACAACAAGTCCAAAACCGACGCCAAGTCCGAAAACGACGCCAACAACAATACGTCCAGGCAACGACGTCATCAGCATTGCGTCTACGCAACGACGCCATCAGCAATACGTCCAGGCAACGACGTTATCAACACAACAAGTCAAAAAACGACGTCACGTCCAAAACGACGTCATCGACATATCACATCTACGCAAGGATGATTTCTATACTCAAATCGCATTTCTTACTCATGCTTATTTACTCGCCTTAGCGCTTATGCACTAACTCTTTCGAGCTTTAGTCTACGGGCAATGCAGCAGCGACAACATATCCGCATTCACAATCGCAACACGCCCGCAAGTGGCGAAATCACAAGATTTGCAAGATCACATCAACACAACAGCATCACATTTTTGCAGGATAACATTTTCTACCCACAGCTTGTATTGCTTTTAAAAATTACGCATCATCACTTTGCCTTACCGCTATGCACTAACCGCTTGTTTAAGTCTTAGTACGCAGAGCACGAGCACAACGTGATTTTCTCTTACAAATAACCGGCAATTTGTCGCCAACCTTCCCAACGAACGCGTGTCACCTCGCCGCCATCCACTCGCTCCACATCACCATAAAACCCAAAGACCATAAGCCGATAGCATTACACCCGTGTTCAAGCCGCTTATTTTTATTTTTACTTTAGCACTATGTACCTGTCGCCATAACTCACACCGACAATTTTGAGTCCGCTAGCCCGCCGTGTTTTGACGATTGTAGCCCTAAAGGTCGCCATAACTCGACATCGACAAATTTTGAGTCCGCATTAGCCCGCCTCGCGTCGACTACGGTAGCTCAGTTGTCGCCATAACTCGACATCGACAAGCTAGTCATACACTTTGTCTTAATTGCCCAACATTTTTTGAAATTTGACGGAGACAAAATTGGCTATAAGTCAACGCCTTTGTCCGAAGATTCTTCCATCATCTCCATTCAAAGAGGGACAAGTTGTTGACACCCAATTTTGACCCTCCCGTCCAGACAGTAGCTATAAAATTACACTAATTTTGCAAAATAATTTCTTATAATTTTTTTATAAAAATGCAGCGATAAAATATTAATACAGCATAAATAAACAATTTAATAATAACATTGCATTTTTACGCAGAGTATTAAGCACTTAGAGTCTCGCACCAATTTATTAATTTTAAGTCTCACAAACAATTATTAATAATTAATAATACATAAAATAAATAATTTAGCAATGACGTCGTGTCAAGTAGCATAGTCGCATTTATTAATACGTTAAAACAATTTCATAACTTATTTTAAATAATGATAAATAATGCACAATAAATAAGATTTTAAATAATAGCAAGATTCTAAAATATTAAGCACTAATTAAATAGCACGCCTGCTTTATTTTTTTATTTTAATCTCAAACTTAGACTAACAAAGCACCTAAAATAATTTAATCACAATTTATTAATTTAATTTACCACTAATTAATAATACACCTAAACTAATACACTTAAACTCTACCCCTAATTAAATAAAACCAGCCCATTCGCCCAGCCCAATTAAATAACCCGCGCCCAAGACCAAAGCCCAACACGCCTCAAAGAAATTTCTTATCACCATCACCCTTACTCCCAACCCTTATCTTCCATTTTCATCCCCGCCGACGAGCCCTAAAGAAAACCTAAGAACCCTAAAAAGAGCAATCGCCGCACCTCCCCACGCACTCCATCGCCCTACCGATTTTCACCGAGAATCCGCAGTTACGCAACCGCATCGCCCTTACCATAACGAACAAATAATCAACCCATAAAATCGCCCGCATAGCCATCCAAAATCACCTAATATTAAGTTACCATAATCGAATATACCACGTTTACCATAAGTAAACGTAAATCCTTCAAATCGCTTATCTACTCGCTCGCCGCATTTAATCAAGCACTAATCAAGACCAAATATTAGCTAATCGCACTCGATTACTTACCAACATTAGAACCCAAGATCGGGACTATAAAAGCAGAGAGCATGCAAAACCGATGGGCATGGATCGACACCCTAGCAGCAGCTTAAGAACCCAATCGATGACAGAGCAAAGAGATCGAGGAAGAGCGTGCGGTGGACAGAATCCGCACTCTTTCTTTTCGACTCAACGAAGCCGAATTTACGCATACGCAAGACAAGTGAGGTTTAGCGACTAATTCCCGAATCGATCGAGAATCCAACAATGAGGTTTCTACCAAAGAAAAATCAGAATCCAAAATACAAAGCCAAAACTTTTCTCGCAATAATAGCCTAGAATTACCCCCTAAACCGCATCGCTTTCAATCACATCACAATAACCCGCCGAGTGGACCGACGACTTGATACGCCATTTCTTGTCACTGTCCGAGAAGCAAAATGAAGAGTCTCACCGCGAGATTCATCACGCAGCTACTTCAAATGGCAACCCGCCTATGTGCATCCGCATTCGCATTCCCGCCTGTAAATCCCTAAACAAAAAATAGACAAGATGACGCTGTCATCCGCCCCAACTCCTCTTACTCTTTAAATTTGATTGCCTCATTTTATGCCTTTACTTGTTTATTGCAATTTTACTATTTAAACTTGTAATTACAAGAGAGCTTAATTCAATTAGTCTTTGAACATAAAAGTGGGAAGCGTGATTTAGAATTAAACGCACTTCTAATTATTTATCTTAGGCTTATCATTTCATATCTAATCTTTTGCCTAATCATTAAAACCGCATATCTAAAACTAACGCACTAATTCTTTGATTTCGCAGATAAACGCATATCCATATTCCATAAATAACCTTGCATCCTTTACATATCGTCTTAGTCTTATAAACTTTTATCAACATGCCTTCTTTATAAAATATTTTGAAGATCTTTTATTTTTTCAAAACACGACTTTTAAACATAATAATTACCCTAGGTTTGGCAGACAACCGCAAGTTACGATCTAGAGGTGCCTAACCCTTCCCTCTAGATTAATAAAAGAACTCTTGCCCTAATCTCATTAAGTCACAGATCATTAAAATGGAGTTAATGTTCACTTTAAACTAGTTAACATTTAGTGTCCTAATTCACCCAATTAATTAGGTATACTCCGCAACTCCCTTAGCATTTAGCACCTTTTAGCATTTTAGCACTTTTAGACCTTGACCCTTTAGCATTTCTATCCCTTTAGCATCTTTTTAAACTTTTAGCATCTTTTAACATTTTAAGCACCTTTTTAAACATTTAGCATTTTAACTCTTTTATTATTTATTTTTCTAACCTTTACTTAAGCAGGTTCGCTAAAAATGTCGCTACTAAAAAGGCGTGACAGAATGGCGATCTACTGGATTTAAGGTTCTTAACCACAATGCACTTAGGGTTATTATTTGGCATTACTTTTGCATTTAATTTTGTGTGTCAGATTTTATTTTATTTAATTTAATCATTACCGCATCGCTTTCCTTAAACCGCATTCCGCCATATTTCTTCCACTGAAAATTCACACAATCACACACTGCATGCGAGGCGGCGCTGTGCATCAAAGAAAATTCTTCTTCAAAACCCAAATTTAGGAGAGTTGGTAATACACGCGAGTGTCCTGGTCAACCATGGCCGCAGTAGCCTTCTCACTGAAGTCCGCCTGAACCTCAAGGCCTAGTAAAACCAAATCTTAGCAACTCAGATAGAGCTACACCACCCTTTATTTTAAGGTACGCATTTACCTTGAAAGGTCGGCCCTGGCATCGAGCACCACAATTAGAAAACACTAAACTCGCCGGACGGTTTTCAACCCAACGACCAACCAAAGATATTATGTGCGTGGCAATGATAGACAAATCCAAACCTAATCATGATATTAATTGGAAAGTGCACCGTCATTTGGTCGCCATTTCCAACAAAAGCATTACGACGGATTTGGACAAATCCATCATGACCTCGCATATATGACGCTTAGGCCTACCTCCCACAAACGGGTCCCCACGATATTAGACTCGCTGGTAATGTGACAATTTACGTGATACGCATTTGCTAAATATTTTTATACTTGCAAAATCACGTGCTTTACACTCAACGCAGCTTGCTACATACGTTGTCTAAAGGATTTATCATCTCCCAAAGGTCGATTTGTATTTGACTAAGCAATGACAGAGCATCGATATTTCACAAGATCAAAGGTAAAGGCGTACCCAATGATACGCACCATTCAAGCGGCATCGAGCGTAACGCAGCCTGAACTCCGCCTCGTTCCTATAGGCAAAGCAGTGGTCTCATAAAAGAAAAGCAAGATAGATCAGATCGAGAAGCTCGCCAAGCTACCACAGCAAATGGCAACCCCGCAGTTTAAAGTAAAAAGGCTCAAACCTCACCATGCAGCACTGCCGCCGCAAATAACCAAAACAATCGTAACCTCCAAATTATTACTGCAGACTCTCTTACTACATATCCCATTCAATAATATACAACGCACCCATTGAGACCCACTTTAGCCAAACGCTCTTGCATATTCAAAATCGACAAGGTATAAACCGTATTGCGGTGCAGTCCAAGCTGTGCCGTGCAATACGATGTCAAGGAACAAGGCATGCGGTCAAACACGAATCGACTTCCAAAACTCACAAATTTTCTTTTCGAGCGCAGTTTTCATATTAATGTAAGAAGTGCAATAGCCGAAGCAGAAAATACGGCAAAAAGTTTCTTCGCAGAAACAGAAAGAAGCAGCAGATGTAGAGGATATGACAACAATCCAAAATTCAAAGTCCGTGATCGGCGCAAGTTGGTAAGGTGGCATCGATAATCAACAACACTCAATTCGCAACAAAGGCTAGCGCATCGCGCATAAAGTCAAATTTGTAACCCACGATCGCGACACAACAAAGTGCATCATGGCACCGCCACAGAATGGCTAGCATGTCCGTAAGGACAACATCTCTATATTCACGCGATCGTGTGACGGACATCTCTACCCGCTGCACTGCACTTCATATGTATTTATCATTTCGCGAAATGTATACACTAATTTTTTCAAACTTAGCTTGCGAGCATTTATTCAGGCGAGCATCAAGAACACGCCCAAAACGACGCCAGCAAAGAATACGCCCAGCAACGACGCCAAGATCAACACGCCCAGTAATGACGCGGATCGCGATTACGGCCTACGCAATGACGCTAACAAAGAATACGCCCGTAACGACAAGCCAAGATCAACACGCCCAGTAACGACGTGATCGCGATTACGCTCACGCAACGATGCCATTAATAATACGCCCAGTAACGACGCCAAGATCAACACGCCCGTGCAACGACGCTTATCAAGATCGCGCTCACGCAACGACGCCATCATCAACACGCCCAGTAACGACGGATCGCGACGCGCTCACGCAACGACGCCAACAACAATACGCCCAGTAACGACGCCAAGATCAACACGCCCAGCAACGACGGATCGCGATCAAGGTTTACGCAACGACGCCAACAACAATACGCTCAGTAACGACAGACGCGAACACGCCCGCACAACGACGGATCGTGATTATGTCTACGCAATGACGCCAAGAAGAATATCGCCCCGCAACGACGTGTATCAAGACAAAGAAGTCCAAAACGACGCCAAGAAGAACACGCCCGCATAACGACGTGATCGCATTATGTTCACGCACGACGCCAAAGAAGAACATCGCCCCAACGACATATCGGGCGACAACAAGTCCGAAAACGACGCCATCGCGAATACGCCCAGCAACGACGCCAAGATCAACATGTCTGTGCAACGACGGATCGCGATTAGCGCTCACGCAACGCACGCCATCAGCAATACATCCAGTAATAACGCCAAGATCAACACGCCCGTAACGACGCGGATCGCGACGCGCCCACGCAACGACGCCATCAAGCATATCGCCCAGCAACGACGCACGATTATGTCTGCATAACGACATCACCAAAGATTGCGTTTACGCAACGACGCCAAATAATAACACGCCTGTGCAACGACGCGGATCGCGATTACGCTTCACGCAACGACGCCGCCAGAATATCGCCCGTGCAACGACGCGACGCGATCACCACGCCCGTGCAACGACGCCACAAGATTAAGGCCTACGCAACGACGCTTATCATGAATACGCCCAGTAACGACGCACAAGATTATGTCCAGAAACGACATCATCGCGATTGCGTTTACGCAACGACGCCGTAAGCAACACGCCCGTGCAACGACGCCATCGACAGGCGTTCACGCAGAACGACGCCAATATAGAATACGCCCGCATAACGACGTTATCGCGATCAATACGCCCAGTAACGACGCCATCAAAGATTGGCTCACGCAACGACGCCAAAGCAGAATACGCCCAGTGCAACGACGCGATCGCGATTATGTCCAGTAACGATATTATCGCGATTACGCCTACGCAACGACGCCATCAACTATACGCCCAGTAACGACGCACGCATTATGTTCAGTAACGACATCATCGGGCTCACGCAACGACGCCAAAGAAGAATACGCCCAGCAACGACGCCATCAAAGATCAGGTTCACGCAACGACGCCAGCAGTAAATACAATATCGCCCAGCAACGACGCCGATCAATACGCCCAGTAACGACGCATCGCGATTATGCTCAGGCAACGACATCATCAAGATCGCGCCCACGCAACGACGCCATCGCGATCAAGGCTTCACGCAACGACGCCAGCAGCAATACATCCAGGCAATGACGCGACGCGATTACGTCCAGTGCAACGACATCATCACGATTGCGCTTCACGCAACGACGCCAAAGAACAATACGCCCCGTGTAACGACGCCATCAAAGACGCGTCTATGTAACGACGCCATCAGCAATACGTCTAGGCAACGACGTCAGCATCAACATGTCCAGGCAACGACGTCATCATCATTGCGTCTACGCAACGACGCCAAAGAAGAACACGCCCAGTAACGATGCGACAAAGACAACAAGTCCAAAAACGACGCCAAGTCCGAAAACGACGCCAACAACAATACGTCCAGGCAACGACGTCATCAGCATTGCGTCTACGCAACGACGCCATCAGCAATACGTCCAGGCAACGACGTTATCAACACAACAAGTCAAAAAACGACGTCACGTCCAAAACGACGTCATCGACATATCACATCTACGCAAGGATGATTTCTATACTCTCGAAATTGCATTTCTTACTCATGCTTATTTACTCTGTCTTAGCAGTTATGCACTAACTCTTTCTTGAGCTTTAGTCTCAGGGCAATCAGCAAGGACAACATATCCGCATTCCACAATCGCAACACGTCCGCAAGTGGCGTAAATCACAAGATTTGCAGCATCACATCAACACAACAAGCATCATATTTTGCAGGATAACATTTTCTACACACAGTTGCATTGCTTTTAAAAATTACGCATCATCACTTTGCCTTAATGCTATGCACTAACCGCTTGTTTAAGTCTTAGTATGCGAGCATGAGCACAACGTGATTTTCTTACAAATAACCGTGGCAATTTGTCGAGGCCAACCTTCCCAACGAACGGCGTGTCGACCTCAGCGTCCACTCGTTCCACATCACCATAAAACCCAGCACCATAAGCCGATAGCATTACACCCAGGTTCAAGCCAGTTATTTTTATTTTTACTTTTAGCACACAAAACCTCCAAAGGTCGCCATAACTCGACATCGACAATTTTGAGTCCGCGTTAGCCCGGCCGTGTTTTGACTGATGGTAGCCCAAATGTCGCCATAACTCGATTAATCGACAAATTTTGAGTCCGCATTAGCCCGCCTCGTGTCGACCACGGTAGCCCAAACGGCTGTCGCCATAACTCGACACCGACAGCTTTGAATCTGCGCCACTTTGTCTTAATTGCCCAACATTTTTTGAAATTCTTTGGATGGAGACAAAATTGGCTATAAGTCAACGTCTTTGTCCGAAGATTCTTCCATCATCTCCATACAAAGAGGGACAAGTTGTTGACACCCAATTTTGACCCTCCCGTCCAGACAGTAGCTATAAAATTACACTAATTTTGCAAAATAATTTCTTATAATTTTTTTATAAAAATGCAGCGATAAAACATTAATACAGGCATAAATAAACAATTTAATAATAACATTGCATTTTTACGTAGAGTATTAAGCACTTAGAGTCTCGCGCCCGAATTTATTAATTTTAAGCCCTGTCAAACAATTATTATTAATTAATAATACATAAAATAAATAATTTAGCAATGACGTCGTGTCAAGTAGCATAGTCGCATTTATTAATACGCAAAACAATTTCATAACTTATTTTAAATAATGATAAATAATGCACAATAAATAAGATTTTAAATAATAGCGCCGCATTCTAAAATATTAAGCACTAATTAAATAGCACGCCCGTCTTTATTTTTTTATTTTAATCTCAAACTTAGACTAACAAAGCACCTAAAATAATTTAATCACAATTTATTAATTTAATTTACCACTAATTAATAATACACCTAAGCTAATACACTTAAACTCTACCCCTAATTAAATAAAAACCAGCCCATTCGCCAAGCCCAATTAAATAACCCGCGGCCCAGCACCCGAAAGCCCAACACGCCCCAGCAGCCCTTATCAGCCCATCACCCTTACCCCAACCCTTATCTTCCATTTTCATCCCTGTCGACGAGCCCTAAAGAAAAACCTAAGAACCCTAAAAAAGAGCAATCGTCGCACCTCCCCCTACGCACTCCATCGCCCCAGCCGGGATTTTCGCCTGAGAATCCGGCGAGTTACGCAACCAGATCGTCCTTACCATAACGAGAACAGCGAATCAACCCATAAAATCGTCCAGAATAGCCATCCAAAATCACTCCAGAATATTAAGTTACCATAATCGAAATATACCATGTTCTTACCATAAGTAAACGAAATCCTTCAAATCGTTTACCTTACCTGTTCAAGCCGCACGAATCAAGCACGAATCAGCACCAAATATTAGCCAGAATCGCACCTTGATTACTTACCAACATTAGAACCCAAGATTGGGACTATAAAAGAGGAGAGCATGCAAAACCGATGGGCATGGATTGGGACACCCCCTTAGCAGCAGTTAAGAACCCAATCGACAGACAGAGCAGCAGAGATCGGAGGAAGAGCAAGGGTGGACAGCAATCCAGACCCCCCTTTCTTTTCGACTAACGAAAGCCGACCGACAGACATGCAAGACAGGAGAAGAAGCAGCGTCGACTAATTCCTGGAATCGATCGAGAATCCAACAGTGAGGTTTCTTACCAGCAAAAATCAGGAATCCAAAATACAAAGCCAAAACTTTTCTGCAATAATAGCCTAGAATTACCCCCTAAACCGCATCGCTTTCAATCACATCACAATAACCCGTCGAGTGGACCGACGACTTGATACGTTGCCTCGGTTCGCTGTCCGGAGAAGCAAAATGAAGAGTCTCACGGCGAGATTCATCACGAGCTACTTCAAATGGCAACCCGCGTCTATGTGCATCCGCATTCGCATTCCCGCTTCAGAAATCCCTAAACAAAAAAAATAGGACAAGATGACGTTGTCATCCGTCTCAACTCCTCTTACTCTTTAAATTTGATTGCCTCATTTTATGCCTTTACTTGTTTATTGCAATTTTACTATTTAAACTTGTAATTAATAGGAGAGCTAATTCAATTAGTCTTTGAACATAAAAGGTGGGAAGGTGATTTAGAATTAAATGCACTTCTAATTATTTATCTTAGGCTTATCATTTCATATCTAATCTTTTGCCTAATCATTAAAACTGCATATCTAAAACTAACGCACCAATTCTTTGATTTCGCAGATAAATGCATATCCATATTCCATAAATAACCTTTGCATCCTTTACATATTGGCCTTAGTCTTATAAACTTTTATCAACATGCCTTCTTTATAAAATATTTTGAAGCATCTTTTATTTTTTCAAAACACGCACTTTTAAACATAATAATTACCCTAGGTTTGGCAGGACAACCGCAAGTTAGCGGATCTTAGAGGGTGCCTAACCCCTTCCCTCTAGATTAATAAAGAACTCTTGCCCGGAATCTCATTAAGTCAGCAGACCATTAAAATGGAGTTAATGTTCACTTTAAACTAGTTAACATTTAGGTGTCCTAATTCACCCAATTAATTAGGTGGCGACTCCGCGAACCCCTTAGCATTTAGCACCTTTTAGCATTTTAGCACTTTTAGCACCCTTGACACTTTAGCATTTCTATCCACTTTAGCATCTTTTTAAACTTTTAGCATCTTTTTAACATTTTAAGCACCTTTTTAAACATTTAGCATTTTTAACTCTTTTATTATTTATTTTTCTAACCTTTTACTTAAGCAGGGTTCGCTAAAAATGTCGCGGTCGAAAAGGCGTGTGAAATGGCGACTCCGCTGGGGATTTAAGGTTCTTAACCACAACAGACCTAGGGTTATTATTTGGCATTACTTTTTGCATTTAATTTTGTGTGCTGTATTTTATTTTATTTAATTTAATTGCTATCTGCTTTACTGCTTTCCTTAAACTGGCATTCCGCTCATATTTCTTCCACTCTGGAAAATTCACACAATCACACACTGCATGCGAGGTGCGCTTGGTGCATCAGAAAATTCTTTCTTCAAAACCCAAATTTAGGAGAGTTGGTAATATCGTGGAGTGTCAGGTCTAACCAGGTCGCGTAGCCTTCTCACTCGAGTTGTCCGCTCGGGAACTCAAGGCCTAGTAAAACCAAATCTTAGCAACTCGGGATGTAGC
The DNA here is from genome assembly GCA_029844215.1 of Przewalskia tangutica. Taxonomy (NCBI): domain Eukaryota; kingdom Viridiplantae; phylum Streptophyta; class Magnoliopsida; order Solanales; family Solanaceae; genus Przewalskia; species Przewalskia tangutica. The sequence continues at coordinate 145,440,226 of CM056719.1, forward strand.
TACACCACCCTTTATTTTAAGGCATGCATTTACCTTAGGTGGGTCGGTCCTTGGCATTGACACCACAATTAGGAAAACACCAAACTCGTCGACGGGTTTCTCAACCCAACGACCAACCAAAGATATTATGTGTGGCGTGGCAATGATAGACAAATCCAAACCTAATCATGATATCTTTGAAATTGGAAAAAGTGCACCGTCGTTTGGTCGCCATTTCCAACAAAAGCATTACTGATTGGCCGGTTTGGACAAATCCATCATGACCTCGCATATATGGCGTTTAGGCCTACCTCCGCACAAATGGGTCCCCACGCATATTAGGACTCGCTTGCGATGTGACAATTTATGTGACATGTACTTGCTAAATATTTTATACTTTTGCAAAATCACGTGCTTTACACTAACGCAGATTTGCTACACGTTGTCTAAAGGATTTATCATCTCCCCAAAGGTCGATTTGTATTTGACTAAGCAATGTGAGCGTCGATATTTCACAAGATCAAAGGCAGTCGGTACATGACGACCGATTCAGGCATTGAGCGTAACGAGCAGTCGGAACTGTCTTGGTTCCTATAGGCAAAGCGGTCTCGAAAAGAAAAGCGGATAGATCCGATCGAGCACCTCGCCGCTACCACAACAAATGGCAACCTGCGCAGCAAAGTAAAAGGCTCTGAAACCTCACCAGAGCACTCGTCGCTGCAAATAACCAAAACAATCAGAACCCTCCAAATTATTACCAGTACTCTCTTACTACATATCCCATTCAGCGAATATACAACGCACCCATTGAGACCCACTTTAGGCCAAACGCCCTTTGCATATTCAAAACTGGGACAAGGTAGGAAACTGCATAGGTTGTAGGTCAGCAAGCGTGAGCACACATGTCAAGAACAAGGCGAAGTCAAATACGAATTGACCCCCCCAAAAAACTCACAAATTTTCTTTGAGCGCAGGTTTTTCATATTAACAGAAGCAGAAAGTGCAATAGCCGAAGCAGAAAATACGGCAAAAAGTTTCTTCGCAGAAACAGAAAGAAGCAGCAGATGTAGAGGATATGACAACAATCCAAAATTCAAAGACCGCATCGGCAAAGCGAGAAAGGGCATCGACAATCAACGATCGAGTGAATTCCGCGACAAAGGCTAGCCAATCACCGGGCATAAAGTCAAATTTGCAACCCACGCATCGCGACACAACAAAGCGCATCATGGCACGCGATTCTGGCGTTTAGCGTGTCCGCAAGGACAACATCTCTATATTAAATCGGCGTATCGGGGGCGACATCTCTACCGCGATTGCACTTCTCATATGTATTTATCATTTCGTTTAAGCGGTATACACTAATTTTTCCAAACTTAGCTTGCAGGAGCATTTATTCTACAGGAGCATCAGCAACACGTCCAAAACGGCGCCAAGGCAATACGTCCGGACAACGGCGTCGGCGTCAACACGCCCGTGCAATGGCGTGATCGGCGTGCGTCTGCGCATGGCGCCAACAGAATACGTCCGGCAACGGCGTCGCGATCAACACGTCCAACGGCGTGATCGGCGTACGTCTGCGCGGCGATGCCATTAACAATACGTCCAGGCAACGACGTCAGCATCAACACGTCCAGGCAACGACGCCATCAGCATTGCGTCTACGCAACGACGCCATCATCAACACGTCCAGGCAACGACGGGATCAGCATTGCGTCTACGCAACGACGCCAACAACAATACGTCCGGTGCGGCGTCGGCGTCAACACGTCCGAGCGGCGTGATCGGCGTGAGTCTACGCAGCGGCGCCAACAACAATACGTTGAACAGCGATGTTATCGCGAACACGTCCGCACAACGGCGTGATCGGCATTATGTCACGCATGACGCCGGCGGAACACGTCCCCAACGGCGTTATCGGCGCAGAAGTCCGAAAATGGCGTCGGCAACACGTCCGGACAACGGCGTGATCGCGTATGTCTACGCAACGGCGCCGGCACGCCCGCGAACGGCGTTATCAGCGCAACAAGTCCGAAAACGATGCCATCGAATACGTCCGAACGCGGCGTCGGCGTCAACATGTCCGAACGGCGCGTGATCGGCGTGCGTCTACGCAACGGCGCCATCGGAATACATCCGAGCAACAACGTCGCGATCAACACGCCCGTCGAACGACGGCGTGATCGGCGTGCGTCTGCGCACGGCGCCATCGCAATACGTCCGTCAACGGCGGCGTTATCGCGTATGTCGGACAACGACATCACCGTGCGTCTCACGCAACGCGCCGGCAACACGTCCGAACGGCGTGATCGGCGTGCGTCACGCAGCGGCGCCGCGAAATACGTCCGTGCAACGCGTTATCGGCATCAATCGTCCGAACAACGGCGTCGCGTGCGTCTGCAGCAACGCGCCATCGCAATACGTCGGCGGCGGCGTTATCGGCGTATGTCCGTGAAACGACATCATCGCCGGCATTGCGTCTACGCAGCGGCGCCGAACACGCCCGTCGGCAACGTCGCCGGCGTGCGTGCGCAGCGGCGCCCAGCGGAATACGTCGGACAGCGGCGTTATCGATCAATCGTCCGAGCGGCGTCGCCGGCGTGCGTCTCACGCAGCGGCGCCAAGGCAATACGTCCCGGCAACGCGTTATCGGCGTATGTCCGAGCGGCGACATTATCGGCATTGCGTCTGCGCACGGCGCCATCAACTATACGTCCCGGCGGCGTTATCGGCGTATGTTCGAACGACATCGCCGTTGCGTCTGCGCAACGGCGCCGGCAATACGTTCGGCAACGCGGCGTCGCCGGCGTGTGTCTCGCAACGGCGCCGGAAATACGTCTAGCAACGGCGTCGGCGTCAATACGTCCGAGCGGCGGCGTTATCGGCGTTATGTCAGCAACGCGGCACATCCGGCGTGCGTGCGCAACGACGCCATCGTTGCGTCTGCAACGACGCCGGCAATACATCCGAGCAATGGCGTTATCGGCGTATGTCGACGGCAACGACATCATCGACGTGCGTCTGCGCAACGACGCCAAAGAACAATACGTCCGGCAACGGCGTCGTGGCGTGCGTGCGTAACGGCGCCATCGCGAATACGTCTAGGCAACGACGTCAGCATCAACATGTCCAGGCAACGACGTCATCATCATTGCGTCTACGCAACGACGCCAGCAGCAGTACGTTCAGGCAACGACGTCATCAGCACAACAAGTCCAGCGGCGCCAAGTCCGGAACGGCGCCAGCAACAATACGTCCGAACGGCGTCATCGCGTGCGTCTACGCAACGACGCCATCAGCAATACGTCCAGGCAACGACGTTATCAACACAACAAGTCAAAAAACGACGTCACGTCCAAAACGACGTCATCGACATATCACATCTACGCAAGGATGATTTCTATACTCTCGAAATTGCATTTCTTACTCATGCTTATTTACTCTGTCTTAGCAGTTATGCACTAACTCTTTCTTGAGCTTTAGTCTACAGGGGCAGTTGCAGCAAGGACAACATATCCGCATTCACAATCGCAACACGTCCGTGCAAGGGCGAAATCACAGCATTTGCAGCATCACATCAACACAACAGGCATCACATTTTTGCAGGATAACATTTTCTACCCACAGTTGCATTGCTTTTAAAAATTATGCATCATCACTTTGCCTTAACAGTTATGCACTAACCGTTTGTTTAAGTCTTAGCATGCAGGAGCATGAGCACAACGTGGATTTTCTCTTCTGACAAGGGCAATTTGTTGGGGGGCCAACCTTCCCAACGAATGGCAGAAGCGACCTCAAGCGTCGGTCCACTCGTTCCACATCACCATAAAACCCAGCACCATAAGCCGATAGCATTACACCCAGGTTCAAGCCAGTTATTTTTATTTTTACTTTTAGCACCACAGCCCAGTGTCGTCATAACTCGACAATCGACAATTAGTCGCGTTAGCGCGCAGTGTTTTGACCATGGTAGCCCAGTGTCGTCATAACTCGACACTGGGACAAATTTTGAGTCCGCATTAGCCCGCCTTGGTGTTGGACCATGGTAGCCCAGTGTCGTCATAACTCGACACTGGGACAGTTTTGAGTCTGCGTCAGCCTTGTCTTAATTGCCCAACATTTTTTGAAATTCTTTGGATGGAGACAAAATTGGCTATAAGTCAACGTCTTTGTCCGAAGATTCTTCCATCATCTCCATACAAAGAGGGACAAGTTGTTGACACCCAATTTTGACCCTCCCGTCCAGACAGTAGCTATAAAATTACACTAATTTTGCAAAATAATTTCTTATAATTTTTTTTATAAAAAATGCAGCGATAAAACATTAATACAGGCATAAATAAACAATTTAATAATAACATTGCATTTTTACGTAGAGTATTAAGCACTTAGAGTCTCGCGCCCGAATTTATTAATTTTAAGCCCTGTCAAACAATTATTAATAATTAATAATACATAAAATAAATAATTTAGCAATGACGTCGTGTCAAGTAGCATAGTCGCATTTATTAATACGCAAAACAATTTCATAACTTATTTTAAATAATGATAAATAATGCACAATAAATAAGATTTTAAATAATAGCGCCGCATTCTAAAATATTAAGCACTAATTAAATAGCACACGTCTTTTTTTTTTATTTTAATCTCAAACTTAGACTAACAAAGCACCTAAAATAATTTAATCACAATTTATTAATTTAATTTACCACTAATTAATAATACACCTAAGCTAATACACTTAAACTCTACCCCTAATTAAATAAAAACCCGTTCGCCAAGCCCAATTAAATAACCCGCGGCCCAGCACCCGAAAGCCCAACACGCCCCAGCAGCCCTTATCAGCCCATCACCCTTACCCCAACCCTTATCTTCCATTTTCATCCCTGTCGACGAGCCCTAAAGAAAAACCTAAGAACCCTAAAAAAGAGCAATCGTCGTGACCTCCCCTCGCACTCCATCGCCCAGCCGATTTTCGCTGAGAATCCGTGATTCTGCAACGGTCGTCCTTACCATAACGAGAACAGCGAATCAACCCATAAAATCGTCCAGAATAGCCATCCAAAATCACTCCAGAATATTAAGTTACCATAATCGAAATATACCATGTTCTTACCATAAGTAAACGAAATCCTTCAAATCGTTTACCTTACATTCAAGCCGCGCGAATCAAGCGCGAATCGGCGCCAAATATTAGCGAATCGCACCTTGATTGCCTGACATTAGAACCCAAGATTGGGACTATAAAGAGGAAGCGTACAAAACCGATGGCGCATGGATTGGACACCCCTTAGCGGCGATTAAGAACCCAATCGACAGACAGAGCAGCAGAGATCGGAGGAAGAGCAAGGGTGGGCGGCAATCGAACCCGCTTTCTTTCGACTAACGGCCGTAAGCGAACATGCGAGCGGGAAGAAGCGGCGTCGACTAATTCACAGAATCGTCGAGAATCAACGGTGAGGTTTCTTACGGAAAAATCAGGAATCCAAAATACAAAGCCAAAACTTTTCTGCAATAATAGCCTAGAATTACCCCCTAAACCGCATCGCTTTCAATCACATCACAATAACCCGTCGAGTGGACCGACGACTTGATACGTTGCCTCGGTTCGCTGTCCGGAGAAGCAAAATGAAGAGTCTCACGGCGAGATTCATCACGAGCTACTTCAAATGGCAACCCGCGTCTATGTGCATCCGCATTCGCATTCGCCTGTAAATCCTAAACAAAAAAAATAGGACAAGATGACGTTGTCATCCGTCTCAACTCCTCTTAACCTTTAAATTTGATTGCCTCATTTTATGCCTTTACTTGTTTATTGCAATTTTACTATTTAAACTTGTAATTAATAGGAGAGCTAATTCAATTAGTCTTTGAACATAAAAGGTGGGAAGGTGATTTAGAATTAAATGCACTTCTAATTATTTATCTTAGGCTTATCATTTCATATCTAATCTTTTGCCTAATCATTAAAACTGCATATCTAAAACTAACGCACCAATTCTTTGATTTCGCAGATAAATGCATATCCATATTCCATAAATAACCTTTGCATCCTTTACATATTGGCCTTAGTCTTATAAACTTTTATCAACATGCCTTCTTTATAAAATATTTTGAAGCATCTTTTATTTTTTCAAAACACGCACTTTTAAACATAATAATTACCCTAGGTTTGGCAGGACAAACGCAATTTAGCGTATCTTAGAGGGTGCTAACCCTTCCCTCTAGATTAATAAAGAACTCTTGCCGGAATCTCATTAAGTCGTGGACCATTAAAATGGAGTTAATGTTCACTTTAAACTAGTTAACATTTAGGTGTCCTAATTCACCCGATTAATTAGGTGGCGACTCATGAACCCCTTAGCATTTAGCACCTTTTAGCATTTTAGCACTTTTAGCACCTTGACCGCTTTAGCATTTCTATCCCTTTAGCATCTTTTAAACTTTTAGCATCTTTTAACATTTTAAGCACCTTTTAAACATTTAGCATTTTTAACTCTTTTATTATTTATTTTTCTAACCTTTTACTTAAGCAGGGTTCGCTAAAAATGTCGCGGTCGAAAAAAGGCGTGACAGAAATGGCGACTCCGCTGTGGATTTAAGGTTCTTAACCACAACAGACCTAGGGTTATTATTTGGCATTACTTTTTGCATTTAATTTTGTGTGCTGTATTTTATTTTATTTAATTTAATTGCTATCTGCTTTACTGCTTTCCTTAAACTGGCATTCCGCTCATATTTCTTCCACTCTGGAAAATTCACACAATCACACACTGCATGCGAGGTGCGCTTGGTGCATCAGCAAAATTCTTTCTTCAAAACCCAAATTTAGGAGAGTTGGTAATATCGTGGAGTGTCAGGTCTAGCAGTGGCCGCGTAGCCTTCTCACTCGAGTTGTCCGCTCGGGAACCTTGCGTCTAGTAAAACCAAATCTTAGCAACTCAGGATAGAGCTACACCACCCTTTATTTTAAGGCATGCATTTACCTTAGGTGGGTCGGTCCTTGGCATTGACACCACAATTAGGAAAACACCAAACTCGTCGACGGGTTTCTCAACCCAACGACCAACCAGCATATTATGTGTAGCGTGGCAATGATAGACAAATCCAAACCTAATCATGATATGCTGAAATTGGAAAAAGTGCACCGTCATTTGGTCGCCATTTCCAACAAAAGCATTACAGTTGGACGGTTTGGACAAATCCATCATGACCTCGCATATATGACGTTTAGGCCTACCTCCGGCACAAATGGGTCCCCATGCATATTAGGACTCGCTTGCAATGTGACAATTTATGTGACATGTACTTGCTAAATATTTTTATACTTTTGCAAAATCACGTGCTTTACACTAACGCAGTTTGCTACATGTTGTCTAAAGGATTTATCATCTCCCCCAAAGGTCGATTTGTATTTGACTAAGCAATGACAGAGCATCGATATTTCACAAGATCAAAGGCACGGTCCAGCGACATGACCGATTCAAGGGCATTGGCGAGCAGTCGGAACTGTCTTGGTTCCATAGGCAAGCAGGGTCTCGAAAGAAAAGCAGCATAGATCCGATCGAGCACCTCGCCCAGTTACCACAACAAATGGCAACCCTGCAGGCTTAAAGTAAAAGGCTCTGAAACCTCACCAGAGCACTCGTCGCTGCAAATAACCAAAACAATCAGAACCCTCCAAATTATTACGGTACCCTCTTACTACGTATCCCATTCGTGAATATACAACGCACCATTGAGACCCACTTTGGCCAAACGCCGCTGCGTATTCAAAAGCGGGACAAGGTAGGAAACGCAGAGGTTGTAGGTCCAAGCGGGCCAGCACACGGATGTCGAGCAAGGCGGCGGTCAAATACGAATTGACCCCAAAAACTCACAAATTTTCTTTGGCGCAGTTTTCATATTAATGCGAGAAAGTGCAATAAGCGAAAATACGGCAAAAGTTTCTTCGAAGCGAGAAAGCGGCGGATGTAGAGGATATGACAACAATCCAAAATTCAAAGTCCGCATCGAAGCGAGAAAAGGGCATCGACAATCAGCGAGTGCGAATTCGCGACAAAGGCTAGCGTCGGCTCGGGCATAAAGTCAAATTTGCAACCCACGCATCGCGACACAACAAAGCGCATCATGGCAATTCGCGGCGTTTAGCGTGTCCGCAGAGACAACATCTCTATATTAAATCGAGCGTGCTCGGGGCGACATCTCTACCCAGAATTGCACTTCTCATATGTATTTATCATTTCGTTTAAGCGGTATACACTAATTTTTCTCAAACTTAGCTTGCGGGAGCATTTATTCTACGAGCATCGAACACGCGTCAAGCGGCGCCGGCAATACGTCCGAGAACGGCGTCGGCGTCAACACGTCGAGCAATGGCGTGATCGGCGTGCGTCTGCGCAATAGCGCCAACGAATACGTCCGAGCGGCGTCGGCGTCAACACGTCCGACGACGGCGTGATCGCGTGCGTCTACGCAGCGATGCCGTTAACAATCGTCCGAACAACGGCGTCGGCATCAACACGTCCGAACGGCGCCCGCGTGGCGTGCGTGCAGCGGCGCCATCATCAACACGTCGAACGGCGGCGGGATCGGCGTGCGTCTACGCATCGACGCCAGCAACAATACGTCCCGGCGGCGTCGGCGTCAACACGTCCGGCAGCGGCGTGATCGGCGTGCGTCTGCAGCGGCGCCCGGCAACAATACGTTCGAACAGCGATGTTATCGGCCACGTCCGACAACGGCGTGATCGGCGTATGTCTACGCGATAGCGCCGGCAACCGCCCCGCAGCGGCGTTATCGGCCGCAAGTCCGAACGGCGTCGGCGAACACGTCCGTCGAGCGGCGTGATCGATTATGTCTGCGCAGCGGCGCCGGCCAGCGCGTCCGGCAACGGCGTTATCGGCCGCAACAAGTCCAACGATGCCATCGAATACGTCCGAACAACGGCGTCGGCATCAACGTGTCCGAACGGCGTGATCGGCGTGCGTCTACGCAACGACGCCATCAGCAATACATCCAGGCAACAACGTCAGCATCAACACGTCGAGCAACGGCGTGATCGGCGTGCGTCTCGCAGCGACGCCCATCGGCAATACGTCCGAGCGGCGGCGTTATCGGCGTATGTCGGACAACGACATCACGGCGTGCGTCTACGCAACGGCGCCCGGCAACACGTCCGAGCAACGGCGTGATCGGCGTGCGTCTGCGGCGGCGCCCGGAAATCGTCGAACGGCGTTATCGGCGTCAATCGTCCGAACGGCGGCGTCGCGTGCGTCACGCAGCGGCGCCATCGATACGTCCGGCGGCGGCGTTATCGGCGTATGTCCGAAGCGACATCGCCGGCATTGCGTCTGCAACGGCGCCCGAAGCAACACGTCGAACGGCGGCGTCGCCGGCGTGCGTCTGCGCAACGCGCCAACAGAATACGTCCGAACAGCGGCGTTATCGGCGTCAATCGTCCCGAACGGCGTCGTGACGTGCGTCTACGCAGCGGCGCCGGCGGCAATACGTCCGAACAGCGGCGTTATCGGCGTATGTCGAACGGCGACATTATCGGCGTGCGTCTACGCAGCGACGCCATCAACTATACGTCCGAGCAACGGCGTTATCGGCGTATGTTGACGGCGACATCATCGCGTTGCGTCTGCGCAACGGCGCCCGGCAATACGTTCAGCAACGGCGTCATCGGCGTGTGTCACGCAGCGACGCCCGGTAAATACGTCAGCAGCGGCGTCGGCGTCAATACGTCGAGCGGCGGCGTTATCGGCGTATGTCAAGCGGCGACATCATCGTGCGTCACGCAGCGACGCCCATCGGCGTGCGTCTACGCAACGGCGCCGGCAATACATCCGAGCAATGGCGTTATCGGTATTATGTCGAGCGGCGACATCATCGTGCGTCTGCAGCGACGCCGGCCAACAATCGTCCGAGCGGCGGCGTCGCCGGCGTGCGTCATGTAACGACGCCATCAGCAATACGTCTAGGCAACGACGTCAGCATCAACATGTCTAGGCAACGACGTCATCATCATTGCGTCTACGCAGCGGCGCCCAGCGGCACGTCGAGCAGCGATGTTATCGGCGCAACAAGTCCAAAACGGCGCCAAGTCGGCAGCGCCAACAACAATACGTCCGAGCGGCGCGTCGCGTGCGTCTACGCAGCGGCGCCATCGCAATACGTCCGAACGCGGCGTTATCAACACAACAAGTCAAAAACGGCGTCGCGTCCAAAATGGCGTCATCGGCGACATATCACATCTACGCAAGGATGATTTCTATACTCTCGAAATTGCATTTCTTACTCATGCTTATTTACTCTGTCTTAGCAGTTATGCACTAACTCTTTCTTGAGCTTTAGTCTACAGGGGCAGTTGCAGCAAGGACAACATATCCGCATTCACAATCGCAACACGTCCGTGCAAGGGCGAAATCACAGCATTTGCAGCATCACATCAACACAACAGGCATCACATTTTTGCAGGATAACATTTTCTACCCACAGTTGCATTGCTTTTAAAAATTATGCATCATCACTTTGCCTTAACAGTTATGCACTAACCGTTTGTTTAAGTCTTAGCATGCAGGAGCATGAGCACAACGTGGATTTTCTCTTACAGCGAACCGGGGCAATTTGTTGGGGGGCCAACCTTCCCAACGAATGGCAGAAGCGACCTCAAGCGTCGGTCCACTCGTTCCACATCACCATAAAACCCAGCACCATAAGCCGATAGCATTACACCCAGGTTCAAGCCAGTTATTTTTATTTTTACTTTTAGCACCACAGCCCAGTGTCGTCATAACTCGACACTGGGACAATTTTGAGTCCGCGTTAGCCCGCCTTGGTGTTTTGACCATGGTAGCCCAGTGTCGTCATAACTCGACACTGGGACAAATTTTGAGTCCGCATTAGCCCGCCTTGGTGTTGGACCATGGTAGCCCAGTGTCGTCATAACTCGACGGGGCGATTTGATCTGCGTCGGCCTTGTCTTAAGTACTGACATTTTTGAAATTCTTTGGATGGAGACAAAATTGGCTATAAGTCAGCGTCTTTGTCAGAAGATTCTTCCATCGTCTCCATACAAAGAGGACAAGTTGTTGACACGATTTTGACCCTCCCGTCGAACGATGCTATAAAATTACACTAATTTTGCAAAATAATTTCTTATAATTTTTTTTATAAAAAATGCAGCGATAAAACATTAATACAGGCATAAATAAACAATTTAATAATAACATTGCATTTTTACGTAGAGTATTAAGCACTTAGAGTCTCGCGCCCGAATTTATTAATTTTAAGCCCTGTCAAACAATTATTAATAATTAATAATACATAAAATAAATAATTTAGCAATGACGTCGTGTCAAGTAGCATAGTCGCATTTATTAATACATGAAACAATTTCATAACTTATTTTAAATAATGATAAATAATGCCTGATAAATAAGATTTTAAATAATAGCGAGCGTTCTAAAATATTAAGCACTAATTAAATAACACGATCTTTATTTTTATTTTAATCTCAAACTTAGACTAACAAAGCACCTAAAATAATTTAATCACAATTTATTAATTTAATTTACCACTAATTAATAATACACCTAAGCTAATACACTTAAACTCTACCCCTAATTAAATAAAAACTAGCCCATTCGCCAAGCCCAATTAAATAACCCATGACCCGACCAAAGCCCAACACGCCGTACCTTATCGACCATCACCCTTACCCCAACCCTTATCTTCCATTTTCATCCCTGTCGACGAGCCCTAAAGAAAAACCTAAGAACCCTAAAAAAGAGCAATCGTCGCACCTCCTCTGCGCTCCATCGCCCCAGCGATTTTCGCGAGAATCCGTGAGTTCTGTAACGGATCGTCCTTACCATAACGAGAACAGCGAATCAACCCATAAAATCGTCCAGAATAGCCATCCAAAATCACTCCAGAATATTAAGTTACCATAATCGAAATATACCATGTTCTTACCATAAGTAAACGAAATCCTTCAAATCGTTTACCTTACCTGTTCAAGCCGCACGAATCAAGCACGAATCAGCACCAAATATTAGCCAGAATCGCACCTTGATTACTTACCAACATTAGAACCCAAGATTGGGACTATAAAAGAGAGCGTGCAAACCGATGGCGTAGATTGGGACACCCCCGCGGCGATTAAGAACCCAATCGACAGACAGAGCAGCAGAGATCGGAGGAAGAGCAAGGGTGGACAGCAATCCAGACCCCCCTTTCTTTTCGACTAACGAAAGTCGGCCACGCATGCGAAGCGGGAGAGAAGCAGCGTCGACTAATTCCTGGAATCGATCGAGAATCCAACAGTGAGGTTTCTTACCAGCAAAAATCAGGAATCCAAAATACAAAGCCAAAACTTTTCTGCAATAATAGCCTAGAATTACCCCCTAAACCGCATCGCTTTCAATCACATCACAATAACCCGTCGAGTGGACCGACGACTTGATACGTTGCCTCGGTTCGCTGTCCGGAGAAGCAAAATGAAGAGTCTCACGGCGAGATTCATCACGAGCTACTTCAAATGGCAACCCGCGTCTATGTGCATCCGCATTCGCATTCCCGCCAAATCCTAAACAAAAAAAATAGGACAAGATGACGTTGTCATCCGTCTCAACTCCTCTTACTCTTTAAATTTGATTGCCTCATTTTATGCCTTTACTTGTTTATTGCAATTTTACTATTTAAACTTGTAATTAATAGGAGAGCTAATTCAATTAGTCTTTGAACATAAAAGGTGGGAAGGTGATTTAGAATTAAATGCACTTCTAATTATTTATCTTAGGCTTATCATTTCATATCTAATCTTTTGCCTAATCATTAAAACTGCATATCTAAAACTAACGCACCAATTCTTTGATTTCGCAGATAAATGCATATCCATATTCCATAAATAACCTTTGCATCCTTTACATATTGGCCTTAGTCTTATAAACTTTTATCAACATGCCTTCTTTATAAAATATTTTGAAGCATCTTTTATTTTTTCAAAACACGCACTTTTAAACATAATAATTACCCTAGGTTTGGCAGGACAACCGCAAGTTAGCGGATCTTAGAGGGTGCCTAACCCTTTCCCTCTAGATTAATAAAGAACTCTTGCCCGGAATCTCATTAAGTCAGCAGACCATTAAAATGGAGTTAATGTTCACTTTAAACTAGTTAACATTTAGGTGTCCTAATTCACCCAATTAATTAGGTGGCGACTCCGCGAACCCCTTAGCATTTAGCACCTTTTAGCATTTTAGCACTTTTAGCACCCTTGTCCCTTTAGCATTTCTAACCCCTTTAGCATTTTAATATTTTAGCATCTTTTTAAACTTTTAGCATCTTTTTAACATTTTAAGCACCTTTTTAAACATTTAGCATTTTTAACTCTTTTATTATTTATTTTTCTAACCTTTTACTTAAGCAGGGTTCGCTAAAAATGTCGCGGTCGAAAAAGGGTGTGACAGTGCCCGTTGATGATTCTGCAAAATATGTCACATTTGATAAGGTAGCCTACCATAAGAACCTAGATGACACCACTTCAGCATGATGCATCATGTTGTCTTCCATGTCAGTGGAACTACAGAGACAACATGAGAACATGGTCCCTAACGAGATACTCGAACATTTGAAGAATCTCTATGACTCTCAGTTCCAAACTTTGAAATTGAGGCGTTAATAAAACTCTTCAAGTGTAAGCTAAGTGAAGGGAGCCAAATGTCTCAGCATGTGTTGAAGATGATAAGATTGATAGAAAGGCTGACCTCGATTGGCATAAGGTTGTGGAGTAACGTCGTTTCCACCCTCTGCCGGAACTGCATGACATGTTAAAAACCTTTGAATCTTCAATTTCCAAGAGCAAAGCTGTGCTCATAATGAGCTCCTCTAGCCGGACCAAGACGAAAGGTAAGGAATTGCAGAATAAGAAGGGCAAGACAGTCACTGCGCCCTCAGCTATGAAGTCTAAAGGAGGTGTGAAGAAGAAAAGGTGATTCCGACCAAGAATGTATGCCTAACTGTAATAAGAAGGGCATTGGAAGTTGCACTGGGAGGAAGAGCACAAGATGCTTCTACCTCTAGTGGATAAGGTATGTACATCATTGAAATTAAAGTACAAAATAAAAGAGTTAAGTTAAATGAAAGAAATTCTACCTATTTGTGACATTGCAGACTTGGTCATATCAAACAAGGATAGGACGGTTGAGGAAATTAAATTACCTCGAACCATTTGACTTACAATCTTATGGTAACTGCGAATCCTGTTTGAAGGGTAAGATGACCATTAAACATCTTTCTGGAAAGAGAATCCGTGCCAAGGAGGTTCTTGAGTTGGTACATACGGATGTATGTGGACCATTTCCGACTCAAGCTAGAAAGGGTTTCTCTTACTTCATCACTTTCACTGATGACTTATCAAGGTTTGGATATGTGTATCTTATGAGACATAAATCCGAGGCTTTTGAGAAGTTTAAGTGTGAAGTTGAGAAACAACTCTCAAAGAGTATCAAGACTCTCCGATCTGATCGTGGGGGTGAATACTTAAGCAAAGAATTTCGTGACTACTTAAAGCTTCATGCAGTTCATTCCGAATGGATACCTCCTGGAACACCACAGATGAATAGTGTTGCCGAGAGGAGAAACTGAACCTTGCTTGACATGGTTCGTTCCATGATGAGCTTTTCAACTCTTCATACATACCTTCGGGGATACGTTATTTTGACCTCAATATATGTTCTAAACAGAGTTTCATCTAAATCAGTCGAAAAGACACCATATGAGGTATGGTGTGGCAAAAAGTCATCACTTAGACACATGAGACCCTGGGGGTGTCCTGCATATGTCAAGAAGTTGATCACTGATAAGTTGAAATCTAAAAGTGAGAAATGTTACTTTGTTGGGTATCCGAAGGAAACTAAGGGATACTATTTCTATCTTCTTGGAGAACATAAGATATTTGTTTCTAGGAACGCAACTGATCGGTGTATTTTATATACACTTTTTGAGTCGTTTTTAGTTAATCTTTTGTCCCTTTTTGTATAAATAAGTGTCGTATTAGGATAAATTTTCTTTCTTTTGAGTCAAAGTGGTTAAAATGGCCAAATGGCGGAAAAGGAGCTAAAGAGGGCAAGAGGAGGTTCGAGCTAAAAGCAGAGAAAGTGGTGAACGAGGCAGAAACCCGGACCAGCGCGGCTCACTGCGATCGAAGCGGGGCGCGGCACCAATATCGAGAGGCTGCAGAAGTCCTAGCGCCGCGGTGCCTCATGTCAACAGTGCGGCGCGGCGCTAATCATCGAAAGACTACGAAGTTGCGGCGCCGGCTACCGAACGAGAGATCGGCGCGGCGCCAAATCACCAGTGCCACGAGATTCCGTCGCGGCGCCGATAGCGGTCGCGGCGCGGCGGGAAAAATCGAGGTTTTGACGATTTTACGGGCGAACTGCAGAGAAAAGTTAAGAGGCGGTTTCGGCTATAAAGGAGAACCCTAGGCGATTTTAAGGGTTCCCTTTGCACAACAAGATTTCTTGCTTGGAGATTGGAGACCATAATTTAGTACTTTCTTTTCCTTTTCTTTTCTTTTATTTCAGTTTTTGTATGATGAACTTTGAATTAGTTCTTGTCATGTCAATGACTAGGAACTAATTCTCTTATAGGGCTTTCCATGTTGATTCACTAGAAACTTATGTTATGAATTAATGCATGTTTATGATTATTGTTCTTCTTTGAGAGATTTATCCAATAATTGCTTTGAATGCTTGGTAATTAATTGACAACTAATTATCCTTATATGATTTCTAATCAAACTTCGAAAGGAGGAGGTTGTGAATATGTTGTAAGTTGTGTAGACATATTTGGGTTGGGGATGAAAATACCTCAATTATTTATGTAGCGTTAATGAGAGGCTTAACAACCCTAATTTTGCGCATGGTGCGTGACGGTTAACTAGGTTTTTGTTCTTAATCCTCCTATAGAGTTATCCTTATCACCGAAAGGTAGGTAAGGTGCAATACTGGGGTTGAGTGTATATATATCCTTAACGGGAATATAAAATGATTTCGTAAACCTGCTAGCTCCGAGAGAAGAAGACCATAATTTGTTGCATTAATAAATAACATAAGCGGATAGTTGAGGAGACATGGAAGCCCTATTCCCATCACAACTGAAGTAAACTAATTAGATAAATTAGTCTTTATAATTCTTAGTTATAAACAACAAAAATCAAATATCAATTTACCAAATAGATACCAAAAGATAGATAGTTGGTACTTGAACCCTAATCCTTGTGGACGATATTCGGTCTTACCAAGACTATATTACTTGTCACGATAACGTGCACTTGCGTTAAAGTGTGTACATCTTTTCGCGCATCAAGTTTTTGGCGCCGTTGTCGGGGATTAGGCATAGTTCAATATCAATTTTATTTATTTTTAATTTCTAATTTGGGTTTTTTTTATTATTATCTGTTATTTTTCTTTTTCTTTTTTTTAGTTTTTTTTTTTAGTTTTTTCGTTTATGTATTTATTGTGTGAAAACAAGGGTGCCGTGATCCGTTGTTGGTTTTGATGCATCTCAGGGATCCTGAAGACATGGATTTCTACTGTCAATATGATAGAGCTCCAACCATAGAGGAAGAAAGGGAGGAATTACGGAAGCCGTACTCGGTTCGCTGAGTATCAAGCTCGATTCATGGGCGAACGAGATTGGCCATGAAGAAAAGCTGGAGCGCAAATAGGAGAGCTCGCGATCATTTTGAGCAGTGAACAACAAATTGAGAGTCTGAACCACACCCAACTATTGAGAATCGGTGAGATAGTTGGTGTAGAAAGAAAAGATTGCGGAAATCAATTATTTACCTTCTTGGATTACGTGGAAATTCTTTTTCTTGCACCTATTACGGAAGAAACACCACCACTATCACTGCGATACCCAATTAGGAAGCCCATACCATCAAGGGTACCCACAGAGTTGAGAGATGTAGAGAATTTCACGGATTCCTACATTATAGAAAGCATAAAGACAAGTCATGCTTGTGTACTTGGGGATAATTGTATGGTTAAGGCTCTTGTTTGAACAAATGGTCGTAGGAAATTGAGACCTACAACGGTAAATCTGTGGATTGCAAGCGATTCGCGAAGGATCAATGGGCACTCGTGCGTTTAATTGCGTCCGGCTAAAGAGCGTTAAAGACAACGCTTGTTGGGAAGGCAACCCAGCGTTTTCAATTATGTCATTTTATTTACGTCTTTATTTTATTTTATTTTGTCTAACAATCTCACGGTCTTGGGTTCTTGTGTTTGTGTTGTGATTGGCAGTGCAAATAAAGCGAAGGGCGGAAAAGCGAAGAAAAGCCGGGATTTTTGAGTAAAGCGGAGTAAGCGTCGCGGCGAGGAAGCGGTCGCGCGCCAAAAGAATGAAGAGCGCTGAAGTCTGCGCGGCTAAAATCCAAAAATACCAAGTTTAGCCGCGTATTTCCGTAATGGTCGCGTGCGAAAGTCCCGGGAGTGCGAGCATTGGTAGCCGCGGCTAAAGCGAACGCGTGGCGGAAATCGAAACTTAAAAGCGCCAGTCAGTTTGCCCCAAATTCAAAAACCAAAACCTACCCCTTCTTCTCACAAAACCCACGAAAATCCACAAATTACCCACAAATCCTCCACAAATCAAACCCAACCACAACCAAAACTCTTAAATTCCTAAAACCCTTAGCTATCTCAACCAACAAAGCTTCATTCCATAGCCTCAAATCACCAATAGAAGCAAGAACATCGTGAAGAACACCATCAAAAAGGTAATCTTCACCCTTTCTTGAAAGTTGTTAGTAGTCAAAGGAGGTAGTAGTTTGGAGAAGTGTTGCATTGTGAAGTAGTTTGGGTGCTGAAAAATTGATTGTGAAGTTTAGAGAAGGAGTAACAAGGAGGGTGTGGGTATTGGGTAGTAGAGTTGAAGTTTGGGGGTATTTGTGTTTTAGCTGCTAGAGTGTTGATTGTGTTGGGGAACACTGGTGCTAATAAGTTGTAAGCTGCAGAAAGTGTTTTTAACCATGTCCGCCAGAAAAAAAAGAGCCTCGCATCCACCTCATTGGCATTCACGATGATACTAGGTTTGTGAGCTACGAAGCCTTCCAAAGATACAAAAAGCTTAGTACTAGGCCCTTAATCCCTGAAAGGGGAATGGACTATCAGATGGAGTCGTTTGGGGAAGAGGATGTTTATGAGCCCATTCGGGCAATGATTGAGTTAAGGGGTGGATGAGATTTGTAAATCCGGAGAAGATAGCACCAGTGAACACAACAATGGTGCGTGAATTCTATGCCAACTTTCCAGAGAAGGTGGAAAGGGGATGCTTTGTAAGGGGAAATCATGTGTCTGTGACAGCAGAAGATATAAATATACAATTGAAGACGGTTGATGTTGAAAAAAGTGATGATTGGAACCTCTTTAGAACATGGTCTAAGCGCTCCAATCATCGGCGGAATAACATTGCGAACCGATGAGCTACCACGGGCTGCGTTTGATCTTGCAAGAAATGGGTCAAGAAGGGCGGCGGTGCGGTTCAACAAAGCGACGAGGTTGGCTATATTTCATCGATGCGTCGATCCCATCAACGAACTTGACGAGTGCGGAAGATAGGATCAAATTGATATATGGGATCATGGCGGAAAACAATTGATGTGGGAAAGAAATAGTGCGAGCATCGAGGAAATCAGCGGGTTGGTAACAACAGTGGATTGGGACATGGCTCGATTATCACCAAGCTATGTCACATGAATGGGTCCCAATCCTACCCGTGATCTTAATAGAGAAACCAACTGCGTGTCCTATGGGATAGTGCACTCTTTCCCAGAAGCCCGGCGGCGGAAGAAGAGCACAACAACCGCGGCGGCGGCGCAGAGGCCGTGAGCGAAGATGAGCACGAAATAGGGGCTCAATATGCGGCGAGACCTAGCCGACCAACGCGAAGCGGAACCTCCGGTGCACATGATGGAGCGGTTGCTCCAAAACGAAGAATGATGATGCAACATTTCGACCACGGTAATACAAGGACAACATGAGTTGCGACAAGGGCAACAAGAATTGAGGCAGGCAACAAGAATTGGCGAGGAGCAAGAATCGAGGCGGGAGCAACAATTGCAGCAGGTTTGAGATGAGTTCCCTGTTCAATCAATGGTCGATGCATTATCCACCGCCACCACCACCATTTTAGCCAAAGTCTGTAAGTGTCTTATTTTCTTTTATTATCTTTGGTCTACACACATTGGGGACAATGTGTGATTTAAGTTTGGGGGGGTGTTTTATTTGTGTCTTGTTATGTTTTATTTAAGTCTTTTTATTTTTTTATGTATTTTTGAGTCACAATTTTTTTTTTCTTCTTTTGAGTCATAATTGCCTGTCAAAGATCATGTATGATGTAGTTGCTAGAAACACCTAGTGAAGTAAGGTGGAATAATGTAATGGAATTGAAACAACTATCTAAACACCTAGGTTAGATATGCCAAAAACTCAAAAAAATCTGTCTATTTGGAGTTTCTTGCTTAAATTATGCATGTTAAATGATGAATACTTATGTGTTATGATTGCTTGCTATTTGAGGCGAAATAGTTAGGATATGCATGTTAGGGAGATGACTCAGACATTTCTTTGATAGCCAATTATTACCACCCTTTTCTATCCCGGACTTTAAATATATCCCTAGTCAGCCCCATTGAGCCTAAAAATTGAAACTTCTTCTTTGACACCCTATATTCCCACAAATTGTGCCATAAGTAAAAATGTGGAATAAATTGTGTTAAAAAAAAGACAAAAAGAGTGAACAAGCTTGTTGCACCCCGATAAAAAAGTAATAAGAAAGAGGCAAAAACCTAAGTTTGGGGGTGCTTGTTATTATTATACTCTTCACTCTCCCAAAACAAAAGAGGGAAAAGATAGAATTGAAGTGAAGAAAATAACCAAAAGAAAAGGGAAAAATGGAAAAGCTAAAGAGCTTATGGTACACAGAATGAACCTAAAATGCCTATTTTACCTACCTATACCTAAGCCTACATTACAACCCTTAAAGTCACGAAGATCTCTTTTATCGTATCGAGATTAGTGGAGAATAGCAAGTAAGCATGCCATAGGATTTTTGAATTTATATGCATGATTTAGTATATTGACTTCCATTAAAGTATGATAAATATGAGTTTGCGAAATATCTAGCTCAATGTGTTTAATGTGCTGAAAATTTTCATGCTACGTGTTCTGCGTATTATTACGCTAACCTTCATGTTTTTCTAGATAACACTAAATGCAGCAAAAGTGATCAATGTCAGTGAGTCTTTTATTTTTTCGTTTCTTGAGTCCTTTATTTCTTTCTTTCTATCTTTGCTCGAGGGCGAGCAAAGGTTAAGTTTGGGGGTATTTGATCGGTGTATTTTATATACACTTTTTGAGTCGTGTTTAGTTAGTCATTTTTCCCGTTTTGTAGAAAAAACTGTCGGATTAGGATATATTTTATTTGTTTTTAGTCAAACTGGTTAAAATGGCCCAATGTCGGAAAAGGAGCTAAAGAGGGCAAAGAGGAGGTTCGAGCTAAAAACAGAGAAAGTGGCGAACGAGGCAAAAACCAGGACAGCGCGCGCCTCCTCTGATCGAAGCGGCGCGGCGCCAATATCCGAGAGGCTGCGAAGTCCCAGCAGCCAGCGCCTCATGTCAATCGATTTGGCGCGCTTCCTCGAACAGCGAGATCGGCGCGGCGCAAATCACCCGGTTACAGAGTTCGGCCACGCCGCGCTGAAAATCGGGGTTTTGACGATTTTTACGGGCGAACTGCAGAAAAGTTAAGGGAGGTTTTTAGCCTATAAAAGGAGAACCCTAAGCAGATTTTAAGGGTTCCCCTTCTTGCACAACACACGATTTCTTGCTTGGAGATTGGAGACCATAATTTAGTACTTTCTTTTCCTTTTCTTTTCTTTTATTTCAGTTTTTGTATGATGAACTTTGAATTAGTTCTTGTCATGTCAATGGCTAGGAACTAATTCTCTTATAGGGCTTTCCATGTTGATTCACTAGAAACTTATGTTATGAATTAATACATGTTTATGGTTATTGTTCTTCTTTGAGAGATTTATCCAATAATTGCTTTGAATGCTTGGTAATTAATTGACAACTAATTATCCTTATATGATTTCTAATCAAACTTCGAAAGGAGGAGGTTGTGAATATGCTGTAAGTTGGGTAGACATATTTGGGTTGGGGATGAAAATACCTCAATTATTTATGTAGCGTTAATGAGAGGCTTAACAACCCTAATTGTGCGCATGGTGCGTGACGGTTAACTAGGTTTTTGTTCTTAATCCTCCAATAGAGTTATCCTTATCACCGAAAGGTAGGTAAGGTGCAATACTGGGGTTGAGTGTTTATATATCCTTAACGGGAGTATAAAACGATTTCGTAAACCTGCTAGCTCCGAGAGAAGAAGACCATAATTAGTTGCATTAATAAATAACATAAACGGATAGTTGAGGAGACATGGAAGCCCTATTCCCATCACAACTGAAGTAAACTCATTAGATAAATTAGTCTTTATAATTCTTAGTTATAAACAACAAAAATCAAATATCAATTTACCAAATAGATACCAAAAGATAGATAGTTGGTACTTGAACCCTAATCCTTGTGGACGATATTCGGTCTTACCAAGACTATATTACTTGTCACGATAACGTGCACTTGCGTTAAAGTGTGTGCATCTTTTCGCGCATCAACAACTTTCCTTGAAGATGAATATGTCTACAAGGATGAGAGTTGCACAGAGATAGAACTTGAAGAAATTCAAGAACAAGGTAACAAAGAGGTTGGATCCTTGCCCGATGATAAAGGCAAGAATCCAGTGGGAGCTTCTGGCGAAGATTGGGTATTTAGTGTACCTCATTCGGCCAGTGGGAGTGCTACGAGGAGTAATGCAAAAATGCAAGATCTTCCAGCACAGACCTTGGGAGCAAAGGCACCAGTTACATTTCCTTCCATTCATGAAAGACATGAAAATGATATTTCTGAAAGCTCTAATTTTGGTGGATCGACCAGCGCACAAGAACCTACTCACATTCAGAACATACCTGTAACTGAACTGCAACAAACAATCAACTCCATAGGTCTTCTAGATCTCATCGTCCTCCGGAAAGACTAAATCTACTTGTGGCAACACAAAATGAGCTAGATATTTCAGATGATGACGAGCCTAGAACCTATAACGAAGAAATGCTAGACATTGATTCGAAGAGATGGCAAAAATCCATGAAATCCGAAATGAAATCTATGTATATCAATCAAGTGTGGAACTTGGTTGATTTGCCAAATGAGTTAAACCCATAAGATGCAAATGGGTCTTCAAGAAGAAGATTGATGTATCTGGCAAAGTTCAGACTTATAAAGCTAGACTAGTGGCTAAAGATTTTACTCAGCGTCCTGGTGTGGATTATGATGAAACATTTTCACCTGTGGCTAAGATAAAGTCTATTCGGATTTTGCTTACAATAACTGCACACTATGATTATGACATTTGGCAGATGGACGTCAAAATTGCATTTCTCAATGGTAATCTAATTGAGGAAGTGTATATAAAACAACCTGGGGGTTTTTCATGTGAGTCCAGACCAAATGGTGTGTGCAGGCTACAGAAGTCCATTTATGGACTTAAGTAAGCCTCTAGGAGTTGGAACATTTGCTTTGACAATGCTATCAAATCTTTTGATTTTGTCAGAAGCAAAGAGAGTCCTTGTGTTTATTCCAAACGCAATGATGAGGGTATTTTCTTCATTATAATATATGTTGATGACATATTGATAATGGGAGATAATAAGACCCTCATGCAGTCAGTTAAGGATTGGTTGTCCAAGACCTTCAT
The DNA here is from genome assembly GCA_029844215.1 of Przewalskia tangutica. Taxonomy (NCBI): domain Eukaryota; kingdom Viridiplantae; phylum Streptophyta; class Magnoliopsida; order Solanales; family Solanaceae; genus Przewalskia; species Przewalskia tangutica. The sequence continues at coordinate 145,463,092 of CM056719.1, forward strand.
GATGAAGTATTTAGGTGAAGCCTGCTACATTCTGAGAATTAGGATCAATAGAGATAGACCTAATAGATTGTTGGGGCTGTCACAGTCAGTCTACATAGACAAAGTTCTTAGACATTTTTCAATGGAGAATTTCAAGAAATGCGGTCTTTCAATGGGTCAAGGCATCAAGTTATCAAATAAGGGTCGCCCTTCTAATGTTATTGAACTTGAGCGCATGAAATGGATCCCGTATGCTTCGGCTATAGGATAAACATGTATGACATGACATGTACTAGGCCAGATGTGGCATTTGCACTTAGTATGACTTGCAAGTTCCAGCATAATCCTGGCGAGAAACACTGGAAAGCAGTCAAGAGTATTCTCAAGTACCTCAGACGTACTAAAGATTACTTCTTAGTCTATGGTGGAGTTGATGAGCTGGTTGCCACTGGATATACCGATGCTAGTTTCCAGACAGATGTTGATGATTTCAAATCTCAGTCTGGATACACTTTCATTTTCAACGGAGGAGTAGTGAGCTGGAAGAGTTCCAAACAGGCTACTACTGCAGACTCGACTACTGAAGCGGAGTACATTGCTGGATCGGAGGCTGCTAAAGAAGCTGTCGTGATTTCTGAGTTCCTGAAGGAATTAGGGGTTGTTCCTAGTGCTGGTTGTCCAATAACCATTTATTGTGACAACACTGGTGTCATTGCACTGGCAAAGGAACCAAGATCAACAAACAGAAACAAGCATGTACCAAGAAAGTACCACATCCTGTGAGAGATGGTGGAAGCTGAAGATATCAAGATGATTATATTCCCACAAACAATAATCTAGCAGATCCGTTTACTAAACCATTAAGCTTGGTGAGTATAATGGTCATTTTGAGAACATGGGTATTAGATATGTTGGTGATTGGCTCTAGGCCAAATGGGAGATTGAAAGTATATGTATATCCTAGAGACAATCTGTATTAGGACACAATGTACTTTATACACATTCATATTTATATTAATGATGATTAATATTATGGCAATTTGCATTTGTTGAATTATTAGTTGATTGTTTATAAAAAATTATAAATGCATCCCTAGAGGTTACGTATTTATTAATGATGTGAGAATTAATGTTATAACGTAACTCTTAAATTACCTCGACTAATGATCGTCGAAAATGGGATATCGATGATATGTGATAAGTCGACATGTGGTCTGCATCATATCCTTAGTGGATGTAGTATGTCTTACTTGCTACGAGTTATGACAACTCATGATGGACACATGGATACTTGTTGAAGTATTGGTACACCCTGCAGATGCATTATTTGTTATATGTCTATAATGTCATCGTCATGTCGGAGATAAAAATCCTTAGACTTGAGGTCAATATCATCTTGTTTACTGAGTAATGTACTTTGATCCTGTCCTAAACTCAAATGCCTTATAGGTTGAGACGTGGTTTGTTTTGGGTGCATTACGAAGTAGATTAAAGGTGGTATGTGAGCCAAGAAAGGATTCATTCCTTGAATTTATATTCGAGTGAACACTCAGGTAATCATATGGTATTAGGTTGACTAAGTCATTGGCCAATGCATTGGACATGTCTGTGACATGGTCATGTTGTCAACTAATATAGATGAGTTATAATAATCAATTCATTTGGATAGACACTTGACAGATCCTAAGCTTGATTGAGTGTGTCATGAATTAAGGGATTTTATCTTCTCACATATAGGTTCAATTCACATATTTGTGTAGCTAAACTTTACATATTGGGTTCGTCTTCCGGCGCAGTCTAGGAGTTCCGTGAAGATCCTAATGTTATTAGTGACGATATGTAAAGGCCTGAAAGGTAACACTACGTCAAATGTTCCGTCATTTGAAGGATGTAATTAGAAGGAGATTATACATAAATGTTCGGTTGATGACCGAGACATTAAAATGGAAAAATGGGCAGAAAATAAGACAGGACCGCGGTGCTTTGATTCAGGCCCGCGGTGCCAGGAACACGTGCAGGCAGCGGTACCTCTTCGAGGCGTGGTGGCGGCGTGGCTGGCGATCAATTTTGGCCCGATGTTTCGGTTGGGCTTGGTCCAACTAAAACCCTAAAGCTCATATTCTCAACTATAAATAGGAGGCTTACCTCCCATTCCAAACATATACTAAACCTAAGAGAGGTAAATCTCTTCTAAAGCTTTGTCAGAATCCCTAGCATTCCTGACATAGCAAATTACATCACAGTTCTCTGAACTTACAAATCGAGGGACGTTTGCGTGTGCATCCTCGGACTACACAAAGTAACAGATTCAACTGCTTGGCTGATTGCTGCTTCGAATGTAAGTCTTCTGTCGAAGTTTTACATTAATTCTGTGCTTTGGTATTTTACATTACATATCATATTGCAGTTCGACCGTCGTCGAGTTTGAAACATAAATTTTCAAATTCCGTTGTGTGTACGAACCCGACGTAAACACCTACAGAAACAGTCATTGAATTTTAGAGATACTATAGGACTGCTAAACTTTTGGGCACCCCTTGTGACCTATCTTTCTGTCTCATCACACTATTATATTGGATTAAAGAAAATGTGTTTAAAAAAATTTCTATTTTCCTTTCTGGCTTCATATTTGACTTGAGAGAAATTGTAACCATTTTAAAAATAAGAAAAATTACATCTTCGTTGATCATGTTAAATCAAAAGCTATATAATTCACCAAGCTTGAAAGAAATTGGTGGGATTTTGCCAAGGGAAATTTTCTTCAAGTTTGATAGTAATGGCTTCTCATTGTAAAATCCAGAAAAAGAAGGAATATGGTGTATATTCAGGAACTTGAACGAAATATTGATACATTTATTTTACCTTGTTGCCATCATCGGGAGGTTTTAGACAAATAGGGAGTGCAATCTCTAGGGGGAGCAACAATGGACCTCCGACAATAGGTAGATGGGGTGAGTTACGATGGATATAGTGAAATCAATCCTTATTCCGTATATCATATCATCTGAAAAAACAGAAAATACCAAAAAGTGAGCCTGCTCATTTTTTATATATAGAACTGAATAATCAAAAGTCGTGTCTCCTTTATTTTCGAGCGAGATGATATGTTGAAATGGACGCTACGTTGAAAACCATCGCAGAACGAAGCAACACCCTCTCGATATCTTATTGGAGCTTTGTAACTAGTGGCCGATTTTCGTCGCGTCAGCCTTTTCCCAGTGCGCGGAGCCCCAACGAGGAAGGTCTTAGTGCTTTATCATCGGGTCAATAATGCTAATTCCTCTTTTTGTGCTACTCCTAGGGCTGGAAGAAAATAAGAAAATGTGAAGCGTTCTCTTGATTTCCCAACCCGTTGTTTCTAAATACTGCTCTATCTCAGTTGGATCTTGGTCCAGCCTACTACGAGCAAAAAAGGTAAGCGCCTAATGCGAGCCTTATTTATTAGTTTAGTTAATTGAGGCTTCATCGGGCTTTCATAAATCACGATTTCTTATAGATATTAGGGCACTGAGGCACAACTTATTAACGACAAAAAGATGAGGTTTTTGTTGGAGGGTTCATGACGCCCCAAGTCAAATGATTGAAAATAAAATAAAAAAAGTAGTCTGGTGCACTAAGCTCCCGCTATGCGCGGAAGTCGGGGAAGGGCTGAACCACAAGGGTCTATTGAAAATACTTTTCCTTACAAAAAAAAAAGGCATGTCAAGAAACAGTTTAAAGTCATCCATATTCATTATCTGGGGAGTTGTTGACAAATGACCTAAAGAAAGTGTGGCATTTGGAAAGCATGGGCAACCCTTTGCACACGATAACGAAAAACAGATTGTAAGGAGTGCTCAAGCTCCATCGATCTAAGGAAAAACACATTCTTCCTTTTAATCCCTTTTGCATCATTCATACTAGATAAACAGACCGTGTGATCGGCATATTAGGAGAGCACTTTGCTATACATCTGTTAGGAATATATAGTCTGTCGTTGTCGTCATGAAAATAATCAATTAGATCATAAGAAGTATGCTCAGTGCCCTAGATCATTGAATCACGTTGATACATCATAGTTTGATATCATGTATCATAGTTCTTGTGTTCACAATTATGACCCATAAGTCATAACCGGTACCAACAAATACAAATGAAATGAGAATCTGTTAATGATCTTCCTCTTCTCATGAGTCTCTCAACTTGTATCCAACTCACTTTTCTAGTCATGCTCCACCAAATTGAATCTCTCGTGGTCATTTGGTAGCATGCTAAGATAGCAAACATTGAACCAAGATTTGATCCACTGATATGAGTCGTGAGGGTACTCAATTTAGGGTCTCACACAACAATAAGTCGAGATAAAACTTATGTTCACCCTTTTGGTCGACATTTGCACGTTTGGTATGAAACATGTGCTACAACATTTTCTCATTTCACATGGAGTGTATGTCTTTATCGCATAAGTTAATGTTGTGCAGATGATATTCAGACACCATATGCATATGAACTGAGTTCCTTGATCTACTCAATAAACATGAACTCACATCTGGCCTCTCGAAGTAGACTAGGTGAAACTTCTTTCCACCATAAAAATACTAATAACATTTTGTCATTACTTGTGCAACGCTAAAGATCTTTAATCCATGTGCTCTCAAGTTATCCTTATGATCATTTTCTTAAGATCTCGTCTTATCTCCCATCAACACTAAATTGATGGAGGCGGTCACATGTGTGAGAAAGATGACCTCTATCTACCCGACATACTTTTCAATAATATCAAAGAATGCACCATAAGCATTTCATAATATGAATGTACAATAAACATTCACATAATAAGGGTATGCGAATCAAACTTATTTTGATTTTTAAGAAATATAAATATTGGGAAAAATAAATCAAAAATCAATGACTATATTAAAGTCGACACAGTCCTCAAGATCTTTCTTGAATAAAAACACACATCTCTAGGATCTGACTTAGTCAATGGATCTACAATCGTTTGTGCAGATATACTTTATGTTCAATTCTTTGTGTGCAACCATGTCATCACAAAATTAAATTTAATGTTAGTGTGTTTAGCTTTACGATGATATTTAGGATTATTGATGCTAAAAATAGCAATTTGATGGTCACAAAGATTATTATTAGTTCAACACTAACTGCAACATCAACACATGATCCAAGAACCTTTTTAACCAAATAACCTATTGCGCAACTGAGGAGAGAGCTACAAGCTCAACCCTCATCATGGATAAAGCAACATGTGATTGTTTTTCATTATCTAAAATATGTCATCATTATTGAGCATAAAACACATTCAAATGTGGACCTCAACTTGTCCATATCTCTTCTACAATCAACATTAATGTATCTCATCGGTTCCATGTCATGCCCTTATGGCAAAGCGCATAATCAGAAGTTCTAGTACATCATGATTCGTTTTAACTGTATTTTGAATGTGCTAAATTTAAGTTGATTTTATATTTGTCTACGATCCAATTGCGAAACAGATATCAAGTCTAGCAATTGTATCTTGCATAAGATTACCAACCGTACATAGCATAAGGAACTTTTCTTATTTGTTCATCTTATTTTGGAGCTTAGAACACAGTCTAGCATACAAGACATTATTTTTATTCATTGGAGTTTTGATATGGTCAAAATTTCGTACGTTTGATCATTTAAAGAATAATTTCTTTAAACATTTTCTCAAAATTTTTATTTCGAGAATATATGCATTTTTACCCATAACTTTCATCTCCAAGTGAGACGATAACAAGGCATTTACCTTGTGTATATACTCCAAATTATTTTCCAGTTATTAATATGTCATCAGCATATAAGGACATAAGTATAAAGTTGCTCTCAGATCTTTTTACTAAAACATAATGATCCCTTGTGAATCATTGTGAAGTCAAAAAAAATTGACCACACTAAGAAAACATATATACCATTGTCCGAAGATTGTTTGTGCCATTACGAAACTATAAAAGTCTATAAATCATATGTTTGTGGCCTTTTGGATGAAATGCTTAAGTTACTTCAAATTAATTATTCACTTAGTTCTCCATTGAGAAAAGACAATATTTACATCCGTTTGATGCAATTACAGATCCAAGCTAGCAACAGTAGTCAAAATTAAACTCATAGAGGTGAATCCACATAACATGTCACAACTCAAATCACTATGTCGTACGGGCACCTACCATTTTCCACCTCGGTAGGTGAACCCTTCTCTTAATCATTAATTCAACACAGTAAAGTAAATAATGCATAATAAATAGAAGTTTAATTCATATCATAAATATCAAGTGTGGAATACAACAATATCCAAGGAATCTGATCTTAATAGTACAAGAGCTTGTAAGTATACAACAGGAATAAAGTACAACCACAACCTGAATACAACTTCTGTTAAGAGTGAGAATCAAACAGAAAGTATAGATGAACTCTATGAGATCCTGGAAAGCTAATTGAACCTCACTCATGATCCTGCAATAATTTTACACCCCGAAAGGGTGTAGCAAGAGTAATATCAATACAAACACTATGTATTGGTAGGTATCATAGGCCGATAACAGTTAACTAACATATATATAAGAAATAAACTGAAGAATAGACATGCTCGCAATCAAATACAAGTAATATCATAGTCCAAAAATAATCAACCCAAATATAGAATATCCAGTCAGAATCCAAGAGATACGAAAATGAGGTAGTTACTAAGCACACCCATATAAGACTTGTAGTAAGGTGAATTACCCTAGATCTTAGTAGTCTACATTCATAACCTAGGTGAAATCTCTAGTCCTAGAATCCATCAAACTTCTAAATAAGGAATTGACAAGTAAACATCATCTCAAATGATGTAACAATTAAGGAATCAAGGCTAAACCACATCACGCAATACAATGAAAACAACAACCAGAATCAGAGATATGAGTGGGTGTAATATGAATGTGTATGTGATGCAATGCAATACATTGGCCAATGTAACTTCCTGTCGTACATACATACTTCAGACGGAATGTATCATCATCCAGCAGTCATGACCCATGGGGGACCCACGAAGTCCATGTACAAATCGCTCTGTGTCACTCATCCTAGAGACGACTCTTCCTACCGAACACCCTGCTAGCCATCCCGTATCACTCGGCATAAAATGGCTACGCAATCAATATGTAACAAGTATCACTGTTATTTCTTTCTCATTTATCACCATCACGTCAGTCACAGATAATATCAATATTTCATGAAAATGAGTATGAATGCAATGTAATGTAATGACAATATCGAGTATATCATATGGATCTCCAATCGTGCAATACATGGACACATATCACATCATCAGTATCATATTAACTATTTCCTCTCTTCATGAACATTCCAAGATAAGTGAGATACAACTACATCATAAATATGAGATGACATTATCTACAAGTCCAGTAACCACAAAGAGGAAACTCGTTTCCTCTTCTGGAGCACTTGATCATTAATTTTGTACAACCAAATATTGCTTAGATACTGCTGGTATCATAAAAGAAATTATAGTTAGACACTACTGGTATCATGGAATAAATAGTAATTAAATGGACATTTAAAAGACAATACAATTTATAAATGATGAAAAGTAAGTTCTAAACTTTAATATTTTAAACATCTTCTTCAGGAAAAATACAATTCACATTAGAATATTTATCATTAAAGTTGCGACAGTAATAATAATATATCAATGTGGTTATAGTAGACAGTGTTCTACACAATTTGTATCAATTTGCCTTAGAATGATACATAATAAAAGTTTTCAAGATGATTTGACGTGCGACAGGTACATGGAATAATGACCTTCATACCACAAAATAACATTTATATCATTTGTTATTCAATCTCTGCAGAAGGTGTGTTGTGGTATTTCTTCATTCACTTCAGGGAATGAAACCTGGTTATTTAGATGTGCTTTATACATAATTTTTAATAGCTCATTATTTCACTCAATCACAATAAAGCAAACGCTCATATATTTCTCAAACATTTTTTCGCTTGTCAAAAATCATACCAATACTTCTAGACCAGCAAAATACATATAAAATCATTTCTTAGTAGTACATCCCAACACTTTAAGAAAATTGCAGCAAATTAAATATAAATATTTCTTTCGTTATTTTGCCACCTTATATAACTAAAACTAAAGCTTGCAAGAAAATAAGAAAATCTTTACATGCATTATAAACTCATGTGATTTTGGGGAGTAAAAAGTAAATTTCAAAGTTGAATCCTTTTGAAAGTAAAATTTAAAATCTTACTACTTGGAGAGTAAAGTTCAAGGTTTACCACTCCGGGAGTAAATTCAAAATTCTACTACTTCGGGGGCAAGGTTCAAAATTCTACTACATCGGGAGTAAAGTTCAAAATTCTACTAATACGAGAGTAAATTTAAGAGTTTTACTACTTTGGGGGTAAATTTCAGAGACTTACTGCTTTCAAAGTTCTACTACTTCCGAAGTAGAGTTCAAAAATTTATTACTTAAGGAGTAGAGTTTAAAATTTGATACTTCGAGAGTAGATTTCTGAGTTTGCTACTTGGGACAGTGCAGGTTTACTACTTCAGGAGTAAAGCATACAATATTTATAATTTGTTTTTCTCAATTATTATACATCTTCTGTAGTTGAGTTGTGATAACGTCACAACCAAATGCATGTTCATATATATAAGTGTTACTGCATATCGTCACATTCACTTCAGGGGATTGATATGTACTTATAACATTTATCAAAAGTTCTCATTTTTCCGGAATGGAACATATCTCAATGTGCCTTAAACATATCAAATAATGATAACTTAAAACTTCTTTAAGATCTTGCTACTTCAGGAGCAAATCGAGGCATACATATAATGTAGAGATTTTTTCTCTAACAAATCTTTAATTGTAATCACAATAGATCTACAGAAATATTGTCACTTCTGGTGATTATAAACATAAATAAATTTAGCCATAACGAAACTTATAAGATATTACCACTATTAGTCTATATACTGCTTTCAAACTCTACATGAATTTAATATATTTTCTAATGTGAGATTTTCAATTTATAAAATTGTTGTAGCATAAAATTTTCAAATATAATTTATAAGCAACATCAAAGCAGTGTTATCTATATAAGGTATTAGGAGTTTCAAGCAAAACAATTCTTTATGAAAATATTTGGCTACTTCATACTAATACGTTATACATATATCAACTTAACAAGTATTGATAAAAATATAAAATCAATAGTAAGCAAAAGACTTGAATTACATAACTTGTGTATTAGTCATCTCTATCACATACAGTGAAGCATTCTCGTTGATTTCTAGTAAACGACGGCTAGTACCATTAGGCATATGAAGATGTTAGTATTAATTTAAAAATAAACTCCAAAATAAAATTAGAGATTCGTGCTGATAGCGTGTTATAAAATGATAACAATAGCAATATAAGACAAGAGATGTAGACAACGAAGTAGAGAGGATGATGAGACTTTCTTCTTATTTTAAGTGTATGTTAATCTACCTTCAAAAGTGAATAACATCTCAATTTATAGGATGAAACCACTCAATGCATGTTACAAATATTAAGTGTACAAATTAATAGGTACATATAATTAGTGAATGTGTATGGACATTCATACCAATGATATGTATTTCATAACGTATAACATATATTTTATTCTTAGTTTAAAATAGAATGACTATTTATATATTTGGAATTTCTTTAAGTGTAAACCTTCTTTAAAAAATTAACAGAGGTGTGAACCTAACCATATGTATTCCACAAATTAGAGAAAATGGAAACAGACAAATGATGAGCCAATCTGAAATATAAACTATAATTTTGTATGGAAAATGTAAAAGAAATATAACTTAAAATCTTGTCAGAAGTGGGATTTGAACCCACGCCCTCTTACGAAGACCAGAACTTGAGTCTGGCGCCTTAGACCGCTCGGCCATCCTGACTTGATATACTTCTTAATTCTCTACTCTTTCTTATTTCTAGTAAGTTAGTGTTCCATTATTACAAACTAGAATAAGATTTTTGAATCATCAAGGAATTTATAATTATTTCAAGTTACTCTCACTTTTAGCTTATTAAAAACTTAACCATCCTTTGAATAAGATTTTTGTAAACATTGTTTACTAATATTAAACATCATTGTTAGGGAATAGGCACTAGCCTTAGGCACAATGATTTAGTGGTAAAAGAATAATACCTTGTCCAGAGGCGGATTCAGGTTTTGAACTCTATGAATTCAACTTTAAGATTCTTGATTTAAATCTGTTGTATTTGAAAAGTTATGAGTTCATATCTACTCTTTATTGCAATTTTAATAAAAAAAATACATATAAATTTATATCTATGTCGAAAATTAGGGATTCAATTGAACCTCCACCTTTCATGCTACATCCGCCACTGACCTTGTCACGGTATAAATCCGGGTTTAATTCCCGAATTTTGCATGTTTTTAAAATGTAACACACTATCCACCCCATGCATTGAAATTTTAACCAATATTTAGCTTTTGCATAGTTTCTACCTTTCTATAACAAAAGATACAATAGTAGAAATCAGATAGGGCAGAGGACAAAAAACACAAAAGTGGTGATAATAACTAGGTGAAGAGCAATACTAATAATTAAGTGGGATTTATGTGTGTTTTGGCCTTGTAGTTGCCGCCTGCTAAAAATGAACCATCTCTATGACGACAGCCCCAAAGCTCCAACAACTACCAAAGGAAAAAAAATAAGTTTCAAATCGTTGAGCATAAATTCTTAAAATTCTATGAATACAAATATTCATAATACTAATTACGTCTCAGTTTCAAATAAGTTATTCATTTTTATTGTGAATTTTATCATAAATTAGCTAGTTTTACGTTAATTATTCTCTTGGTACATTTTTCTTGTCCATTATATTAAAAATAGACATTTAAAACAAACTACAATAAATGTATGAAAACTTTAATATATAGGGGTATTAACTTCTTGTTTCTTTCTACATTCAAAGAAGGATTTGTTTTTATTTGAACTAAATTTGACAACTTTAGAACAATATACATAATCTTTTTCATAAGCCTGACGTAGAACTCCACATCAAAAGCTAGTAGGTACTAGGTACAATATTTTTTAGTTTGTTTTTAAAAAAAGATATTTTAATTAATTCTTCAGTTGGCTTTTGAAAGAATCGCTATAGGGTTAGGTGAGATGAATATTTGACTGAAAAATAGCTTCTACCAACAAAAGAAAATATATTTTTTGTTTTAGTACTATTTATTTTGTTGAAGGTCAAATAGGGGGTTTGACCATGGTTAATGCAAAGGAGATGGGGAAGTTGATGTCTAAGGGGCTTAGGAGAGTAGTGGGGATGCGGCCGGTATGTGGGACAAGACGACCAGTTGCATTCGGGAGGTAGCTAGAGAAGTGTTAGGGATCTCGCGGGGTAATCGTGGTGGGCATCGAGGGGACTGGTGGTGGAATGGTACAGTTTAAGAGAAGGTGGAAGCGAAGAAAACGGTGTATGCAAAATTGGTAGAAAGCAAGGATGAGGTGGAAAAGTGGACGATTAGGGAACTGTATAAGATGGCGGGGAAGGAGGCAAAGCTAGCGGTTACAGCGGCAAAAACGGCGGCTTTTGAACGCCTATATATGAAATTAGAAGAGAAAGTGGGGATAAGAAGTTGTACAAACTAGTCAAGGAAAGAGAGATGAGGGCTCGTGACTTGGATCACGTGAGGTGCATCAAGGACAAGGACGTAAAATACTGAAGGACGCGCATATTAGGCGGAGGTGGCAGTCTTACTTCCATAAACTCTTGAACGAAAAAGGAGATGGAGACATTGTGTTGGGAGATCTGGAACATTCGGGTAGGTATAGGGATTTTGGGTATTGTAGAAGCATTAAGGTTGAGGAGGTTAAGGGTGATGTTCGCATGATGCACAGGGGACGAGCCACCGAGCCTGATAAGATCCTAGTTGAATTTTGAAAAGCACGAGGCGGGGCGAGTTGGAGTGACTAACTGAGTTATTTAACGTCATTTTTAAGACGACAAGAATGCCCGAAGAATGGAGGTAGAGTACAATGATTCCCTTGTACAAAATCAAAGGTGATATCCAGAGTTGCAACAACTATTTGGGTATCAAGCTACACACTATGAAGTTTAGGAAAAGGTCGTGGAGATGAGGGTGAGGAGAGATGTGTCTATCTTTGAGAACCAGTTTGGTTTCATGTAAGGGCGTTCGACTACTGAAGTCATTCATCTTATTAGGAGGTTATTGGAGCAGTATAGGGAGAGGAAGAGAGACATACATATGATTTCCATCGACCTCGAGAAGACATACGACAAAGTCCCTAAGGAGGTTCTATGAAGATGTTTGGAGGTTAGAGGTGTACCTATGACATATACTATGGCGATCAAGGATATGTATGATGGAGCCAAGACTAGGGTACGAACAGTAGGAGGAGACTCGGAGCACTTCCCAGTGATGATGGAGTTGCACCAGTGATCAACTCTTAGCCCATTCCTATTTGTCGTGGTGATAGATGGACTGACATGACAAATCTATTGAGAGGTGTCATGATGTATGTTATTCGCAGACGACATAGTCCTAATTGATGAGACTGCGTGAGTGAGCATGGCGAAGGTTTGGAGACATACTTTGTAGTCTAAAGGGTTCAGCTTGAGTAGGACCAAGACTGAATATTTGGAGTGCAAGTTCAGCAACGGGAGCGACCCTGAGACATGCATGAAGGTGAGGCTTAGTACACAGGTCATTCCAAAGAAAGGAAGCTTCAAGTACCTCGGGTCTATTATCCAAGGGAATAGAGAGTTTGATGACGATGTAACACATCGTATTGGGGTTGTGTGGATGAAATGGAGGCTCGCTCACGGAGTGTATGCGATAAAAAGTGACACCAAAACTTAAAGGCAAGTTCTATAGGGTGGTGGTTAAACCGACTATGTTGTATGATACGGAGTATTTGTCAGTCAAGACTTCGCATATCCAAAAGATTAGAGTTGTGGAGATAAGGATGCTAAGATGGATGTGTGGGCATACAATGAGAGATAGTATTAGAAATGATGATATCCGGGACAAAGTGAGAGTGGCCACGGTGGAGGATAAAATGCGGGAAGTGAGGTTGAGATAGTTCGATAATATGCAGAGGAGAGACACATATGTCTCAATGCGGAGGTGTGAGAGGTTGGCTATGGAAATGTTCAGGAGAGGTAGAGGTAGGTCGAAGAAGTACTGGGGAGAGGTGATTAGACGGAATATGACGCATGTGCAACTTACTGAGAACATGACCTTAGATAGGGGATTGTGGAGGACACAGATTAGGGTAGTAGGTAGTCGAGTGTAGTTCTACTTACGCTTACAAAATAATAGTTGTAGTGTTATTACTATAGTCCCGATTAACCTATTACACTTATAGGCGCAGTAACACTTTATAGTCTCCTATCGTTTGAGTTTTGCTGCTATGGGTTCTTTAGTATACTTTGTTTATCTTATTTATCTGCGTTAGTTATTGCTTCGTTTAAATCATGTCGCTACCATGCGTATTCGATTTTGTTATCAGCATGTTTATACTTCTTTTATTTTTTATCTGGGTCTGACCGTTTCTCTTGCTTTGCTTTATTTGTTTTGCTTGTGATTATGTTTTATCTTGAGTCGAGGGTCTCTCGGAAACATCCGCTCTACCTACCAATTTAGAGGTAAAGTCTGCGTACATTTTACCCTCCCCAGACCTCACGTTGTGAAATTTCACTGAATATGTTGTTGTTGTTATTGGCGGTGTCAAACGTCAAAGTTAACAACCTAACTTGGTTGTTGGATTCTTGAATTCCATCCCACTACCTAATATTTCTCCAATTTTCTCTACTTGAATCTTTTCTCCTTTTTATCTTTTTTTTCAATTTTGGCAGCCATAATTCACTTAGAGAATATGACATTCTACAACCTCTTTAATACGAAAAGGAAAGTAAAAAATGGGGAGACAAACGATAGATGCACCAAATATTCGAGGTAGATTTAGTTCGACAATGATTTAGAAGGTATTTACTTTTAAATCATCGTCCACAAAATTCTTATATAAAAGAAAATATAGAAGTAGAAAACTAAAAAAAAAGGATATTCCTTATCAAATGTCTCCTTCATTATAGTTCATGAAAGCTTTTCAAAAACATCCTTTCATGTCATCATCGCTTCCCAAGTAAGGTTTGCGTCTGGCTCTATTCTTTTCAAACCTCATATGGTGAGATTATACCGAATGTGTTATTATTGTAGTAGCTTTCATGTCATCACCTTCGCTAAGTAGGCTCTATCAAACTTCTCAAGTGTTAAAAAAATTCATTAACTTCTTTAAAATAAACTTTTTTTTTAAGTATATATATGTCCTAGAGACAATAGGTATTAGGACACAATGTACTTTATACACATTCATATTTCTATTAATGATGATTAATATTATGAATTTTGCATTTGTTGAATTATTAGTTGATTGTTTATAATATTCTATAAATGCATCCCTAGAGTTTACGTGTTTATTAATGATGTGAGAATTAATGTTATAACGTAACTCTTGAATTACCTCGACTAATGATCATCGAAATTGGGATATCGATGATATGTGATACGTCGACATGTGGTCTGCATCATATCCTTAGGGGATGTAGCATGTCTCACTTGCTACGAGTTATGGCAACTCGTGATAGACAAATAGATACTTGTTGATGTATTGGTATACCCTGCTGATGCACTATTTGTTATGTGTCTATAATGTCATCGGCATGTGGGAGATAGAAGTCCTTAGACTTGAGGTCAATATCACCTTGTTTACGGAGTAATGTACTTTGATCCTGTCCTAAGCTCAAATGTCTAATAGGTTGAGACGCGACTTGTTTTGGGTGCATTACGAAGTTGATTAAAGGAGGTATGTGAGCCAAGAAAGAATTCATTCTTTGAATATATATTCGAGTGAACACTAAGATACTCATATGGTATTAGATTGACTACGTCATTGACCAATGCAATGGACATGTCTGTGATATGGTCCTGTTGTCAACTAATATAGATGAGTTATAATAATCAAGTCATTTGGATAGACACTTGACAGACCCTAAGCTTGATTAAGTGTGTCGTGAATGAAAGGATTGTATCTTCCCATATAGAGGTTCAGTTCACATATTTTGTGTAGCTAAACTTTACATATTGGGTTCTTCTTCCGGCGCAGTCTAGGAGTTCCGTGAGGATCCTAATGTAATTAGTAATGATATGTAAAGGCCTGAAGGGTAACACTAAATCAAATATTCCGTCGATTGAAGGATGTAATTAGAAAGAGGCACCTATATGTTCGGTTGATGACCAGGATATTAAATGGGAAAATGGACAGAAAATAGGATGGGACCGCGGTGCCTTGATTCAGGACCGCGGTGCCAGGAACACGTGCCACCGCGGTGCTGGCGGTCGAATTTTGCCCGATTCGTTTCTCTGATGCGATCTACGAAACCTTGAGCTCTTATTTTATCCTATAAATATGAGGCTCTTCTTCTCATTTAAACACACTAAACCTAAGAGAAGTCAACATCTTCTAAAGCTCTGTCAGAATCCCTAGCATTCCTGACTTAGCAAATTACATCACAGTTCTCTGAACTTACAAATCGTGGGACGTTTGCGTGTGCACCCTCGGACTACACAGAACACAAAGATTCAACTGCTTGGCTGATTTCTACAACAATATAAGTCTTCAATCGAAGTTTTACATATTGCTTTGTATTTGTATTTTTCATTGCATATTATACTGCAGTTCGACCGTCGTCGGGTTTGAAACATAAATTTTCAAATTCCGCTGCGTGTACGAATCCGATGTAAACACCTTCATTTTTATGATTAAAATTTGGACGATTAACATTATGTCACTTGACTCGAAACAAAAAAAAAACAAATAAAGAATTGCTCTCTTCCCCTCCATCAAACATCACAAGAAAGTTGACCATACAAGATTAATTACTTAATGATTAAAAAGCAATTAACTAAGTCATTTGTATATTGTTGTAAAACAAATCTCAGTTTATAAATCAATTTCATTTGAGCTTCTCTTCCATCTTGTATATACTTCCTTTCATTACAAAATAAGAAATAAATATACGACAACAAATATAGAGAAAGAATTTGGAGAGAGTTTGTTTTTCTTGAGGTTGATATACAAAATGGATTGATTTTGAAAGAATATTGTCACGACCCGACCCCGGGTCGCGACTGGTGCCCTACCTGGGCACCCTTCTAATCATACAACATAACAAACTGCGGAAGATAAATAACACTCTTTTTTAAAAAAAAAAAACTAAGGCCAAGCCGATAAGGCTGCCATAACATAAAAATTACCTGAAAGGGTCTACACTGTTTAACAATGTATAAAAAACTCTAGCCACCCAAATTTGCCCGGATGAATACTGACCTCAAGATTTGGACAATTACTATGGCGGGACAAGGCCCCGCGTACCACGAATATACATAACCATGACGACAAACTCCTAACATCGAGCCGTCTCAAATCTTTGAACCGAGGATCCTAGCTCGCGGATCCACAATCAGTACCTAAACTCGCGGACATGACGCACTTCTGGCCCGAAGAACAATTAAAGTGCAGAATATGGAAGCGGAAAATAAGGTCTGATAAACAAATCATAAGCGCACAAAAGAATGGCGAGCAAGTATAAAAGTACATACGAGATCCTACCGTGTCATTACCATCTCGTGAACTTAATCGTACCTTATTATCTTTTCCCATTTTTCAATAAAAGTTATAGTCATTTTCTTACGTCATACTTAGGAAAAATCGTCAAGTTCATTACCATATAACTTACTTATCTTTCATAACATAATCCGGCCGCTTTATGGAGGGCGCGTATACTACTCGGTCCGATGCTGGGCGCGATCAAGTCACACAAATATCAAAGCGTGCGGTGAAATTCCTTCACGCCATCGGCTTCATGACATAAATCATACTCGTGACGCGCCTGGCATCCTACCTCACTGTCGCGCATACATATACAATACATATATATATACCTCCTTCCCGTGGAATCCTCCATCCGCCGGCGTAGGTGTAACATATAACGGTGACACGCGTGGCATCTACCTCACCGCGTCGTGCGATGCTCTATATATATATATATATATATATATATATATATATATATAACGCGTATGCCCTAATCCTCATCGTATAAGCGTGGTCATAACGTGCCCTCATCCTCATCGTAGTCGCAGATCTTCACGAGCTAGCATGGAATAAGAATATAACATGCCCCCAAATCCTCATCGCTGGTACATGTCTTCGTGGGGAGCTAGCCCGTGGAGTAATAGTCGCATAACGGTCGCACGCCCGAATCCTCATTGTATAAGCATGGCTACGGGTAATAAAACAAATCCGAATCTAACACTTTCTCGGTCATGCCCTAATCACATCGTATAAAGCGTGTCGGATCAATCATAATGGAAGCATACCCGTGGAATCCCACGTCACCGCTTGCACGCCCAAGTAAACTTACAATCAGACAGTCGGCCCTCCAACTGAGAGTCACGACAACGTAAACATATAATACTTGCACTCAAAGCTATCACAAGCAAACATAGGCAAGTTCATTAAACCTTTAGACTTCCATTTTTATAAACTCATGGCACTTTTCGTTTCACACATAAAAATCAGAATTTAACCCAAAGTACTACGACCTCTACTCCTTTAAAATGACTTTTTTTTAAATAAACTTCCAAGATACTAATAACTGTAGTATCAAGTCATATATACTTTTCAAGACAAGTCACAATACCTTTTAGAAATACAATTATAGGCTTCTAAATCACGTGACTTCTTTCTTTAAAACCTTAAGCAATTGGTACCTTTAAAACAATTTGCCCTTCTTTATTTCAAGTCATTTCTTTGCTTACATTACTGAAGAAAACCATTCTTTTAATCTTCCATAAAGTTGTTATAACCAACTTCCCATAAAGCCGTTATAACTCTTTATGTCTTAGACAATTTCATTCCTTTTATAACCAAGAGACTTATACTTTCAAATCGAATTACATAGCTTTCAAAATACTTCAAGTCTCTTAACTTTTAAGAAAACCAGTTCTTAACTTTAGAATGGCAAGAAATCAATACTTTCCAAATCAAGTATTCTATGCTTTTAAATCAATTCATTTATTCCTTTAAGAATCAAGTCCCATAACTTGAAAAATAAAGTCTCTTAACCTTTTAAGAATTTGAGGTTCATAGTCTTAAAACCTCATACGTAAATTCTTATAAATTAAGTAACATATACTTTGGTGCGTTGTGAATAAGGTATACTTATTTATAATGATCTTAATCAAGTAGCCATGATCTAGAAAATGTAATACAATTTTGCCTTATCTTAGCTTCTATGCAGATGGAGAATTCTACTTGTTTTAACTTAATTGATTGTCATTACATTTTCCTTTATTAACGCCACAGGTGGCTTGTTCGACACTTATTCTCATTTGTGTAACTTAGCCAAGTCAACTTGGCTCCAAAATACCTCTAAACGACTCTTACCAACATCCCCATAAGACTTGGTTAACTTGGATAACTTAGACATAACCCTTACGTAGAGTAAATCAACATACATACCTCTTAACTTCTAAGAGTAGAAGGAATCAGGAAATAATACCACATGTATATTCCATACATAGAATCATGTCAAAAGAAGGAAGAGGTTCACATACCTCGCGACGATTATCGACAAATAGCAAAATGCTCCAAAGTACTTCAACCTTGATAGCTATTCCATCCTTCAAGTAGAATACGCTATACTTAGTACTTCAACTTATAATGGCCATAATACGTCCATTAAACCTCTAGCTTTGAACGTAGAATATTCTAAGTGCAAAGTCACTAAATTCTACGGAAAATCGGACATCACTTCCTTTGTTTCTACATACTTTGCCACCTTTTTCAAGGCCGAATTCAATAACCAAACACGCCACATTTAAGGCCCAACAATTCAGCTAACCAAAGGGGATTACACGCCTTAACAGGACGTGTAAAATTCTGCCCCCACAAATTAATACGAAACTAGTTCCATACTTAAAGTCATTCTTGGATAAACATATACAACAACACAAAGTCTTTTTCCAATTCTTTTTCAATCCAACTTCTTAGGCCTAACACGTTATATAGTCATAAACAACTTAACAATTATAATTCCTTCTTTATATAACATATGACGATTAAACTAATAATCCAATGAATTGAAATCTCAAGGCTAAACATACTAGTTTTGGATTAGAGTTCTAATAGCCAATACAACATCAACTTCATAATATATATCTCATACTTGCTAATATCCATAGCTACAATAATAAGAAATCTTTAATTGCTAAGCGCAAGATTTTTACCTTTACTAGCCCTTATAAAATCCAAGATTCCAAGTCGCTCCTTAGAAATTTTTAGCTCCTTTTCTTATGTTCCAATCCGCTCCAAGCCCTCCTTAGAAGCTCTTGAAGAACTCTTCTTCAAGTTCCATCTTCAAAGTTGAAGAACACCTTAGGGTTTCGCCTTGCGACTAACGTGAAAACGCCGTTTTTCCGAAATCTTTCTATTGAGATATCCTTACAATACCCTTGGGGACCTTGGGTTAAAGTCTATGAATATGTGACAACAATTACAAAATTTTGTCTTGAAGAGTGACCCAAACCCAGAGCGTGTCTGCTTTAGAACAAGTGTTCTTCAAATTTTCTAAGTGTAAAATAGCCTTGTCTTGCTACTAGTATGTTTATATAATACATCGGAGGGTCTAGATTATAACACTTGTTAAGTTTGGAGGAAGAGATCAGCCAGTGGCCTTTGGACTTAGTCAACTATATCGCTCTTTAATTAGCAAGACTTGGTCTTCTACCACGGTCGATGACCATAATACCTTGCATAATTTCGTCAAGACCATTGTGGGGGGTGTGCCACGTGTCGCCTCCCATTCGTCCATAAAATTAGAACCCTCGTGGGCCCCACAAAACGTAAAATTCCTCAGGTGGGCCCCACGTGACCAATTCCATAAAAATAAATTTCCATAAGGATAATAAGTTTCATACTCTTCAAATAATGCATTTTGAGAATCTAATTCTCACCAACGAACATTTTTCCTTTCCGATGTTCGGAAGATTTTTCCGTCGGAAAAACAATTCTTCCTTTCGAACCCTTTTCAAGTCTTGCGCTCCTTACTTACATTCTCTTAAACATGTCCTTGAATTACGGGGTGTAACAAATATAATTCCTTAATTATTTTCATTAATAAAAGGGTATATATATAATTTATAATTTTTCATTATAGGAAAACTCTATTTATATTCTACTCTCAAAATATATTCTAGTTGTACAAGAATCTTATAATTATGGTAAGTGTACAATGTTAATTAAAATAATATTTACACTAAATAGTCTTGCCAAGTCATGATATCCACTGCTTGTATATCGTGTATACCACAAGGTTCACATAAGGTAACTTGCTTGTGGCAAGTGATATACATGGTATACAAACCTACGTATATCATAAGTATATTTAACACACAATCGCATGTGGGCGGTCTTCGTGCACGCTGGCATCGTCTCAAAATCTTCAAAGAGTACCGACTGATGACCCAGATGTCTGCGATTTGATACCGAAGGCACGTGGCGGTCGCGTCTGGCTCGAGCTGCCTTTTTGCGAACAAAGTGAATATTCATCTCGATGTGTTTAGTGCGTTGATTTTTAACCTGGATTACCGTAAAAGTGATTTACACTAATATTATCATAATAAACCAAGATAGCTTTCTGAATATGACAATGAAGCTCTAAAAGAAAATTATGTAACCAACAGGATTCAAAGATCATATTGGCTACCCCTTGATACTCGGCCTCTACACTAGAGCGTGATAATATAGGCTGACGTTTCGCAGACCATGAGACCAAATTATTACCAAGAAACATACAATAATCGGACGTGGAATGTTTGGTATCTGTACAACCACCCCAATCAACATCAGTATACGAGACAAGTGTAGATGTCGATGAATGATATAAATGTAAGTCATAAAGTGCTTACTACGGATGTATCGAATAACGATTTGAGCGCATTCACGTGCTCAACCACGAGATCATGCGTAAACAAACACACATGTTGTTACACATGCGAATATCCTGGCCTCGTGAAAGTAAGATCGAAGAGCCTCGCAAGCATCGCGACAGTGAAGCCGGATCCTCGTATGCGAACGGTCGTAACACCCACTGGCTTAGTATCAACCTGAGTGGAACTTGCGAGAGGACATACCACCCGCCAATGATCTCATTCTGCATACTTTCGTTGTGATAAGAATAACTCACCTGCATTAATCAAAGTGACATCAATCCATCCTCGATTATTTTCATTAATGAAAGAGTATATATACAATTTACAATTTTCGATAATAGAAAAATTCTATTCATACTCTATTCCCAAAACCTTATTCTAATCAGACAAGAATCATATAATTACGGTAAGTGTACAATGCTAATTAATATAATATTTACACTAAATATTCTTGCAAAAAGCGTATTATACACGGATTGTATATCGTGGTATACCACTTGCTTTCACACGAGGTAACTTGTTTTAGAAACTCGTGATATACATGGTATACAAACTCATATATCACGGTATATTTAATGATTAGCTTATTTAAATAAGAATGATATTTGTTGTGATCCCGGTGCTTTAAAATGGGCATAAGTGGACGTTTACATATGTCCTGCTAGCGTAAGTCTTCGAGACACGGGCGTAAGCCCTACGGGTATTTTAATTTTTAGTATTTCATAAAATAATATAATTATAATAAATATTTTTAAATAGGTAAATTACAAAAAAAAAAAAATTGTAAATAAATATATACGTGTGTGTGTTCACGCACGCTGATCATCACAAAAAGACTCATCAAAATAATTCATTATATATACGCCACTTACAATTTATAATTATATATAACATAATTTTATAAGTATAAACAATACAATAAAATAAAAGCTATTATGAAATACAAATCAACTCTAACCTCTTAACTTTGAAACAATGAAAAATCACAATTTATTAAAATAATATTACTATCATACTATTCATTTTATCTACCTACAAACAAATAATCAATAAATTTTATATGTATTATAATTAAACGAACTCATTCATGAATAAAAATACAATAACTTTCAAATAGCTAAATAATAAAATATAATAATTTTTGATACATAGGATAAAATACCAATGAAAAGTGAAATGCACAATTTGGCTATGTATTTTTAAAAGAAATATTGAGTGATATTTTCCATCACGATGTTCTCAATAGTAAATATGCAATACTACGACTTGTTATTTGAGTTACATCAAATCTTTTTATTTCTATAGAAAAAAACTATTAAGTATCATTCATTTGTTAAAGAATTATGAGGGTCAACAATTTTAATTAAAGAATTTAATATATAATGTGTGTAAGAATTATTAGGCGAGCCCCCAAGCATTTGACGTAAGTCGTCTTTAAGGCGTACAATCCGACGCTTAGGGCATAAGCCTCTCAGAACTAAGCCTTGTACGTAAGCTCAAGAACGCTTTGATAATGCCCGCCGAGACTGAAATTGTCTTTAGAATATCGACTGTAACATTGTTTAAAAAGTTGTTGCAAGACTTTTGAGAGAGCAACTCGTATGCTGTTAGCATGAGCTACTTGATCAATTACAAGTCTCTTTTTTGCTTGAAGCTGTTTGCAAGCTGTCTACGTAAGCTACTCGTCCTGTAGTTATTTGATTGCAAGTTTTTTCACGAAAATGTAAAGTAATGATAAACGTTCACCATTCACAAATATAAGACTTATATAACAAACACCTTTTTCTTTTTCCCACAAATTTCTAAGATGTTTTTCTTCTAACTCATTTATAAATATAAATGGCATAATATATAATCTTGTCTTTAAATTTGGCCTCGTATGACAAATATGTTCTTCAATTTTGAATATGTACAAGGTGGCACCTCAATTTGTATAAAATTAAACACGTAAATACAAATATTAATGTGATATTAACGTACATAAATTTTAAAAATGTCTAGATGATTATTTTATAAATTGAAGTATTCAACCGATAAAATGGAGATAATGAGGTGTCTACTTTTATACACGCCTAAAAGTTGAAAGACATACTTGACACTAGTTTAAGGGTAAGACCATCTCCAGCAGTGAGATAATTGAAATCACATTTATCTCCCCGCCACATCGATTATCCATCTCGTCACATCATCAAATATCTTCATTTACTACATACACTCCACACAACATGTATATTTCATAAAATAGTTTATTTTCTTTTCCTCCACATCAATACATATCCCCCACCATATATATTCATTATATCTCATTTTCTATTTTGTATATGATATCATTCTTGTAATTCATATTATTACACATATAATAATAAAATTATAAATTACTTATATTAATTTAATTTTGACACTTATCAAATTTATTAAAATATTAAAATACAACAATACATGATTTTATTAATAAAGATAAATTAATCGCATAATTTATCAAAAACACATTAAAACATTGATAATATTAAAAATCGAAATTGAAAATTAATTTTCTATTGTTCCAAACTTTTGCCAAATTCCAAACTTTTCTAAGATACTGATATTACATACCAAAATTAATTGACATCATATATGACATTTGAAAATTGACGACGTATTTTGAAATTTTGTGGACGTTGAATATCGATATCAGAATTGGTTAGAAATATAAAATTTGGAGGAGATTAAAATTTTGATTAGGATCCATATTAAAAAAATAGCAATAATTTGAAAGAAGATACAAATTTGGAGAAAATAGCCAAAATATTTCGATTGTCCAAACGTAAGAAACTTACTTCTTTTATGTGATCTCAAAATAAAAAAATTGGTATTTTTTTTAATTCGATCAAATTATCGATCAAAAATAACAATTAAAATAGCGATACTTAAATGAATTCATGAAGAATCGCAGATCGCAACATCGCGTGGCGCAGAAGACATCGTTTCTACGACAAGATTATCTCATATATATTCAATTATTTCAAGCTCAATACGTCATTCAAATCGTTCTGTGATCGTATAAATGTCCCCGGAGATGGTCACCTGCATGTTTGATCTAAAACCCTACTCACGTACATCTCTTAGAGCCACGAGGAGCCAATCCAATCCCTAAATAAACCTCCAAAAGTCAAATCATTTTAAGGCCACCACTTTCATTTTTTTCTCCAATATATATCACCACCAACTCATCTTCACACATTTCTCTCTAAAAAACACACTAAAATCATGGCTTCTTCTTCTCTCACTCTCTCTCAAGCCATCCTTTCTCGTTCACTCCCTCGCCATAACTCTTCCAATAATTCCCAAATTATCCCTCCTTCCCAAATTACCTTTTCCGGCCTTAAATCCACCACCAACACCGCCCTCCGCCGCCGTACTCCTCCCTCCTCCTCTGCCGGCGCCGCCGTCAGGTCGCCGGCGATTAATGCTTCGGCAGCTACAGAAACCCTTTTGAAAACTGATAATGCCCTTGTTGACAAATCTGTAAATACGATTCGTTTTTTGGCTATTGATGCTGTTGAAAAAGCGAATTCGGGTCACCCGGGTTTACCTATGGGTTGTGCTCCAATGGGTCATATATTGTACGATGAGATCATGAGATATAACCCGAAAACCCTTATTGGTTTAATCGTGATCGCTTTGTTTTGTCCGCCGGTCATGGATGTATGCTTCAGTATGCTTTGCTTCACCTAGCTGGCTATGATGCTGTTAAGGTAAAAAAAACCTTTTAAGTCTTTATAATTACAGTTCAGTCCCTTTCGGTGATCTAATTTACAAAATAGTCAGCAAATGTATAGGTTTATGTAAATATACATATAATATACATGTAATATATATAAATATACATATAATATATATAATCAGTATAGATTTGTATATTTTGGCTAGTGTCCATAATTAATTTCCGCACAGGCCAAAAATGAAAAAGCCCTAGTCTTTATAATTACAGTTCAATGTCTTTGAAAAAGCCCTAGTCTTTATAATTACAGTTCAATGTCTTTCGGTGTGATCTAATTTATAAAATATCTAATTTATAAAATATAACTAGCAAATGTATAAGTTTTGCATTTTAAATGTAAACATACATATAAATATAGGTTTTATATATTATGGCTAGTTACTGTAATTAGTTTCGCCGACCGGCTAAAAATGAAAAGGCCCTAGTCTTTCAACTCTTATTTTTTCTTTTTCTTCTAATTGGTTTTATGGATGAGTATCATGAGTGGATCTATGTATTCTTCTTTTATTTTTATTGTTGCAAATTGGATCTAAAAGCTTTCACCTTTTTTGAGTTTGGCATGACTGAAAATATGTTTCACTTATGGGTGCAAGTCATTTTTCCATTTTCAACTATCTTAGCTCTTACTTCCTCCTGTTCACATAATGGTGTTTTTAGCTTAGCACGCCCTTAAGAAAACTACTCAATCCTAGAAAATAAGGAGTGTTTTTATTAACCTACTCTTAATCAAATGTCTTGAAAAAGTAGCTCTTTGATGTTTACTAAACTCTATTTATTTAAATAAGGGTAAAAGAAAGAGAAAATCAATGCCTTCTTAATTTTGTGAAACATAAGTTATTTTAAACCAAAATGAAAAGGTAAAACCCACTTATGATGAACTGGAGGAGTACTCCATATCACTTGCTACCTAAGTTGGTCGGATTCGGTGCTGACTGAGTTTTTTTACCTAATTGTCAAGGAAAATTAATTCTCATTATTTGTGTAAAATATTTTCCTCGAGAAACATCACAATTTTGGCGAACCAAACTCCGGAAAATATTTTTTTGGACAGTTACTGATAATCTTATCTTTGTCTGAATGAGCTTATGTTGTTTAAAGTGTTAGTTAGATTTTACTTAGATTACATTTGGAGTTAACATTCTCCATTATGCTTTTTAAACTTTATTGCTGATTGTGTTTACTATTATATTTTGACTAGGAAGAGGACTTGAAGAGCTTTGGTCAGTGGGAAGCAAACCCTGGACACCCTGAAAATTTTGAGACACCTGGTGTTGAAGTCACAACTGGTTAGCACACTTCTTATATGTCCATGAACATTAATTAGCATTTATCGATCTGGTGGTGGATTATGTATATTTTGGTATAACTGATTATGATCTTTTATTTTCTTGCGTGATTTAGGCCTCTGGGACAAGGGATTGCCAATGCTGTTGGCTTGGCCCTTGTAGAGAAGCTACTTGGCTGCTCGTCTTCAATAAGCCTGATGCTGAGATAGTAGACCACTACACAGCATTGAGAATCTCTTTTTCTCCCTTTTGAATGCACATAAACAATTGTATGATTTAATGCAAGCCTGTTTTGTTTGATTAATGGCATTGGTCATGCAGATATTGTATTGTTGGTGATGGTTGCAATATGGAGGGTATTTCACAGAAGCTGCTTCTCTTGCTGGACGTGGGGGCTCGGAAGCTGATTGCTTTTCTATGATGATAATCACATCTCAATCGCGGTGACACGAAATCGCTTTCACTGAGGATATTTGGCGCATCGTTTGAGGCCCTTGGGTGGCATGTAGTTTGGGTGAAGAAACGGTAACGCTGGTTATGATGAGATTCGATGCTGCCATTAAGGAAGCAAAAGCAGTCTTCAGAACCAAACCCACTATGATCAAGCGTATTTTACCCACTAGTATTATGGTTGAGTTATTGTATAGACTTTGCTGCATCCTCTTGCCTTTGTTTCTTATTGATAACCTTCCAATTCATTTTTGCATATACCCCCCTTTCCTTTATTTTTTGTTTTTCCCAGTCAGGATGCATGATTAGTTCATTATTATAATGTTACTATGGGGTTCCTTCATAGCTTCAGTTCATATCATTTACATTAGGTTTACTGAACCTTCCTCACTTTCAGGTGACTACAACCATCGGTTTTGGCTCGCCCAACAAGGCAAACAGCTACAGCGTACATGGAAGTGCACTTGGAGCTAAGGAAGTAGAGGCCACCAGGCAGAACTTGGGATGGCCTTATGAGCCTTTCCATGTACCTGAAGATGTCAAGAGGTACTATTCCATTCCCCGTTTTCCAGATTCATTTTAACATTACTGGTTGCTTACTAGCTATTGCTACTTCTTGCAGCCACCTAGAGCCGCTCATGTTGTTCCGAGGAAGCTGCTCTTGAAGCTTGGATGGAATACCAAGTTCGCTGAATATGAGAAAAAGTACCAGAGGAATCGGCAGAACTCAGATCCATCATCACTGGTGAACTACCTTCTGGCTGGGAGAAAGCTCTCCCTGTAAGTAGTCATATCCTTCTCTTGACTTTTGGCTCTTTATATAGAGTTCTTAGCTTTGGTGTGGGGTTTTGAATTTTTGCCTCCTATTAGACTAGGCGAGAGTTTATTTCCAAGGAGTTGGCTTCACTAACTACATGGCATTTTGTTTTACTTGCCTTGTTTTAAGGCCTCTCCTAAATTGTCAAGCGGTGGTGTTTAAAGCCTAATTTGTCATAGAAAATGATTCCAGAAATTGGGGTTACGCACACCTCCAAATTTTTGAAACACTTGTTCAAATATATATATATATATCAAGAGAGTTTACTACATTTGTAATTCTGTTCTTTACCATCCCTGATCTGAGGGACCAACATTTTACAAGTCTAAATCAACTATTTTATGTCATAGTTCCTCAGTCATGCTGTTTCTATCTAATCATTTGCAAAAAATGATACTCGTATAGTTCTGGAACATGTAAAATAAATCTATACTTATTCAGTGATTTGGTTGCTTTCTCAATCTCCAGACCTACACACCTGAAAGTCCAGCTGGATGCCACCAGAAACCTGTCCCAAAACAAACCTGAATGCTCTTGCGGAGGACACAAGGTTCTTCCTGGTTTTCCTTTGGTGGTAGTGCCTGATCTTGCCTCATCAAACATGACCTCATGAAAATGTTTGGTGACTTCCAAAGAACACACCAGAGGAGCGTAATATAAGGTTTGGTGTTCGTGGAACATGGTATGGGAGCTATCTGTAATGGAAATTGCTCTCCACAGCCCGGCTTAATCCTTACTGTGCTACTTTCTTTGTGTTTACCGACTACATGAGAGCAGCCATTAGAATTTCAGCTTTGTCTGAATCCCGTGTCATATATGTTATGACCCATTATGATTCAATTGGTCTTGGAGAAGACCGGACTCCAATATCAGCCCATTGAGCACTTGGCAAGATTTCCGTTGCAATGCCCAATGTTCTCATGCTCCGATCCAGCAGGCGGTGGCAATGAGACAGCTGGTAGCTTACAGAATAGCTATCCTCAAGAATAAGACACCATCAATCCTCGCCCTTTCTCGGCAAAAGGTTGCCTTTAACTTGAAGGAACTTCTATTGAAGGAACAGCAAAGGGTGGCTACACTTCATATCAGACAACTCTTAGGGGAAACAAGCCTGATGTCATTTTGATCGATTACTGGCTCAGAGTTAGAAATTGCTGTCAAGGCTTTGCTGATGAACTGTAAAGGAAGGAAGGCGGTGAGAAAGTTGTCTCCTCTGCTTGCATGGGAGCTTTTGATGAGCAAACAGCTGAGTACAAAGGAAAGTGTTCTTCCATCAGCTGTTACAGCTAGAGTTAGCATTGAAGCTGGATCGACATTTGGGTGGGGAGAAAAATGCGCCGATCCAAGGGAAAGGCCATCGGAATTGATACAGATTCGAAGTAAAGTGCCCCTGCTGGAAAAAATATACAAGGAGTTTGGAATACAGCAGAGGCTGTTATAGCTGCAGCCAAACAACTTTGTTAGGCTCTTATTACTTACCCTTGGTTGCTGATGTCCACCAAAGTTGTTTCTGCTTTGACTCTGAGGTCGGAGATAATAAATGGAAACCCATCCAAGTGAGAGTCGGCAGTTAATCGCTACAGAATACTTTTCAATAAAAGACAGACTTCTTCATATGCCCTTTTGTTTTCTTCTCTTAGTTTGAGCTTGCTGGGGAGAATGAAAACCTAAGATGAGGACAGAAATAGGCTTTTAATGATTCTCCTGACCATAGTATACTTAAAACATATGAGTTTTGTAATTTTATTTGGTCGACTGATTAACGAGGACTCATTTTTTCCATTTGGAATTTCTCTATCTTTACTATAGATTATTATTTTGTGGCTATCCGTTTACAAAGCAATTAATTGGACTTCTATAATCTTTTGGCAAGATTGATGACCAAGTATGCGCGGCACTTGTGAAAGTACATATATTCTACCAATAAACTAGATTGGTTCTGCACATTTTTCCTGCTAAATTTTAAAATGGTTGAGAAGAATTTATCCTTAGTGATATTGTAACTGGTCATATCATTGATATTAATGCTATCATGACTTTGACATTTCGTCTTTTCATTAGCTTTTTGGATCTAAGCCATGCAGAGAGAATATGGAAATGTAATCTTTAAAGCAAAACCTTAGTCAGAATGTAGAACCAAATAATGTTTGGTTTCGAGTTGGAGTTTTTGAAATCTAAAAATCTTCCTACTACTATGAGTTGGATGATGGGAGATTTGTCTCCATCCAAAGTTATGTGCAGGCTGTTAAAGCCTTCCTCTATCCATTATCCACATTGTCTTTGAATGAGCCATCAGGTTGTTGAAGATGGTCCTACTCACAGTAATTTCTCCCTCTAATGTTTGGATATTGACTGAAGTAGGTACATTGATTTTCTTCATTTAACTTATCTCACCTACCCTTTAGCTTTTCTAATATTTCTTCAATGCAATCATATTTTATTAGAATTTATTATTTTAAAATATGTCATAATATTTTATTGACTAGTTGTTTATGGGAGGAAGGAACTTAGTAGGTGGTCTGGTCGTGTCCAACAACTTCCAACTTAGACACTACTTCTAATTATCCCTTCATGTTGTATAATTTAATATGCTATGGAAATCACAAATCAAGTGCTGAATTTTGAAGTTTATTAAGAGTAACTTAATCCCACTTTCAAAAAGACTCAAGCTCTAAAAACAAACAAGGAAACTGGCTTAATTCACATAAAGTGGGCATCTACGAAATCTAAAATTCAAATATTATGCAGATAAAAATATTGGGGATATTTTTCTCATAAATACCTGTCCCTGGCC
The DNA here is from genome assembly GCA_029844215.1 of Przewalskia tangutica. Lineage (NCBI taxonomy): Eukaryota > Viridiplantae > Streptophyta > Magnoliopsida > Solanales > Solanaceae > Przewalskia > Przewalskia tangutica. Next base: position 145,493,313 of record CM056719.1, read on the forward strand.
ACCAGTGTCGATCACATTTAGACGTAAACGTCATCTAACGAAGAGTGAACACTCCAGACATATTGGCCCAAAATCGGTCCTTATAATTTTCGAAATAACCTACTTTCGCTTCTCTATCTAAAATTGGGGTCAACACATGCCCTCGTCCATTACTGAAAATTGTCACATATTTTTCCTTAGTGGTTTGCTTTAAATGGTTAGCATTTTGCCCTTTCACTAACGCAACTATTAAAAATAAAAGTTTAACATGGAAAAGGTCTAAATTTGACCCTCCTATTTGTAAAAGATTTACTTTTCCCCTCACTATAATAAAATGGGCTCCCCTTCTCTTCGTTTTTTTTTTTTTTTTTTTTTTTTTTTCGGCGAACAGATCTCTCGGCCTTTCAGTAGCTTGACTAAGAAATATTTTTTCAAATCTCTTATATTTCAAGTGTGAGATATCTTATACGATAAAAATTCAAGATCTTGTAAAGGGTCATAAAACATTAAAACTAATTTTTTGTAAAGGACCAAAAACTCATCTCTCCCTGCAGAATTTTTTGGTCGTTAGCTTGTTTTAATTTAGTTTTTGATGTGTGTTTAATTTTTCCATTTTCTTATTTTTTAAGATTGAGAATTTTTCAGCATATTTTGC